>CP125978.1:457365678-457740309 GCA_030063025.1 Avena longiglumis | reverse complement strand
ATCCCTTTAGTTGGCAGATTTGGGCAAAAATCTTGTAAATTGGCAAGTAGAAATACAAGCCTCTTGGCAAAAATTACAAATAAAATATGCAACGGAAATTCAAGAGTCAGTATAGAATCTTGCTGTAGCTTTGGTTCAGCTATTTCACCGCTGTGTTTGCAGTAAAGTTTAATCAAACTAGTTGGTGGCCTTTTTCGGAGTATAAAATTCGTATAGCAAAAGATCCGTAGTCTCCAAAAAATCGCCGCGTGATATGTCCCTGAACTCGTATGAACGAGGGAAATCTCATCATGAATTAAAAGATAGGCTTACAGTAAAACTTCTTTCTGTAGTATTTGTCTAATGGCTTTCTTCTGCAGTGTTTTAATTACTTCCTGGGGAGTTTTATAATTCTTTTTTTGAGTAATTCCAATTGGTACTGTTTCTATTCAGCTGATGCCTATGCGGTAGAATTTTCCCAAGATTTCATTGTAACAGTATAATACCGTAGTGAATTATTTAAGTTCTAGCTCTAGTTTGAGCATTACTTTTGTCTAGTAGTTTTCCTAGCGCTAAAACTATTTTCCATGCATGCAATCGGTAGTGTTATGTTATAGGATGTTGTGGCAGATGTAGTACCAATTCACTTGCCGTTCTTGCATTCATGTACATCATTTGTTGCATATGTTGTGGATTGTTTGTTTATAAATGCAATTGTGTCGTAGATTGTGCTGAGTGCAACGCTTGTTCGTGAGGATTGTGCTCCAGACCGCTACAACCAAGGCAAGTAGATGCTACTTTGTTCATGAATATCGCCCTACTATTTTCAATGCATTGTCGTATTTTGTAGATGCATGTAGGATGATACTATCGCTATGCTATGTCCTATTATGTGGTAGGACCCTCTTTGTAGATGAACCACCGCTTGTAGATGTGCTTAGCCATGCTTTGTTGAACGAGGGCTTTACATCATGGATACTTGTTTTCTCAAAGTATTGGTTTGTGAAAACTAAAACAACTTAATCAATGAACCCCCGGGTGTGATGGTATTGATAAATTTGGTGGTTTCATTCTTGAAAGGCACCCAGGTATCAAGAGAGAATGATTGGCTTTTATTGTGTAGCTTACGTACAAAATGGTGCCAATAATGGAATGGGCGGTTGGTTGACTTAGTAGGTTGTGGTAACTCAAACTCGTGATCGAGATGTAGAATTTGTAGGTTGACCGGTGCGGGATTGAGGAGCTACTTCCTAACAGCTCTTCTTGGTCTTTCCCTATCATCACCCAAAATGAGAGTGATGGTACGAAATTTTGGCTGTCACATGGGTAAAGTGTACTAACCGCAGAGTGTATAATCTAATCGATTAGCCGTGGTCCCCGGTTATGGACATCTGAGTTGTTAGATATTGATTCCATGACATGTTCTCGCTCATTCTAATTTCATAACTGTTTCAATATTGGGTTAACTTAATTGGGAGTTTTCAAAGAAAATCAAAACTGTTTATGAAAGTAGGACAAATGTATTTGCAACGTGCATTACACAGCTCCACTCTGCCAGATATGCATGTAGATGTTAGTACTATTGTCTCCTTTACTAGCTCTACTTGCCATACATTCCATGTATTGACCCTTCGGGCTGCATGCTTCATGTTGCAGTTATTCCGATTGATTGATCGTTATAGGCCACGGTACTCCACTCGCACTTGTTCACTTGTGGGCAAATTGAAGATTGGAGGATATATTTAGTTTTGTTGTTACCTAAATAATTTGAGCTAGCTTTATGCTAGCTTTTATTGTAATAATGGTACTCTGGATCTTTGTAGTACATGATACACGGTTATTTTGCTATGTTATCTATCTTACTCTATTATGGGCCAATGTGATCCAGGGATTGGCATGTCACATAGAGGCCACGGTCTTTTTCGTAACCGGGTGCCCAGGATGGTATCGAGCCCGTGTGTCAATCAGAGGGATCGTGACCTAGGATTGAATTAGGAAGCCATAGAATTATTAAGCCTATATTAACATTGTCTCTTATGCGCTTTCACCCTCGTGAAATTCTTACCATATGCTATTCTCACACTTTCCTCTTTTTACTTGATAGATGGGAGACGCTGGATCGAGTATGTCACCATGGAGTCACCAAGGCCCTTTGCAAGCGCTTAGCTCAGCTCTCTGGCCGTTGGGATTGACACGCCTATGTTCAAGGGAAGAAGGTTGTACACCTATGGATATGGAGAGGATGCATGGGAGATCACTACCTTCATATTCAGAGATGCTTGCCAAACCCCGCACACTTGGTCTACACCAAGATATACCGCAATCTGGGACTTGGAATCAACTGGCAAGACATGAAGTCTGCCCTCGCCAAAGGCCACTATGTCCGACACTGCCTGCAGATTCACCCTACCGTGATTATGGAAGGCGGATGAAGATGGGAACATTGTGGTTACCCCAGCATGAACAACATGCCTGGCACGGAGGCACATAGAGGACATGGAGAGAGAATGGAGCTCTAGCAAGAGAAGGTGAGGATGTTGAAGGAGATACAGACTTTACTAGCAATGGAATGGTGGTCCAAGGACAGAGATTGACACTTTGCATGAAGCTGTGGGAGTTCGAGACTGCTTTGATAGCGGAGATGAGACCATAGCCCATCTTCATGGCACTGCAAGAGAATACCCAGAGCATACAACAGCTTGCAAGGGACCGCCTGTGAAAGGGACCAAACCATTGAAGCTGATAGCCCAGATTGCCGCTCACAAGCACAATTAATCCACCCTCCGATGATGACAATGGAGATGATGGCAACAATGGGGATGACGATGATGGAGATGATGATGATGATGAGGACGAGGATGATGATGATGGAGACGATGATGGTGGAGGAGGATGAAGTTGCTAGAAATGAGGATGAAGAAGAGGAGGAGGATCCAGAAGAGGTGGAGTTTGAAGTCTCAAGTGATGGTTCAGAGAGGTGTACACTCCCGCCATGGTTGTACCATGAAAATAAGCGCCAACGCATGACCGCAAGGACCTACCTCAATCTCTTCAAGAAGTAGATAGAAGACCACCAATTAGTCCACGCTTGGAGAACTTGTTAGGATTAGTCTCGATCGTTGTGAAACTTAGTTCGTGTTAGATTAAAAGTGTTTAGTTGCTTATTTGTGTACTCCAATATCCCAGGATTTATTTGTGCGAATTTTATGAAAGAGTTATGACAATTTAGTTATCATTCTGTTTGTTTTCGCTGCAGTTTTTCTGCTGATACAGCAGTATTGCACGATTTTCATATTTTTCTGGTAACTCAGAAAAATCTGAAAAAATTGGGCTGTTTCTGAAACTCTCTGTGCCATATGCACAAAAATTGGCTTAATTTTGACGTGTTTAAGTCAGGCGGAAAAATTCGTGAATGCTGCTGGACTGTTCTGGCAGAATTGTTGTTTTGTTGATTAGTTGATCTACTGTTTAGTTAGCCATTGCCAACTCTTGCAAAACTATTTCAGTAGTTATATACTGCTATGACAACACCTGGGATGTTGCTGGATCGCTTGTTTGTTGATGTGTTGCTTGCTTGAGATTGTCTGCTAGTGTTTGTTGTTGATTGATCATATGCATGGGTAGAATCCTATTGTCGTAGTTGATTCTTTCTAAACTTACCTATGCTGAACCGAAGATGCCTCCTCGCCGCCAACCCACTGATATGGAGCAGCTCATGGCAGCCCGGGCACAGCTGACCCAAGTGATGACTCAGTTCATGGCGAATCAGAACATCAACAATGGAAACAATCAGCCTCAGGGAGATGCTCTCACCAGATTTCTAAGGTTAAGGCCAGCTAAGTTCTCTACTGCAACTGAACCAATGGTTGCTCTCGACTGGTTGCGTTCAGTCAACAAGGATCTAGTAACTATCGGGTGCACTGATGCCGAGAAGGTGAGGTTTGCCGCTCACCTACTGGAGGGACCAGCCGCTTCTTGGTGGGACACATTTCAGATCACCCACCCGCTGGATACCGTGACTTGGGCTATGTTTGAGAAAGGATTTAGGACCAACCACGTGTCTTCGTGAGTTCGAGCCTCAAGAGGAAGGAGTTCCGCAACCTGCGCCAAACCAATCGCACTGGGCCGAGTACATTGAGGAGTTGAACAACTGTCCGTTATGCACTGAGGATGTTGACCGATGCCAAAAGGAGGAGAGATTCCTCGGATGGCCTCAGATGATCTTTCAAGACAACCTATTTGTGGTTTCATCGCCCACTTTCTGGAGCTTATGGACAAGGCTAGGATCTGAGGTGTAACATCCCTAAATTCATATTCCAAACTCATTCATATCATCCTTGCATTCATCATCATTTAGGGTTTTTCTCAAAATCATTTCAGAAAAACAGAAGCTTTTGATGTTATAATTTTATGTGGACAGATTTAATTCAAAAGACCAACACCATTTGAAACTTGAATGTTTAGGGTCTTGTTTGCTTGCCTCCATTATTGGAAAGTTTAGGAGTAAAAGTTTGACCAAAGTTTTCAATTTGGAAATAAATTCAAAACCCTAATTTCAAAAACATTGCAAACTAGAAGCAATGTCTCTGATTTATTTAAGTCCAAACTTGACCAAAGCCCTTACAGAGTAACCACATGGTTAAATAACTGATTTTTGAAACCACAGTACCCTGCAAAAATCCCCAGAATTGTTTGAATTCAAAAAGGATTTGAATTCATATCTAAATCATTCCTGAAAACTAAATTAGAAAAGAAAAAGAATTAAGCAAAGGAAAAGGGCCGAGCGCCAGATATCTGGCCCAGCAGAGGATCGAGCCCAACTAGCCCACCCGGGAGTTTCCTTTTCTTTTCTCACGCCGCTGAAAGACACGCAGGTCGTGACAGACGGACCCACCTCATTTCAGACACATCGCCGACGAGCGGCCCCGGCCCACGCTTATCGCTCTTCCCCCAACCACGCCCCCGCGACCACGCCGCAGCCTGCAATCACTGCCGGTAATGGCGCGGCTTAAATGGGCATTAAACCTCTGTGTTTCGCCGAGGAACCGCTATAAGAACACCACCTCCTCGCAGTCATTTTCCCCGCCCAATGCATTCACGCACCAGGCTGCCACGACCGCTCAAAACCGCCGCAGACAGAGCTAACTCCGGCGATCGATTCAGTGTGAGATCCGTGCCCTTCCCTCCGGATTGTTCGAGCCACTTTGTAATCTCCGGCGCACCTCCCGACCCCACTAGCTCATCTCAGATTGCCCCATGTCGCCAGATTCGCTTCACACCGTAAGCACCGACGACCACCCCAACTCCGCCACCAATCTCAAAAGTCCTGCACCCTTGCCTTTCCTTCACACGAAGCGCAGAATCGCTGTTTTACGCACCTCCTAAACCCCCGGTTCGTGTTAGGGACGCGAGCCTCGCAACGACTCGGCAACATCCACCCGACGCCAGACGCACTCCGACGAGATCCGTAGTCCATCTCCGGCGCCCGCAAACCAGTACCACGCCAAGCTTTCAAGACGACTCATGGATCCGGTAAGCACCTCGCCTCGATGATCTAGAACGCCGCGCCACCGTAGTATGACTCGCCGGCCGCCGCTTGCCAGCGCCGCCAGAGTGTGGTGAGAATGTGGGGAGCGTTGGATCTAGATCCCGGGCGAATAGAAGTAGACGAAGGGGTACGCTGGTGTCCGGAGCCGCTAGATCTCATTTAGATCGTATGGTCCGCAGAGCTCGATCCGCTAACCGGCACGCGCTGAGGTTATGCCGCGGCGTGGCTAGGATGAATTCAAAAACAGTAATTTAAACTCGATTTAGATCCAAACTTCAAATCTGCTATAACTTTGAATGCCACGCTAGAATTTTACAAACTTTATACCGCTTGGATTCAGTGATTCAAGACCTTTCTGATTATGCAAGGTGTTTAACAAATAGTAACCATTAAAATGACTTTATTTGTGGAAACATGTTTAAAGCTATTTTGAGTATAGATTTATTTTGGTAAGTGGTTTTAGTGTCAAATAAGTTTGTTTTGGCAAATTTGTGTCCTGTTGTGTTTCAAAGATCATGCACATGCTTGGTAGAATTTTCAAAATGACCACTTGGTAAATTTTTGCATACATGCATTCATATTATTTTTGATTGTATATAATTGTGTGTAAATGTATGCTATGATTTTTGTGTAGATTTTGCTAGTGATTGTGATTGAGAAGAGTGCAGTTCTCCCCACTACCAAGGAAAGTGATATTTTCATGAATATTTCTAACCTATGTTTTGCACTAGCATTAGAAATTTTGCTAAGTCTTGCATGCTACTTTTGTCAAATGATATGTTGGGAAATCCTATGTAGTTTAGAATTGTAGAATTGCTAAGGAATTTTCCCTATGATAAGTTGCCATGCCTTGCTTAGCCTAGCTATATAGCAAACAAGGGTTGGTGAAAATCTACACTTACCATGATGAAAATATTTCTAAGTCATGAGACTTATACTTTCCTAATAAAACCACTAAGTCAAATAAACCTCCTGGGTGAAATGGAAAGAATGGGTTATGTTGAGTGGTTACACAAGGCCATGGACTTGGGTTGTGTATCTCACTTGTGGTAAGCCACCCAGCACAAAGGGATTTGGAGGCCAAGTGTTGAGAAAGCTTTCAGGCAACCACTGGCAATATGGGCTCTGCCTTGATCATATAGGTTCTAGAACTTAGTCACTTGGACAACAGGTAGTGGGATGATAGGTTGGAACGCTGGCCCATTTGACTAAGGAAAGGCTTCCAAAGGTCCGTCTTGGGAAACCAAGTCTGTGGGGAAAGTGCACAACCTCCGCAGATGGAAAACCTAAGTACTTAGCCTAGTCCAAGGCAATGGACACTTTGAGCATCAAGACATGGAAGCTACAAGAATCTCATCACTCCAACTTCTAAGTAAAATTTGTGGGTGAACAAGGGTGAAGGACCTCAATGTCTATTGGTGGTTCCTTG
Organism: Avena longiglumis; assembly: GCA_030063025.1. Taxonomy (NCBI): domain Eukaryota; kingdom Viridiplantae; phylum Streptophyta; class Magnoliopsida; order Poales; family Poaceae; genus Avena; species Avena longiglumis. The sequence continues at coordinate 457,733,353 of CP125978.1, read as the reverse complement.
GGAATGTTTTGGACAAAGAAAACTTAGTGATTTCAACTAATAGGTAAAACCTATTTTCACAAAGCAAGCCAAGCTACACTTAGCCAAATGCATATAGTAATATAGTCCACTTAAAATATACTAAGGTATCACTTACAATACTATTCCAAAGTATTGACCCTCGTGGTCAGAACTTGTGATGTTGCAAGTTACTCCGATGATGAGTAGGAGTCATGAGTCTACACTCAACATGCTTGGTGGCACATGAAGATTAAGACTTATGTTTATTTACTTATTCCTTAAACTTTGTATTAGGCCTTTGGCCCGAGTTAAAAGACTATGTTTTATCTCCGAATGAATGTAATAAACGACCTTTGTATCTGTGTACTTCATCTTAAACTGTGGATGCTAGCATTGATCCAGGACTAGCATTGCAATCACAGGATCCTTTCCTTTATAAAGGAGGGTCTAACAGATGGTATCGTAGCACGTGTTGCCTGCAGGATTATGACCCTAGGAATTGAAAACCACTAAGGAAAATTTTCAACTACTTCTACACTTGTCTATTCTTCTCAGAAACTTTTCTAATCATTTCATTCTCAACTCCATTTGTAGATGAACCCATCAACGGTTGTGGAAGAAAGGATCACTCATGACCATGACCTGGAGTGTGAAACCGAGTTTCCCAATATTCTCAAGGACCTCATGGTGGCAATGGAAGAACATGGTGCACTGTGTACAAGGGCTTTCGGATGGATGAAGGAGTGAGTATTGGTGGGTGCAACTTCACTTGTACAAAAACAAGGAAGACAACCACAAAGAAAGAGGATTCTGCATGTACACCAACACAGAATGCACACCACATTATTTGAGTCATCCAGAGATGCAGCTTGGAGGACTATCAAAGAATTAAGTGCTAGAGTCATGCGTGATGCTCAACCTCCAAAAAGACTTAGAGAAAGAGAAGGAACTTACCCAAGAGTTGGAAGCCACCAACCAAGAGTTAAGGGGGGATATAATAGACTTAGTGATGGAATCATGTGAACAAGATAGGTGGATTGCCTCTAGAAACATTGTGATAGCCACCAGATCCAGTGAGATAGGCCTATGAGCACACTTTGTTAGTAGACCACCATCTATCACCTTATTTTCCAAAATGATACCTTAAATAAGTTTGACCTTGATTGATGTAATGGATTTATGTATGCATGACTTGTGTGATATTTGTGTTCCATGGTTATGTATGATGGTTATCTTGTATTTATCTTAAATTGTGTTGTTCTAACTTTTCAATCTTATAAATAGATGCTATTACCATCAAGACGCTGAGGAGCTCCAGTTACCTGTCGACCCGTATCATTGAGCTTACCACTTTGCTCGATCTCCTCTTCCCACCATCACGGTGTACCCACTCACCAAGTTCGAGAGGAAGGACCTCTGGCTTCAAGGTGAACCAGCCAGACGCCATCGAGCCCACGGAGGCCATCGCCTTCAAGCCGATGCACGCTACATGGAGAGAGGCATGGAGGTATTCATGCAGACATGATAGGACGCCCGGCCATCACTCCCGGCAGGTTAGGGGCACTACTTCCACGCCTAATGATCCTTTCCTTTATAAAGGAGGGGTCTTGAGGAAGGAACAAGGGTGGAGAACCGCAAGAGAAAGAGCAATACTCATCACTCGGTCTCACCACAAGTCTCGCACTTCATATGATGGATACTCCAAGCATGGAGGAAGTGACCATGGGAGCTATGACCGCCGCGATGGACATCGCCATGACAACCATAGGAGCACCACCACAACCACAAGGGAGGACACTCTCACCACTGAGGACACGCGGACATGACCGCAACCGTGATCGCAACTTGTGAAGAAGGATCTGAGTGAGACGTGCTTCAAGTGCAAGCGTAAGGGACACTATGCCGACAACCGTCCGGAGAGGAAAGGACTCAAGCCAACCAACGGCGAGAAGGTTACGTGAACCACATGAATGTGGAGGAGATTCCAGATGAGTTCGACCTTGTGATTGGTAAGCTCCCAATCAACACTTACCTTGCACTTATACTTTTCGACATCGGTGCATCGCATTCATTCATATCAAGGGCATTTGTGGATAAGTATAAGTTACCTCTGAGTCTATGAAAAGGTCTATTAGAGTGAGTTCACCGAGGAGATATGATAGCTAGTGGATGCCGCGACTTGACTGTGAGGATTGGAACACACAACTTCATTGCACATCTAGTAGTATTGGATTCAGGTGATTAGATGTCATTCGGGTATGGATTGATGTCTATGCATGGGGACACATAGATTGTGCACATGAATGCTTCAATCAAAACCCGGATGGTAAGAGGATTAAATTCAAGTCGGCTGCACTATCGAGAAGGTGTAAGTTGAATTCTCTTAAGGGGTTATGGATACCGTGCAGTGATTAGGGATTACCTCGACGTGTTTCCGGAAGAGCTGCCAGGAATGCCACCTGACATGGATGTAGAGTTTCTTATCGACCTGATGCCGGGAACTGGACCTATAGCAAAGAAACCATATAAGATGGATGTGGATGAGCTGAAAGAATTGAAGAAACATGAAGGAACAGCTGAAAAGGGATTCATTCACCTAGTGCGTCATGGGGAGCGCTGTTCGCTTGTGGAGAAGAAAGACAACACCAAGAGGTTAGTGGTAGACTATCGTCATGAACGAAGTAACCATTAAGAACAAGTACCTCGAACATAAATGACTTGTTTGATCAATCGAAGGAGCAAAGGTGTTCAACAAGATTGATCTCATCGCTATTTCCAATTGAAGATCCGAGAAGAGGATGTACCAAAACCACCTTCACCACTAGATATGGTTTATATGAGTATACATTATGTCTTTTGGACTAACGAATGCCCCAAGCATACTTCATGACCATGATGAACAAGGTATTTATGGAGTATTTGGACAAGTTCGTGGTGGTGTTTATTGATGACATCGATATATTCCAAGGATGATGCCGAGCATGAGAAGCATCTGCGATGATTATGGAGAAGCCGAGGAACACAAGATGTATGCCAAATTCAAGAAGTGTGAATTCTGGCTTAACACTGTTGGATTTCTTGGACACGTAGTGTCAGGAGAAGGAATTGCTGTTGATCCAAACAAAGTGACTGCAGTAACTGAGTGGGAAGCACCCAAGAATTCAGGAGAGATTCGAAGCTTTTTGGGACTTGCTGGATATTACTAGAGGTTCATAGAAAACTTTTATAAGATTGCTAAGACGATGACTGAACTTCTAAAGAAGGAGAGGAAGTTTGAATGGTCAGACGTATGTGAAGCCAGCTTTCAGGATCTGAAGCGTCGACTAGTGACTGCGCCTGTTCTATGTCTACCAGATCTTCAGAAGGATTTCCAAGTGTACTGTGATGCTTCTCGATAGGGACTTGGTAGTGTGCTGATGCAAGATGGGAGAGTAGTGTCATATTCCTCGCGACAACTCAAGCACCATGAGCGGAATTACCCCACACACGACTTGGAGTTAGCATCAGTGGTTCATGCGCTCAAAGTGTGGAGGCATTACTTAATGGGAAAACACTGTGATCTATACACCGACCACAAGAGCCTGAAGTACATATTTACACAGAAGGAACTGAACATGAGACAACGGAGATGGTTGGAACTTATCAAGGATTATGATATGAATCTACAATATCACCCGAGAAAGGCCAATATAGTAGCTGATGCTCCGAGCCGGAAGGTTTATGCCAATGGATTGACAATTGGTGAATTGCCTGAGGATTTGTGCAAGCAATTCAGAGACCTTAGACTGGAAGTAGTGTCTCAAGGATACTGCAACAATGGAAGTCCAACCAACGCCACAGACAGAATTGTAAAGGCTCAAGTGAGACAAGGAAATAGAGGAGATAAAGGAAAAGATGAAGGAGAATCGAAAAGGATATTCGCGAGGATGATCATGGTACCTTGTGGTATGGAGATCGTTTGTGTGCCCACACCGAGATAAGGGAGTTGATTTTGCATGAGGCTCATAACCGCCACTCCATACATCCCGCAACACAAAGATGTATATGGATTTGAAGAGCAGATTTTGGTGGAACAACATGAAGGGAGATATCGCCAAGCATATTGCCCTATGTGATGTATGTATGTAGCAGTGAAGGCGTAACCGTAAGCAGCAGGATTGCTACATGTTGCCCTGCCGGCTTGGGAAGTGGGATAGAGTGGGAATGGACTTTATCACAGGATTGCCCAGGACCAGGTCAGGATATGACTCTATTTGGGTTGTGGTCGACCATTTGACCAAGGTAGCCCACTTTATACCGGTAAAGACGACCTATACGAGTGCAAAGTTGGCCAAGATTTACATGGACAAAATTGTGTGCCTACACGGAGTTCCCAAGAGTATCGTATCGGATAGAGGCACCCAATTTACCTCACACTTCTGGCGCTAGCTGCACGAGTCACTTGGTACTAGATTGGAGTTTAGCACAACGTTTCACCCACAGACTGATGGACAGACCGAGAGGGTGAATCAGATTTTGGAGAAAATGCTGAGAGCTTGCGCCTTGGCTCATGGCTCTAGTTGGGATGAGAATTTGCCGTATGCGGAGTTTTCCTACAACAACAGCTACCAAACCAGCATCAAGACATCACCGTTCGATGTGTTATATGGGAAACGGTGCCGAACACCATTGCTATGGGATGGAGTAGGAGAACGTCAGTTGTTTGGACCTGATTTGATCAAGGATGCTGAGGAGAAGGTCGCCTTGATTAGGGATAGGCTGAAGGTAGCACAATCAAGGCAGAAGAGCTACGCTGACGCCAAGCGCAAGGAAGTGGTGTATGAGATAGGTGATAGAGCATACCTCAGAGTATCGCCGCTTCGCGGAATCAAGAGATTTGGAATTAAGGGTAAACTGGCACCTCGATTCATTGGACCGTATCGGGTCTTAACACGCAAAGGTGAAGTTGCTTATCGCTTGAGTTGCTGAGGCTGTCATTGCTGTTCATAACGTGTTCCACGGTCCCACCTGAAGAAGTGCCATCCGAGATGGTGGATACACCGCTGAGAGACACCGCATCCGGAGGAGGTTCGCTTGGAGAATGATTTGACCTATGAGGAGAAACCGTCAAGATTCGGAGACAAAGGAAGGACCCGCACAAGACAATCAAGTTTTGCAAAGTACAAGGAGCCACCACAATCAAGAGGAAGCCACTTGGGAGCGTGAGGACGACATCCGAGAGGACTACCCACACTGTTGTTGTAAGCCGAATCTCGAGGACAGATTCATCTTAAGGGGTTAGTCTTGTCACATCCCAAATTTTAGAGTTGGTCTTGCATATGATTCATGTCATTGCATCATGCTTTTCCATGCAAAACCGCCGAGTGAAAAGGTTCGGCGGAACGCTATCTTCAAAACCCTATTTTACTTTGCTACAAGGTTCCTGCGGGGAGCTTTAGAGGGACTTGCAACAACCACCCTGTAGGTTCGTGTTTCGCCAAAACTTCGAAGGTTGTGCCCCTCGACGATACGAACCCGTAGGCGCGAGAATCGCTCCAATCAGAGTTTGTATGCAAAAGACTCGGACGTTTTAGTAAACCGCCGGAAAACGGTCCGAAAATCCGGACCGATTTCCGAGTTCTAGTACAACTCAACCGAACCAGCTTTTGATTTCCACGGGCCCACAAATAGAGGCCACCCGCCCGGAACCGTGCCCGACCCTGCCCGCGATCGAGCTGCCCCGCCATTGCTCGCGCTCGCCGCCGCCGCCTCTCGGGATCGCCTGGCCGCTTCGCCGCCAAGCCGCCGCCTCGTAAGCCGCTTCTCCCCGCTTCGCTTTCACGCCGCCTTCAAGGCCGCCGCCGCCCGCCGCTAAGCCGCCTGCCGCCCCACGCTGGCCACTACACGCCGCCGCTGCCGCTTGGCCGCCGCCGCCGCCGCCTGCCGCGCCGCTGCCGCGCCACGGCCGCTGCCGCTACCGCCGCCGCCATTATGCCGCCGCCGCCGCCGCGCATTGCCGCGCACTAGCCGCTGCCTCGCACATGGTATAACATGCATGCATACACGCATAAGCACGCATACGCGCGCTATTATCGTGCGCTTGTATGCACGCATACACACGTGACGCCGCTGCTGCATTTTTCGACCCGCTCGCTGACCGTGTGTGTCCGTAGGAAGTATCTCGCGAACCAATCGCCACCGCCGTCCGGAACTCGCCGCGCTTCCGGAGTCTGTTGGCCATCCGCTGTAAGACAGCAGCCACCGCCGATCTCAGATCAGCGCTTAGATCGCTCGCTGACTGGTCAGCATCCCAGACGCTGACTAGTCGACGCCAGCCTGGCCCAACAAATGCATACGATCGGGTCAATTTCGTTAATCCTTTTAGTTGGCAGATTTTGGTAGAATCTTGTAAATTGCGTAGAAATTCAACCTCTTGGCCAAAAATTGCAAATAAAATATGTACGAGTTCAGTGAGTCGTATAGAATCTCGCTGTAGCTTTGGTTCAGATTTTACCGTCAGTTTTAGTACAGTTAAATCAAACTAGTTGGTGGCCTTTTCGGAGTATAAAATTCGTATAAAAAGATCCATAGCTCCAAAAATCGCGCGTGATATGTCCCTGAACTCGTATGAACGAGGGGAATCTCATCGTGAATTAAAAAGATAGGCTTACAGTAAAAACTTCTGCAGTATTTGTCTAATGGCTTTCTGCAGTGTTTTAATTACTCGGGGAGTTTTATAATTCTTTTTTGAGTAATTCCAATTGGTACTGTTTCTATTCAGCGATGCCTATGCGGTAGAATTTTCCCAAGATTTTACGAACATTATACTACCGGTAGTGAATTATTTAAGTTCTAGCTCTAGTTTGGAGCATTACTTTTGTCTAGTAGTTTTCCTAGCGCTAAAACTATTTTCCATGCATGCAATCGGTAGTGTTATGTTATAGGATGTTGTGGTGCAGCTGTAGCACCAATTCACTTGCCGTTCTTGCATTCATGCATCATATTTGTTGCATATGTTGTGGATTGTTTGTTTATGAATGCAATTGTATCGTAGATTGTGCTGAGTGCAACGCTTGTTCGTGGTGAGGATTGTGCTGCAGACCGCTACAACCAAGGCAAGTAGATGCTACTTTGTTCATGAATATCGCCCTACTATTTTCAATGCATTGTCGGTATTTTATAGATGCATGTGTAGGATGATACTATCGCTATGCTATGTCCTATTATGTGGTAGGACCCTCTTTGTAGATGAACCACCGCTTGTAGATGTTAGCCATGCTTTGTTGAACGAGGTCTGGGTTACATCATGGATACTTATTTTCTCAAAGTATTGGTTTGTGAAAACTAAAACAACTTAATCAATGAACCCCCTGGGTGTGATGGTATTGATAAATTTTGGTGGTTTCATTGCAGAAAGGCACCCATGTATCAAGAGAGAATGATTGGCTTCTTTATTGTGTAGCTTACGGTACAACCATGTGCCAATAATGGAATGGGCGGTTGGTTGACTTAGTAGGTTGTGGTAACTCAAACCTGTATCCAGAGATGTAGAATTTGGTAGGTTGGACCGGTGCGCCGGGATTGAGGAGCCATTCCTAATAGTCTCTTCTTGGTCTTCTCCCTATCATTACCCAAAATGAGAGTGATGGTACGAGCTGGCCAAGTCACATGGGTAAAGTGTACTAACCTCCGCAGTGTATAATATAATCGATTAGCCGTGTCCCCGGTTATGGACATCTGAGTTAGATATTGATTCCATGACATGTTCTCGCTCATTCTAATTTCATAACTGTTCTAATATTGTTGGGTTAACTTAATTGGGAGTTTTTTAAAGAAAATCAAAACTGTTTATGAAAGTAGGACAAATGTATTTGCAAATGCAAGCCAGACATAGCTCCACTTGCCAGATATGCATGTAGATGTTAGTACTATTGTCTCCTTTACTAGCTCTACTTGCCATACATTCCATGATTGACCCTTCGGGGCTGCTACGTTTCATGTTGCAGGTTATTCCGATTCTGATTGATCGTTATAGGCCACGGTACTCCACTCGGCACTTGTTCACTTGTGGGAAAATTGATGATTGGGGGATATATTTAGTTTTGTTGCTACCTGAATAGTTTGAGCTAGCTTTATGCTAAGCTTTTATTGTAATAATGGTACTCTGGATCTTTGTAGTACATGATACACGGTTATTTTGCTATGTTATCTATCTTACTCTATTGTGGGTCAATGAACCGATCCAGGGATTGACATGTCACATAGAGGCCACGGTCTTTTCAGAACCGGGGTGCCTAGGAAATATATGTGAAGAACTTGATCAAACTGTCCTTGTAGGCTTATTATTGCAGATAGTACACTACCGAGTAGTGACAACATCACTAGCAATTACCTTATATGATTGCTAGTGAATGCACTTTTGCTTCAGTATCCCCCTCCTCTTTAAACTTTGATAAACAGCAACTCGATACCGATTTTGTTCCAAAGATCGTACGAGCCCACCCAAACCCATATGGTCCGTTTAGACATGTACTCACCATACACATATACTCACGTGCCTGCAGGAGGCAGAAATCGGGAAGTATATAACAGCAGCAACAAAATTTCAAAACATGGCATGTAAAGATGTAGATCTCTGTAAGGGAGGTCGAATCAGCCTGTGAAAACATGAAGTATACCTAGCTCACCAAGTACATCTATACAGAGTTATACAAGACATAAATATGGGTTCCGTCTTCTTAGAAGAAAACTGCCCCATGCACACTTTTTTGAGGGAGGGGGGACACCGAAATTGCTAGTAATGTACCACTAGACATGCTACACACCTCCAATTCAGACTCGGTTTCAATTTCAAATATCTTGCACAAAATCTCATTGCTTTTGCCAATTTCCAATCTGCAAAAAATGAAGAGGTCAACAAACAAACATCTTGTTCTTGTGAAGACTAGTTGCTACTGCAATCAAATTGAAGTAGGCACCAATATTAACCAACAACCAGAGCTAGAAAGGTGCAACAATCACTTGCAGTGAAATTGGCCATAGGCAGGGGAAAGCGGTGATACCCACCAACAGAATCAGCGGAAATAAGATTAACTCCTTCCTACTCTGCCTCCTCTCGGACGCCGCCATTTCTCCGGGACCTCTTGTTCTCCGCCGGCGCCATCGACATTGCTGCCTCGTTTTCCGTGTCCCCTTTATTCCCTGTGTCCAGCCCGCCAGCTGTAGGGGGAAGAGCCGGAGCAGGTCTACTGGTGGGCCAATAAAAGAATCACTGTTTAGCCATGGGCTTCATTGGCTCAGTTCATCTATGTTGTGGTATTCATGTATGCTCAACCCATATAAAACTAGCCTGCAAGGTACTACCCTTGAAAAAAATAGAAAAACTAGTCTTCAGGATACAAGATGAGAGCAAACAAGAAGCATTATGGCACTCCAATTGGATAGACCCAAAATGTCTCCTCCAATGCTTTAGCTAAAGAGAAAAACAGTTGGAGTCTCCTGCTTTATGCTAGGTTTAAAAACTTGTCTTCCAAAAAAAAAAAAGAATGATCAACTGAGCCCTGATCAAGCGCCTACTCATAGTTCAGATTAGAAGAAGCAACAGGGAGTCATGGCTCCACTTTTTTTTGCCATTACACTGTCATCATCAGATGTGTCCCTAGGAAATTCTTGATCCGGGTGCACGGATATTCATGCCAAACAGCGGTGCTGATCCGGCTACATATTGTTCCAAGCAGAGTCAGCTGGGTTTTCTGAACTGGAGCTTTCTGAAAAAGCGTTGCTAATCAGGTTTCACCCTTACCAAACAACCCGGGGATCGTATAGCTTTGCACCTACGCAGATGCGTTTCTTTCCACTTCAACATTGGTCCGCGGTGAAACAGATGCTCCATGGAAGTCAGACATTGCTCTCGTAGGCTTCAGTAGCATCACTTGGCTTTTCAGCGTACTGAAACTATAAAAATGTGTAAGGCCCATGAAACCGAGCATCAATGAACCCTTAAATTATCTGGAGATACAATGCATTTCATGGACTTGTTCTTGAGTTAGACCGGTTGCATTGCGCTTACAGTCTTACACCATCAGTATTTGGTTCTCTCCACTATCTCACTTCACTCTCATGCCAAGCGAACAACCCCTCTCATACATACCAGTTCATGGGGAAATGCAAAGTTAAAGGACACGTTCTAACTGGACAGACGTGAGAACGTGTATATATAGAGAGATGGCATGCCACTGATGTATACACCTAGCTTCCCTAGAGCTAGCTACCTTATTTTGTGTGAGCAAGCAACATGCATGGAAATGGTATGGCCGCATGCGTCAGGCATGGTCGGACGAGGGAAAACCATGTGTTTGTCATTCATGCAGAAATTCTTGTGTTCTTCCGCGGCATGCAACTGCTCTGCCACAGTCTGGTTTCTTCCCATGTAACAGTGTTGCGGCAAAAGGAGTGAAAACATATAGTACAAGTTCCATTTCATCGTGTAGCATCCCCATGAGTACCAAACCAAGCTAGAGTTCATTGACATCATTGTCGTGCATGACAGCATGAGTGGCAGTTTGAGTCGGGGACACTTAAGCCTCTAGGCGAAGAATCCAACTGACAAGGTCTGTTGGTTATAATGCAATTACCAATATTTGGAGGCGGTAGTCGGCTGGTATCACTGAGCACATGCTCTTTTACTACTTTGGTGGTGTTGTTAAAGATGAGATTCCCATAGACCAATCACGGACTTCTAAGAAAATTAATACTCCCCTTCGATCCATATTAATTGCCGCTGAATTGGATGTATTTAGATACATCCAATTCAGCGACAATTAATATGGATCAGAGGGAGTAGAAAGAACTTAATCTGGACAAGGCGGGTAAAGAAAGGTAGGGGTACCAAATGGTGACTTTAGGGTAACCTCTAACCCTTTTCAGTTCTCAAATGAATTAAGTTCATTTGGTTGAACTATACACGGTCAGAGGATACCTAAGGGTCACAAATTTTCCTCTAGGGGAAGGGTTTAGATTTCACCAAATTCATATTGTGACATAGTTCAATGTGGCCTAGAACGTTGTCACACTTTCTAGATTATTTGATTGTTTTAAACTCCAGATACTAGTGACATCTTCCATATCCATTTCGACACCTTCACTAGTACAATAAGGAACGGGTTTTCTAGAAGATGTCCTAGGGAATCGTAAACTAATAGTACATAACCATATGTGGTATAAATATAGCATGTGTACATATCTTAATACCCATTATCAATAGGTGTGTCCCAAGGGTTTCTCCTGCATTGTCGTATCTTGGTGGAATCAGAGAAGCCATGGAGGATAATTGGTGGTGACAATGAAAAGAGATGAATGATTTGTTGCATATTCTAGTGGTGCATGAGAAAAATATCTCTCTTGCAATGTTTGCAGTTTAAGTTTATAGTTTTCACATTGCTAGCGCGTGTCGGGGATTTTTTTTGCATCCACCGACATGGGTTCCGAGTCGATTGCGGCAAGGACTTTATGTATGGTTGTTAGAGGTGAAGTCGGAGTCTCTGGCTTGAGGAGGAGTGATGACATTAAGCTTCTCATGCAAATTTGGTGGTGATATTTCTTATAAACGAGGTTTGCGAGTTTTGTGTTGATTATGACATTGTCAGGTGTTACCATGTGTGGTCATGTTCCACAATGGTATTGGCCTAGTTCTATGCTTATTATCTTGGAAAGATTCTTTTAGTCAATGTGATGGGAAAAATCTTTTACCTCCATTTAAAAATCATACGTTCAACGAGCTTACGTGAAAGGAGACGAGGATTGGTTTCGTACAATCTAGATGAGATGTTCATTTTGTCATGAATATAGCTATGAGAATGGAATCTGTATTACCAAGACTACGTTGAGATTTCTTTGATGACGATGTGATCTCTAAAAGAAGCACAAAAGGGGAGAGGGAGGTTGGATGAACATAGTGGTACATGGCCCATCATATCGGTCGATACAACATACAGAGAAGGGGTAGAGGATATCGCTGACAAGGGTAGGACTACAAACACAAGCTCCCTTTTAATATTAAAGAAGATTATAGTTGGATCCATGTGCAATAACTTTGACCCTACCTAAAAAATAATCGTTTACCAGACTAGAAGGGAAGCCACACAATTTGTCTTGATCTTGTCATGATGATTCTGATATCAACAAAGTTATTTCCCTACTCTCCAACATGTGCTCTTTAGGGTTGTTGCACTCATTAAACTGAATCTACTCCTTTGTTCTCTTATAAAAGGAATATGGTGTGAAGATTTGTGGGAACTAATCATGTGGGTATTCACCAAGCACCAAAACTGAGTTTAAACATTGTATGGCGGTATTGACAAGAAATAGTAGCTATAAAGAATTAGTAGGTCTAAGAGGCATGAGGAACATACTCATCATGATTGCGGATTTTTTTCCGAGTTAGTTATATGTATCAATGCAAACGCATGAAACTCTTTTGTGTTGTTGTTTGATCTAGTGGAAGAATTGATAAGTGCCTCCTCAGATAACCCGCATCTTCGTCACCCCGCTCTGGTGCACGAACACTAGTAGAACAACTGCTAGGCATAGTAACTAGGATGGAAGATGCAATATGTGGCTAATTCATACCAACAGTATGACGGAGTAACTCATATCATGGTGTAATCCAACACGATCTAAAAGGTTGTCACATGATGCCAAATCAGACAAGACGGGAAGCAAAATAGGCCTCACGTGTGGTTTGCGTAGTGTAAGATTACAGTTATCGGGTGTCCTTCGTGTAATAAGTACACTATTTTTTACTTATATCACTTCTATAGGCAGAGTAGATAATGATCTAGGCTAATGGCTGACAGCCATACCTTCACTTTGCCTTTCCATTTCGCCATGTCGTTGTAATATATGGCCACCTCCTTCGCAAGATCTGTGGGTTGTCTTGATTCCTTGTATTCTCCTCTACCATCAATTGCTGTAAGTAACTATGCAGCATGTTGCCAGCCGAGACTACCCTAGGCTGCTTAGTCTAGTTCCCTGCTCTTAATTCACAAAAATAAATATTGAGTGTATCGACTTCAAGCTTATCATATTAGCTATCGGATAGCTTTAGTATGTATATCATGTTGTTGCGGTCGGATTTGGGATAGGCGTGTGTTTTAAGATATATTTTGAGTACAATCGTCTTTTCTCTTGAAGACGGCAAATTATCCTAAACTTGGTAGCTATTGACTATGAATTCGCTCGAAGAATATAGAGCGATATAATTCTACCATTTTTTGTACCTCTTTAGATACTTGAAACGAGAGAAAGTATCGCACTTGAACCAAAAAAAAATCCCTTTACGTTACTAAGTCATTTTGAATATGTCCTCCTCTTGAGTATGCCGGTAATAATTTTCTGATCCAATTTTTGATATCGAGATTGGGATATCAAGGTACCGAGAACATATGGAATGAATTCATAATTAAATTTCTTAGTTTTTTAATATATATTCTAGCCCTTCTAAATAAAAACAATCCACTCATAGAAAATTTAAGTTAAATGCTTATAATTGTTAAAAAAATAGGAGGAGTTATTTTGCTTGTTGAATGGCATGTTCTGTCAAAACTGCTTATCATGCGTTTATGAGTATGGATGGCCCATATCCCACCATATGTCGTACTGCTTGTTGTAGCAATGATGCGTCTATGTTTGAATTGATAAACGAACATAAGTATAATAAACATGGGATCGCCTTTGCGAATCGTCCTATTATTTTTAAAATAATAGTTGACCTCATCATTTATGTTGATTCTTATGTTGAACCATTTTTCAATCCAAACACAGTTAGTTGTGAGAGGTCTCATGAAGTATGCATTCTCATAGTCCACTCTAAAATGATCAATGTCCACTTAAAAATGACCCTACAAAGATTATTGTAGCACATCTCAAGAAAGGTCTCATGAAGTATCGCCATACCTTCCAAGATATCTCTATCTGGGTGGGCTCAGCTTCATTTTGTTCTACCCATCTTAAAGTCAATGGTTGCATGGATTAAACACATGTGCCCCATCTCATGTCTCATATACATTAAGGTGGTTCGCGACAAATAGTCCTCGACGTATCAAAGTTAATAGGTTTGTCACTTCAAGATTCTTAGAGTCTCGTATGTGGAAAACCAACAGTCTTGTCTCTCTTAGATTTCAAAATCATCCGGCAAATACATGAACTTAGTGAACTGACTAGATAGCCAGTTTGACACCCTAACGACTTGGCTCTCTCCACTATCTCATTTCACTCATGCCGAAACAAACATCACAAATTGTAACACAGCTTCATTGTTTATAGGAAATAAAGAGTTGATGAACCGCACCAAACTGAACAAATATATATATAGAGAGAGAGACACCATGCCACAGGTCATTTGCAAAGACACAACTTCTTTGTAGCTATTTTTGTGTGAGAAAAGCATCCACAAGCGAACAAAAACTATGTGAACGTCCTAGGAAAATTGCATTCTAGTTTAGGGTTTACACATGCATTGCCTCACATGACAGACATGGCAGAAGGAATGGAAACCCTATGATGATCGACAGCATAACAATATGAGTTCTTTCACGGTAATCTTCTCGGGTGCAGCTTTGAAGCAGTGAAAGAGGCTCAGTAGGTTTCGTCGCATGTGTAGGCATGGTTGAGTGGGTGTTATAGTCGGCTATAGTAGACCAAACAAGACTAAAGACATTTAAATAATAACATCAAATAAACATGTTTAACAAAGGCCTCGGGAAAAGAAAACAGGGTGTGTGTGAAGTAGAGAAAGGTCAAGCATTTGGGAATATATCTGTAAGCAACATTTGTGAATATCTACATGCACCAAAAATTCACATAATACTTAACAAGTGGATGGATAATCAATTAGGCATATGCAATGATGCCAAATTCCTATGTCGATAAGGAAAACACTACTCGGTCTCAGCCATTTTGACCTGGCAGAAATGGCTTCTCGATTACAACCGCCGAGCGTCCTAAAGAGGCTTCTATGCCTTTTTGCCACCATCTTTTATTTCAAAACTGTCGTGGACTCGTCATGTCTGGCGCAATTCACACCTCTAGCGACAGCTTCCTCCCTGCTATGGCCCCTCGAACATTGCCGCCTCCCCGTCCATTTAGTAACCACAGCCGCTCCACATGGCAGCCTGCCCTTTTCCTAGCCGAAGTCGTTGCCGAATACGTCGAACCGCAATGAACCGCTCGTCATGAGCGCTGCCACTCCAGATGATACTCCCACGTGCCCCATAATCAATTTGGTGTGTCGCCCCCGAGTACCAAAAGCATCCGTTGAACACATGGACGCACAGAACTAGCTGAATAACTCGTCTTACACCCTATGGACTTGGTTCTCTCCACTATCTCATTTCATTTGGGCAGGAAAGGAAATAAATACACATAGTGCTTGATAGTTCATAGAGAAATGCGGAGTTAGCGGGCACGGTCTAACTGGAAATGCGTAGTATATATATAGAAAGAGAGGTGTGTCATACGGATACAAACTTGCTTTGTGTGAGGGCATGGCAATGGCATGGCCTCACGCAATAGACATGGCATGGTCCATGAGAATTGAGGCACTCTTCCGCATAACTGACATTTGCAAGGTGCCGGATTCAGCTTCTGTCATATTGCACGGTTGATTGTATCGGATGTTTTAACATGATTGAAGGGTATAGTTGACTAGTTGTACCCATTACTTCAAGATCTTTGAGAGTTCGAGTCAGGTTTGACTAATCTGCTGGTCATTTCTTCGACTCGGTTATACTTGTGATATTTGGTGAAGTTCAGATCAGCACCAAGCCACAATTTTGCTGGCATATCTAGGATTTGCTGGGGGAGAAGAAGGGTGTAGTCAACGACCAGATTACCCGCAAAAAAATGACCAGATTAGACCAAACAAGACAAAACTGAAGAGAGTGGTTGAGTTTAAATAAGTGCAAGTAAAAAATGTTTCGCAAAAAAAGTGCAAGTAAAAATGTTGAAGGCCACAAAAGAAATTCTTGCCCCACAAAAAAATCTTGATCGTCATGGGATAATGATGACATGTAATTTCAGTTGGAGTCAGATCCAGCATTTGGAGACATCATATTTGTACCCAACATTTGAGTATCTACAGTAGTTCAGTGGCATATTAAACATGTGGAACAAAGAACAACCAAATCTTCCATTTACAGTGATCTAAAGTTGCTAATTTGACCAAAAAACATCTATTTCGAGGTCTTCGTGTACTTCAAGGTCTTCGTCAATCAGATAAATAACTAATAGGTTAGATATGGACGATAATGAATCTATGATGTAGAGCTAGCTCAAGTTACTAGTTTTCTCAAAATCATCATGTCCACTATTTTCACTTCAAATGAGCCTCCCACCCTGACAATCCCATTACATCCATCAGCTCATATAAGTTTTCCAATTACTCCACGCAGGGAGCCATTCATGCATGATCTTGAGCTTGTCGTTCTTCTTTGGCCTGATGATCTCATGCACGTCTGGAAGATGTATTACTTCATCCCCACTGCCTGATGACTCAAGTGGCCAAGTGGCGGCAAATCCGTCGTGCAAGTTCAAAATCCGAGAGATAGTAGCATAGAAAACTAAAACAAACATGGATGAAACGACTCATACATGCACTTAGAGTTCTTTCAGGTACTTAGATTTAAACTTCTAGTATCTTTTACCATGCACTGTGCCATGCTTATAGCCTAGAATTACAACATATCAGATGAACTGGATTATTATGCGACAGAACCGTAAGACAATTATGCCAGTCAAGTTGTGTCATCCATGGACCAAACATGTTTCATCTGGATTTAGGGATCGTCTATTTGGAAACAATAAAACATTTCAACTGTCAATAGTCTATGTAATATGCAACAAGCCAAGCTAGAGACAATTGTCCGTGTTAAAATATGAGACAACCAAGACCATTGGACTTTTACAATAAAAGATCAATAAGCTGGTAGGACATGTTTCCATAGTATGGGTTTAACTGCTTAATTTATCTTTCTTCTTGAAAGAACTAAATGTTTCCGCACTCTCCTTTATATAGAAAAATCTATTGTGACACATTATCTGGTTTGTAAGCTTAGTATGTCCCCTTGAAAGAACTTAGCATGAAAAGTATAGTCTCCTTGAAAGAACTCAACCGGCAAGATGACGGCCGGAGTTGGAATAGAGTCTAGCTATGGATGATTTATACTCTTGTGGCTTACTCGCACATGCTCCATAGAGCTCCATGAATCAACCGAGCTACCAACACATAGAAGCATCAATTATCAAATTAATGGTGTACTAGATGGTGGTACACACCACATGGAGATAAACTAGCAATTTGTTCATAGCATGATATAATTATAATTTTACAACTAAGCAAGCAAAAAAATCATTGAAGTTTTCAAAAAATATAAAAGATTCCATGCATGTACAAGATAGTACAAATGCGTACTTGTAAAGTATGGAGAAAATTAAGCCTTTAAATTACTAAAACTTAGAGATTTCCTTTAAATTAAGTTAGAAAAAATGTACTTACATGTAGATTCACTTTATCCTACCTAATAAATGATGATTATCTAATTTTACCAACAAATAACACCGTGGTAGTTTCTACATTGTATTAAACCTTCTCTCTCCCTCCTTTATAAAAGGAATACTTTGAAGAACTTATATAAACCGACTGATATTTGTACAAAATCATGTGAGAGTTTTCAGCTTTATGTGACTATATTGGCAATACATGTACAATGGGTTTGTGTGAGTGAGCGGCATGGGGAACAAAGGGACACCCATAAACAAATCTATTTTGTGTTAAGGATCGTCCACACAGTTTAGATGTCTTCTTAATCAGCATATGTAACATTGCAAAGGCACATTTTAATGTTCCGCTTGTGTTTAGACTTAAGACCTCATCACATTTCCCTAATCAAAACATGTGGAGGGACGGTGCACGGAAGAGAAACTTTCAACGATATAGAAACATTATTATACCTCCGAGTATGTAAAACTTGGTTCTTGAGTTCGTAGATGTTGTGTGGTGGCTTTAGGTTTTTTCGTACATGCTCTTTGTCAGGCATTTATTATATAGTATAATAAAGATGGTCGTGTCCATATTTTTCATGCAGAGACAAGGGGTCTCATCCTCCATTTCGGAGAAAAGCAGACATACTACACTACATTGAATAAATCACAATAGCATGGCCATCGCATCTCACTGTA
This sequence comes from Avena longiglumis, assembly GCA_030063025.1. Classification (NCBI taxonomy): domain Eukaryota; kingdom Viridiplantae; phylum Streptophyta; class Magnoliopsida; order Poales; family Poaceae; genus Avena; species Avena longiglumis. The sequence continues at coordinate 457,715,140 of CP125978.1, read as the reverse complement.
GCTTGTCGCACAACCATAGACAAAACTATTGTGTTCCTCGAGTGATCATGGTATTGTTTTGAAAATATAAACAATAATCTATTTGTTTTAATCAAATAATAAACTGATATAGCATGATTATAAATGGTAATTAAACTAATTATGCATACTAACAGAGTAGATTAGTATTGCATCTAAACAGGATAAACTGATCGCATCTACTCCAAACGCTAGAACTAGAAACTATAGCAAAATCTGTAAGAGAAAGTCCAGGGTCACATACGATCTAGCCTGAACACCAGCAGCGGTAGCTACAGTAGCCACAACAGTTGCAACATCGTTCGTGTTGTTGCCCATGTTGAGGTTGCCGAAGAAGTCGTCGTTGGGAAACTCGCCGTCAGACAACGTCATGATCGCCAGTAGTTGCATTAGAGCGCTCCACAAAAACTTGATCATCTGTCACCCGTATAGGTTCACAAGAGGCTGGATTCCGGAGGCCTACTGTCCCGATCTGTGGTGCATGCTGCAAGTTGGGATGGAAAGAAGAAGGCAGCGGCGCAATATTCTATAAGTAGGTGCATGTCACAGATACCGATTAGGGTTAGCGTATTCGTTTATATAGTGCAGGTCGGGAGACACACCCGCATCCGAGTCGGTAATAGCCCATGATCCAGAAAAACTGAAAACGGCTGATTAACGCATCCATTAATGACTCGTATAATTAATTTTTCTGAACAACAAAATATAAATATCATGCAAAACAGGAGCTCGGCTCGGCTCATTCCCACAACCCGTGGCACGCGTGTCGTGATGAGGCGTGGCATGGCGAGGCAGGTGGGGTCGGAGGAGTGCGGAAGAACTGCTCTTTTTCTCACACCTTAATGAGTGCTAGAACATGCTAGTAAAGTCATATGCTGCCATGCGTAAATGGGCAAAGAGAATTTCATAATTTGTTTTCTCAAAAAAAAAAGAATTTCATAATTTGTATTATGGGCCAACGGCCAACACAATAACAAATTGTAACATATTGTTGATCTTTCATCGCTTTCCTACACATGTTCTGACATAGGTATGCACATTAATTTGCTGGGTTAAGAAGTCCTTGTAGGCTTACAGCAGATAGTACACAGTGACCAGCATTTTGGTTATCGGTGGGAAATCCGTTACTAGGCGTTTTGGTTATCGGTCGGAAATCCGTTACCTCCTGGTAACCGAATAACCTAAGACCCATGGGAAACTGGTCATGAATTTTTTGATCTTGTTTTATTTTGAATTTTAACAAAATTCTTCCATAAGTTGTCATACCAAAGAATCTGAATTTAAATTTTAGTTTTTACACTGGTCTGGTAAATGGTCGGTATTTTCCGGTAACCGGAAATCCTGACCCCCGGTTTTTGTTCTCGGGTCATAAACCAAAACGCTGGTAGTAACACCATCGCTGGCAATTACCTTATATGATTACCAGTGAATTTAAGCACCACAAAAAGTGCTACACACCTCCAATTTATACTTGGCTTCAGTTACAAATATCTTATACAACCTCATAGTTTTTGCGAATTGTCAGCGAAAATAAGATTAACTCATTTCTACTATGCCTCGTGTCCACACCGCCGCTTCTCCGGGGCCTCTTGTTTTCTGTCATCGCCTCGACGCCCTTGCCTCGCTTTTCCTTGTCTCCTATTCCCCGCGTCCTGCCCGCCGTTTGCAGGGGAGAAGTGCCGTGCCGGGATGGAGGAGCGGGTCTACTGGTGGGTGGATAAAACCATGATTGTTTAAGTTGTGGGCTTTATGGACTATTGGCTCAATTCTAGTAGACGATATTGCAAGTTCATGGTCGTCCTATAGTGTTCATCTTATGCTTAACACATAAAACTACTCCCTCTGTTCTAAAATATAAGAAGTTTTGGCAAGCTAAAAAAGTTTACTGAAACTTCTTATATTTTTGGGACAGAGGAAGTAGCATGCAGGGTACTGCCTCAAAAAAAAACTAAGGTACAAACTTAGAGCAAACAAGCAGCATTATGACAGTCAAATTGGATAGACCAAAGATGTCTCCTCCAGTAGTTTAGCCAAGGAGAAAAGCAGTTTGACTCTTTTGCTTTTATCTAGTTTTCAGAGAAAAAAAAGAATGATCAACCGAGCCAAATCGGAGCTCTCTGACAAAGCGGAGTTGCTGATCATGGTTCTTATCATGCAACACTGGTATCTTACAGCTTTGCACATATCCTAGTGGCTTTCTTTTCACTTGAACGTTGTTATCAGAGGCTTTGGTATATCATCACTTAGCTTTTCAGCCTACTGGAACTATTAAAATGTGTAAGACTCATGAAACCGATCACCAATGAACACCTAAATATACAACGCACATCGTGGATTTGCACGGGAGCTTAACTAGTTGTATTACATTTACACCATAATTATTTGGTTCTCTCCACTATCTCATTTCACTCTCTCATGACAACTGAACTAAGCCTCTCATACCCACACTACATATATAGGGAAATACAAAATTAATGCACATGTTCCAACTGGAGAGACGACGGTGCATATATATGTATATATAGAGATATGACATCCCATGGATGTACACACTACACACCTAGCTTCCCTAGAGCTAGCTAGCTTGTCTTGTGTGAGAAAGCGGCAGGCATGGAAATGGCATGGCCGCATGTGATAGGCATGGTCGAGTTCAAGAGGGAATGGAAAACCATGTGTTCGTAATTCATGCAGAAAGTGATGTGTTCTCCCGCAGCATGCACTGCCACAGTCTGTGCTTTCTCACCATGTAACAGTGTTGCGGCTAAAGTAGTGAAAGAAAATAGTGCAAACTCCATTTCATGGCGTCACATCACCATGACTACATGATCAATCTAGTGTTCATTAACATCATTGCAGTGGGCAGAAGAATCGACGGTGTTGGTGCAGGAGTGGTAGTTTGAGACGGGACTTGGCGGAGGGTCTTGCTCGACACGAAAGGTAAGCTTCTAGCGACAAATCCAGCTGAAAGCGAACGTTGGTTGTAATGCAATTACTACTCCCTCACACCCATATTAATTGATTAAATTTGTCTAGATTTAAATCTAGACACTATTTAGTATATAGGTTTATCTAAATTTTGACAAATCCAAGTCAATTAATATGGGTCGGAGGAAGTAGTATATTTGGAGGCGGATGTTGGCCGAGATATAATTGGGCCCATGCTCTTTTACTGTGGTAGTGTTGATAAAGATTAGGCCATGCCATGCACATTTTCGTTTATCTAGTGAGACTCATAATGAATTAATAGAAAGAACATGTAGTATGTTGTGTAATCTGGACAAGACGAGTAAAGGAAGGTAGGGTTGCAAATTGGTGTCCTTAAGCCTTAGAGCAACCTCTAACCCGCATTAATTCACTCAAAAGAACTACTCCCTCAGTCCTAAAAAGGATGTCTCAAGTTTGTCTAAACTTGAATATATCTAGATACTATTTAGTATATAGATATATTTAAATTCAAACAAGCTTGAGACATCCTTTTTAGGACGGAGGGAGTAGTTCATTTGATTGAACTAAATGTTGGGAGATAAACAATCCCACTAGTCCGTAATAAACTTTAAGGATATAGCTTCAATCAGTAGCTATGCAATGGAAGTAAAACAACAATCACATCATTAGTAGAAAAAGGTCTAGTGGCGGTGTTCGAAAAAGGATGTTTGTGGCGTTGAACACGCACGGCACTAATCTCATGCCACTGGTAGAAGATAGTGGTGGAGTCCACAACAAACGCCACAAGTAGTTTATCTAGTGGTGGAGTTTCCGTGAAACGCCACCACTATATATCATAATAATGGCGCTTCTTGTAAGCGCCACCATTAGATATATATTTTTGACATTTCTTTTATTTTGAGCGCCACAGTTGAGGTTTAAAAAAAATTAAAAATCTGGTGCATCCAATTTTATATTGACAACACAGGAAAACATATTCATAAAAATAGTGCAATATAACATCAGATGCATTATCACATAACAAGCGGTTAAAACATCACAAGCGGTTCAACATATCACAAGCGGTTCAATATAACTAATACATCTCGCTCAATCAAACTGAACGTTGATTCCAAGGTCCTGAGCTGCGGGCGGTGAACATTCAAAGAGAAGGAACCATCACAGGAGCATAGCTCGGGTGAGATCCCTGAAAAAACTGCTAGGTATCGGAGACCCTGACGTCCAACACAACCATATAGCGACGGACGTGTCCGTCATTCTCCCTGACACAACGTTGTACCACCTCCTCGGGGCCGGATCCCTCTACACCGATTGTGGACCAGACGAGCACCACCAAAGAAGCTCTGGGTCGATGACGAGACCAGGATTCCTCACCAAGCTACGCGTCCCGAAAGGTAGCACCTCCCAGCACCATCCCGGTGGAGCCCAAATCTCGCACATGCCCGGCGGAGCCCAGTAGTCCTCCGCTGTTGCCGCCGAGTCGACGACGAGCATGCAGGATGTGCATCCTAAAGTAGCCAAGTAAGTGTGCGGTTGCTCCAAATTGATGTCAGCAAATAATCTCTAAACTAAATAATCATAAGCAAATAACAACTGACATTGCATCCTCGCATTGTAATCATCGGCCATATGAAAGTACAAAACCAAAATCAACCTAAAAGTAGGACCTCATATTTGCATTAGACGCAAAATAATTACAGGGACAGAGTGAGTGAGCCAAGTAGAATGCATAAATTATTTATTTGTGTATATCACAAGGCTCACTCACACCACCCCCTACATTGCATCCTCACATTGTAATCATCGGCCATATGAAAGTAAAAAACCAAAATCAACCTAAAAGTAGGACCTCATATTTGTATTAGTCACAAAATAATTACAGGGATAAAGTGAGTGAGCCAACTTGATGCACAAATTATTTATTTATCCATATCACAAGGCTCACTCACACCGCCCCCAACATTGTATCCTCACATTGTAATCATCGGCCATATGAAAGTACAAAACCAAAATCAACCTAAAAATAGGGCCTTATATTTGCATTAGACACAAAATAATTACAGGAACAGTGTAAGTGAGCCAAGTAGGATGCACAAATTATTTATATGTGCATATTATAAGGCTCACTCACACCGCTTCCGACATTGCATCCTCATATTGTAACAACCGGCCATATGAAAGTACAAAACCAAAATCAACCTAAAAGTAGGGCCTCATATTTGCATAAGATGCATTGACGGAGTAAGTGAGCCAAGTAGGATGCACTAAATCATATTTGCACTCATATTGTAATCACTGGCCGTATGAAAGTACAAAACCAAAATCAACCTAAAAGTAGGGCCTCATATTTGCATTAGATGCAGTGACGGAGTAAGTGAGCCAAGTAGGATGCACTAAATCATATTTGCACTAAATCATCTACAATTATTTCAGAGACGGAGTAAGCGAGCCAAAATAATTTCTAGAATTTCTAACGTACTTATCTATAGAATTTCTAAGATCAATATCTAACACACATATGCATCTAAAATTTGCCTAAAATTCATAAAAACAGGGATCGGGGGTGTGGTTCACCGCGAGATCGTGGATGTGGAAGCTATGGCGAGTGGCTCGGGGATGGCGATGGTGGTCGCGGCGGCCAGTGGCTCGGAGAGGAGGAGAGGTGTAACTACCGGCGGCTCGGGAATGGACAAGGCAGTGGAGACCGCCGGTGGTTCCGGCAGCCAGCGACTCGGAGAAGAGGTGAGAGGTGTGGCGACCAGCGGCTCAGGAACGGACGGGGCGGGGGCGGTGGCGGCGACGGTCGTGGATGGCCGCGGTTGTTGTGGTAGCCAGCGGCTCAGAGAGGAGGTGAGAGGTGCGGCGACTGGCAGCTCGGGAACGGACAGGACGGGGGCGTTCGATGCGTGCGGCGGCGGGGTTGAGGGATAGAGTGTGAGGTAGGTATCGATCCGATAGAAAGGGAGCGGCGTTATAAAAAAGCCATGGAGTTCAATTCATGCTGAACGCCACCAGCACTGAGCATAGTCATGGCGTTTGGTTGTTAACAACGCCACTAGCACTGAGAATAGCCATGGCGTTCGGTTGTTACAACGCCACAAGTAGGTTTGTCCCGGCTTCGTCCATCGGACCCCGACACTGATGGCGTCTAAGTATAACAAGACGTCACTAATATCATATACTGGTGACGTTCCGTAATTTATGGACGCCACCATTATTTCGTCTTCAGGTGGCGGCGTGCATTATATTTTAGACGCCTCTAGTGAAATGACTGCTATAAGGTTTTTTCTACTAATGCATATACAAGTGACACAACGATTTACATAAAAAAACTCCACAACTTGACGAGGAAAAAATGACTTTGAATTACCGGTCCACCAAAGTTCCACTAAATATGAGCAACATGGGTACATCGTCTTCCGTAGAATGTCAATGGATATACAACACACTTCATCATGTTGCCAACCGGTAACAAGAACCACAAGAGGCAAGATTACAACAAAGCAGAGATATCATATTTTATGTTTTTAAACCATAAATGCAAACAGCACTAAAGTTGGTATACAATCATACATATGTGTTCTAAATATACTTACCAATTTTCAGCTCAATCCAACACTTTTTTCTTCCCAGACTATTCCTTTACCAAAACTTCTATGTGATAAAACTGTAGCAGTTTGAACTGACTAAAACGCTCTCAAATATTATGCTTCATTGACCCACATCTGAAACCATCTAACCATATCTAATTACTCAAAGTAAGAAACAAACTAATCAAGTTTTGATCCAATCTAAGAATGTTTAAGTCTCCAAACACTAGAAGACAAACCGGTCAGGAACCACAAATCTAGACGGTAATCACACTTATCTAGCTTTATTCATCTCTTCTCACTAGATCAAGGTGTTATTGTGTGTTATATTAACCTCTCTCAATGTCATCCACAATAGTTTCACACTCTCACTCACACAGTCACCAAGGATGACTAGGATTTTATTTTATTTCTCAAGGAACATATCAGCTGTTGGACGTGAATTTTGATCAACGGTTTGCATGTGTTGGACTTATGGAACTATAGTTGGGCTTCCAACACACATCCATGTGGAGGGACATGGATCAAGACTAAAGAGGGATAGAGGGTACATGAGGGTCACTAATTTGCATCTAGAAGGAAGGGTTGAGATTTGGCCAAATTCATATTGTGACGTAGCATGGCCTAGAATGTTGTCATACTTTGTAGATCATTTGGTTGATTTTTTTTTTTGAAACGGAGACATAGCCCTGGTCGTCTACATCGGCTCATGCATGCGACCTCTTTATTACTTTATTAGAATTCGAGTCTTACAAAGGATGCATCATGGGCCACACAGGGCCGACACATGTATTAACCATCTAAATAAAAGGAAAATCCTGATAAGATGTTTCCTCAACATCATAATGATCGATCAAAATGCCAGCTGAATTGGATGTACAAATCCCACCCAAAATCATAGCATGTCGCTGATCCATAGGCAGTAGGAAAGACCACATACGGATCCAATAAATTGTCATAGGAATAACCTGCATAAATGAAGAATTTTTGCATTGTGAAAGATATAATCATTCTGCACATTCCATAATGACCAAAGTAAAGTGCAAACTCACACTCGAATTTGTGCTTTAACTTTCTTATTAACTCCTATTAACCAATTACCAAAAAGATTCATGATACTAATCGGGGGTATAATATTAAAAGCCATGTGAACTATGCGCCATAATATCTTTGCAAAGGGGCATGGGATGAATGAATATTGAATTGTTTCTTCTTGATCACAAAATCAACATTTTTTATTACCTTTCCAGTTTCTTTTAGCTAGATTATCTTTCATAAGTAAAACTTGATACAAGAACCACATAAAGCTTCTAATTTTTAGTGGTACCTTAAGCTTCCAAATATAATTACGAAGGAAAACTGAGTGACCATCCATGTAATATAGATACATAGATTTGAGCAAAAAAAGAGCCTGGAGAAGTTAAACTCCAAACGAAAACATCCAATTGAGCTGAAAGTCCTACACCCATTCGCCTATGCACTAGATGTAGTCACCTTATCCATTTGTTCCCAGTTAAAGCTAACTCTCCGAAAGGCTATATTCAGACGGGTTTGGGACAAAACTTGAGCCACTATGACTTATTTTCTCCGGTATAACCTCTAGATATATAATAGTATCGCCTTCCATATCCATTTATCCTCCTTCACTAGTACAATAGGGAACTAGTTTTCTAGAAGGTGTCCTAGGGAACGTGTACTTGATACATAATCATGTTTGGTATAAATACAATATTGGTATGAAGTTTTATACTCATTATTAACATGTGTGTCACAAGTGTTTCTCGTGACTTGTCTTGTCTTCGTGGGTCAGAGCTTCCATGTAGGATACTTGGTATGACGATGACAAGAGATGTGTGATCTTTTATGGAGCCTAGTGGTGCAAGAACAACATATTTCTCTTGTAGTGTTTATATTTTAAGTCCGGTTTGTCATCTTTCTTGCACATGTGGCGGCATTTTTGCATCTATCGCCATCGGTTCTGAGTCTATTATGGCAAGAACTTTGTCTCTAGTTGTCAGAAGTGAAGTCGGAATCACTAGATCGAGGATGAATGATGACGATTAAGCTTGCGGGCGACTTTGATGGTGGTATTTCTTATAAATGAGGTTTGGACATTTCGTGTTGGTAATGACGTTGTCGGGTGTTACCATATGCGGTCTTGTTCTATGACAGTATTGGCCTAGTTTTTTTCTAATTAACCTAGAAAGATTCTTGTAATCAATGTGATGGGGAAAATCTTTTGCGTCCTTTTAAAAACCTTATTATCAACAAGCTTATGTGAAATGAGGCAAAGTCTTGGTTTTTTATAATCTAGTTATGATGTTCTTTTTTTCATCAATCTAGCTAGGAGAAGTGGAATTTGTATTACCAAAAATATGTTGGGGTATGTTTGATAACCATGTGATCTCCAAAAGAAGCACAAGGAGAGAGGAAGGTTGGATGAACATAGTGTCTCATGGCCCATTCGTTGACACAACACATATATCTCTAGAGACCAATAATTTAATACAACCCCACCCCCCACCCCCCACACACACATACCACACACACACACACAAATATTAAAGAAAATTATATTTGGATGCAGGTGCAATAATTTTGCCCACACCTAACAAATAATTATATTGTTTTATGAGACTAGAAGGGAAGCCACACAAGTTGTCTTGAGCTTGTTATGTTGCTTCTTATAATTAGATATTGATTTCACCATCCTGGAACATGTCCTCTTTTAGGTTGTTGCATGCATTAGATTGAACCTACTCCTCAGTTCCTCCTTCACAAAAGGAAGATGGTGTAAACAATTTGTACGAAATCATCTTGTGGGTAACTAGAGACCGGGAATGAGTTGTAAGAATTGTAATGATCTTGAAAAGGCATAGTAGCTACAATGAATTAGTACGTCTGAGAGGCATGAGGAATATAACGATCGCAAGAGTCAAATTCATTTTTGTCAGATTCATCACCATAGCTAAGTTTTTCTTTCCTGTTGCTATATGTGACATTGCAAAGTCATACAACAATTTTGTGGTGGTGTTAGATCTAGTGGTAAACTGAGAAGTGACCCCTCGTCTAACCCTCATCTTCGTCGCCCTACACCAGCACACGAGCACATGTGGAACAAGCATAGCCATAGTAACTACGACAGAACATGTCATGTGTGACAAATTCATATCAACAATATCTTGGCGTAATTCATATCATGGCCTAATACAATGTGGCCTAAAATGTTGTCACACGGTGCTAGATCTGCCGAGCCACAAGGCAAAGATCGGATTCATGTGTGATTTGCATAGGGAAAGATTAAAATTTCCTCCTTGCCCATGGTATAATAATTTCGGGTGATAAATACACCATTTTTTAACTTTTATCACTTCTATAGGCAGCACAGATGAGCCATTCCCATGGCTGACAGACATACCTTCACTTTGTCTTTCCATTTCACCACATGTTGTTGCCGTCTCTAGCCACCTCCTCTGACACTTTGGAGTTGTCTTGCATCCTTTCATCCTCTCCTCTAACACCACCAGCCAACAACATGTTGCCATCCAAGACTACACTAGGCTTATAAGTCTCGTTCACATGCTCACTTTATGCTCGGAAAACAATTAGTAAAATGTTATCTGCTTACAAGCTTATGTTATTAGCTATCAGCAAGCTTTAATATGTATCATGCATTTTCAATCATATTTGAGACAAGCATGTGTTTTAACCTATATTTTGAATACTTGATCCTCCTTTCTCTTCAGGCGATAAATTATGCTAAATTTGGTAGCCATTGACTACCAATTCACTCAAGAATCTGGAACGATAGAAGTCTACCACCTTTTTTTACCTCTTTAGGTATTTCAAAATAGAGCAAGTCTGCATGTTGAACAATTTTTTTCTTTCTGGTCACCAAGTCATTTCAACTATTTCCTCCCCTCGAGTATGTTAAATAATAATTTTATATTGGATATCGTTCACGGCATGTCAAGTATTGAAAGGATATGAAAGAGGTGGTTGCTTTATTTATAAAGCGGGGCGAATAGCCTGTTTTGAGGAAAGGATATGAAAGAATTCACAAGTAATAAATCTCTATGTTGTTGAACATACGTTTTGGCCCTTCCATAAACAGCCCATATTTGTATGCCTTCTCATAGTCCACTTTAAAATTCACAAGTAGTACATCTCATGGAGTGTTTCATAAAGGATTGCCACACGTTCAAGATATCTCTACCTGGCACAAATCTGCCGGGCATGGATGTGGGGCTCGGTTTCATCTCGTTCTACCCATCTTGATCTCACAATCATACTTTCATGGATTATCCACATGTACCCCAACTCATGGTCGCATATACATAAAGCTAGTTTGCTACACAGAACCTTCAACGTGGCAAAGCAAATGGGTTCGTCTCTACCAGAATCAAAGAGTCTTCAACATGGCAAATCAACGGGCTTGTCTCTCTTAGATTCCAAAATCATCTTTCAAACCCATGAACTCACTGAACTTAATAGATAGCCTATTTGACACCCTGAGGACTTGGTTCTCTCCACTATCTCATTTCACTCGTGCCAAAACGAGATTCGGAAATTGTAACACAACTTCATTGTTCATATAGAGTTGACAGACATGGACACCTAACTGATGTATATATAGAGAGAGATGACATGCCTCATGGCGTTTGTAGAGACACAACTTCTCTCTAGCTAGTTTTGTGTGAGCAAAGCATGGACAACTGAACGAAAACCATGTGATCATCCTAATCGTAGTAACAGCGCATTTTAGTTTAGTGTTTACGCAGATTTCCTCACACATGTGCATGTAGAGGAATAGAAACCCTATGATGATTACCCGGCATATAAGTCTGAGTTCTTCCATGGCAAACTGCTCGGCACGGCTTTGAAGCAGTGAAAGATCGAGGTTTTGCAGGTTTTGCCGCATGCGGGTGTAGGCAGGGTTGATATTATACTAGACCAAACGAGACTAGAGAGCACACCGTAGTTCGAATAATAACACTGAATAAACATGTTGAATGAATGCCTCAAGAAAAAATAGAACAACGTGACATGGCATGTGTGAAGTACATAAATATCAAGCATTTGGGAACATATGTTTAGGAAACATATATGAATATATACATGCACCAAACGTTCACATAATACTTAAGAAGTGGACGGAGGATAATCATTCATCAACCAAGTATACAACGATGTGAAGTTGCTAACTCGATAAGAAAACACTACTCGCGGTCGCATCCATTTTGATCTGGCAAACATGGCCTCTCCAATTACAGCCGAGTGTCCTAACTCATACAGTAGTTCACTCGGGTAAAACTGGTTTGCAAAAAAGAGGCCGCTATGCATTGATTTATCGCCGCCGGTTTTCATTTTGAAACTGTTCAAGGCCGGGGGGGGGGGGGGGGGGGATGGTCATGCACATGTGGCCGATTATTCGAGAATAAAGACATCAACGATATAAACACGTGGCATACATTAGTTTTTGAGCTAATCGCGTCGGCATGCTCATGGTCTCTATAAACTCCATGCCGGCCACAAGCCTGTTCAACATGTCCGACGCAATGCACATTTTGAGTGACATGGTTAACATTGTCGCGTTCCCGTGCATTTTGTCTCTGGGGATGCTTCGCACGGCAACTAACTGGCTTTCCCCAGCCGAAGTATTTCCCGGATATGTCCAACCGTGGTGAGTTCCCTATCATCAGCGTCGGCCATCCGGACTATAGACTCCCACGTGGTCCTAGATCAAGTTGGTGTGTCGCCTCCGGATACCAAAACCTCACCGAATAACTCATGTTACACCCTATGGACTTGGTTCTCTCCACTATCTCATTTCACATAGGCTGGAACGGAAAAACAATACGCATTGTGGTTCATAGTTTATAGAGAAAGTGGAGAATTAACTGGCACGGCCTTACCGGAAATTCGTAGGTATATATAGAGAAAGAGAGGCGCAATGCCAAACAAGCTTGTGTGGAGCTTGTTTTGTGTGAGGGCATTTCAATGGCATGGCCTCACGCGCAACAGGCGTGCATGGTCTATGAGAACTGAGCCGCTGTTCCACACAACTGCTCTGCTGGGGCGTTGAAGCAGAGGAAGACGATTCTACAGGTGCAGGTTTCATCGCATGTCAGATGTTTTTAGCAAGATTGGACGGTATAGTTGAAGTTGATTGGTTGTACCGAGTACTTCACGGTCTTCGAGTAGCCTTCAGCTTGACTAATCTGCTGATCACTCGTTCAACTCGGTTTTACTTGTGACGTTTGGTGAAGTTCAGGTCAGCACCAAGCTGCAATTTTGCTGACACGTCTGGCATTTTGCTGGGTAGAAGAAAGGCATAGTCAACGACCAGATTAGACCAAACAAGACAAAACTGATGAGAGTGCCGAATTTCAAATAAGTCCAAGTAAAAAAATTGAAGGCCACAAAAATCTTGCTCCCAAAAAAAATCTTGATCGTCATTGGGATACTGATGACATGTCATTTCAGGTAGCATTTGGAGTAGTTCACATGGAATACTAAACAAGTGGAATGAAGAACAACCAAATCTGCCATTTACAGTGATCTAAAGTTGCTAATTTAACCAAAAAACATCTATTTCGAGGCCTTCGTCTACTTCGAGGTCTTTGTCAATCAGATAAATAACTAACAGGTTAGATATGGGCGATAACTGATCTCGGCTGGATAGCTAGCTCAAATTGCTAGTTTCCCCAAAATCACCATGTCTACTATTTTCACTTCAAGTGGGTCTTCCACCCTGACAATCCCATCAGACCCATCGACTCCTATCAGTTTTCCGATAACTCCACGCAGGGAGCCATTCATGATCTTGAGCCTGTCGTTCTTCTTAGGCCTGATGATCTCAAGCTCGTCTGGAAGAGCTGTCACTTCATCCCCACTGCCTGATGACCCAAGTGCAACACGGCAAGACCCATCCTGCAAGTTCAAATTCCCAGATATTAAGCAAGCATGGGATGAAACACCTCATACATGCACTTAGTACACTTTTCTGTGAGCACCATACCGAGAGCACTTCCTTCACAACACCACTGCTGCTAGAACCAACTCCTCTGGACACATTGACCATAACATCTGGCAAGAGCCAGTTACTGTCGCCCTCATCACCTGAAAGCATTTTGGCAAAAAGTACTTAGATGTGTGCACACCTAGATTGTTGCGTCTATCCAATCCCAATTGAAGATGAAACAGTATCTAAGAACATCGGCAAACCTATCGCAGGAGACATGACATCCATTCCATCTGGAGTCATTGGCTGGCCAGGGGTTTGGGGCATATACGAGGCAGGAATTGGGGTCACTGGTTGAGCAGTAGGTGTTGGAGGGTTCAACAGAGCATCACCAAAACCATTTCCAGGGGTACTTTCCCATCCTGATCCAGGAGTGGGGGCTTCGAATGGCCTAACTACTGGGGTTCCTGGCTGAAAAGGCGAACATACATGCAGAAACAAACTTTTCAGTTGCCAACACAAAGATAAACAATCTTCAAAGTTCACAAGAAGAAGCACACGGAACCTGGTAAGCTGGGCTGATTCCCCAAGTGCCCCAAGTGCCAGAATTTCCATCTTCCTGGTTATCCCTGATGATAATTAACATAATAAGCGACCAGACAGAAAATCAAGATTAATGCCAAAAACATTTAAATAGTCCACTTCCAACAGAATATTTTGAAATAGTTCCACTCGCAGCAGGATACACAAAAGATCTGAAGCTGATTTTTTTCCTGAATTTTAGGATTTCAATTCTAACCAAGAATATGCCCAAGTAACCAATTTGTTCATAAAAGAGCATACAAACCTTGGTGGACTCATTGGTGCCCAGGCTTGATTACGTGGACTCATTGGTGCCCAGGCTCGCATAGGAGTTTGTGATCCATCAAAGGGTGTAGCTGTACGAATTTAAATAACTTGTTACCATGGAAAAAAGGAAATAATAAACAATACATGGTACAAATGAATGGCAGGACACAAAAGTAGACTTATGCTATTCATGAAGAGGCTGAAAAAGAAAAAACAGGCACCAAGATGTGATGCAAGCGTGACCCAACTGGCAACAAAATTACTATTCACATTCACTCTTCAAGGACAGAGAACACAGGTATTTTGTCAATGTAGGTGCAACTATAGTATTTCCCTCCTTTTCTAAATGTACGCCATTTTAAGAAACATTCAAGTTCATGGACGAATTAGCAGTCACTGTAGGTAGTGTGTAATTAGAATGCTATTGTAACTTCTTAGCAAACATATTGTGATAGAAATTAGCAGTCGACGTTACATCTCTAGAATGCACACTACACCTGTCTCCAGAATGGCATAAATGCAAGTCACCTAGGTATCTTATAAATAAAGAATAACAAAGAATGTAAGGAAAGCAAACCTCCAGGTTCTCGCATTGGAGTTTGAATAGGATGCAATGGAGTTCGAGATGGGTGCATAGGTGTTTCACTGCCCAATGAATGGCGAGATTCACTGCTAATACAAAAGGTCGGTAAATGAGCAATTGACATCAAACAGCTAGTTATAAAATATGATTGATCAGACAGAAATTTACCGGACTGGTGTTTCAACATTTACTGGGTCAGCAATATCTTCTCTCTTAACTATATGTTTTCATCAAGGTTAGTCTCCGATATTAGACAGAAAACAACATTAGCAACAATGACAAAAGTATTCACCTGCGACAATCTTCATAAGTGAATCAAGCTCCACGCACAAGTGCACCATTCACTTCTTTAACACGGCCACGATATCCTTTGTATGGACCAGATTTAATTTTAATACATCTACTCACCAAGGCATTATGCCCTCTGCCACCATGACCACCTCCACCAAACCTTCCACCAGCTACGTTAGAGTGAGGGGAGTGCATTAGTATGTCCACATAAAGTAGCTGACTAAAAACTAATGGCGAAAATAACAATGAACATTCAAACTATCAATTCATACAGTTCATGTAAGGTCCTCTCGGTGGGAGCCCTCCAGGAGATTGCAAGATCCTTGCTGGAGATCTAAAAGCACCAAGCCGTGGATCTGATGTATCCATACCCTGCAAAAACAAGTAAAGTGAAGATGTGATAAAATGTTCTAGTACCAACAAAATTTAATTCAGATAGTCCAGAACATACCATCCCTCTGCTGTTGCCATTTGATCCCCCAACAAGGAGACAAGATTGTGCTTTTGCACAGATAAAACCTGAATGTTCAAGGTGGTGGCGGTCATAGATAAAAAGTATCCCTTTGTGTATATGTTGCACAGGTCCTTGTTTTCCCTATTGTGACAAAAATAAATGTTTGCTAGCCTCAGACAAGAAGACTAAACTTGACATCACAGAAGAAATAATCAGAACATGAGATAACATGCAAAAATGTACACACCTTACTTGTCCCTTCGATTACCCTTACAATATCCTTAGTTGACACAATGTTACTGGAGCTATCTTTTGCAGATGTGCGCCGATCAATCTTGTATTTTATTTCTCTCAATTTCACGAGCACCACTTCAGGTTTATCAGGCACTCCTTTGAGAACCTAATTATATAATGGGGTCAATACATATACTATAGACACAAAATAATCAGTCAAACATGAATATTCAACAGTTATGCTTGCCTGAAATGCTTCGCTTTCCACCCTTAGAATGACACCAAAAGATAAGTTGCTGAAAAGTGAAGAAAAGGTATAAGTTGTTTTGTAGCCATTAGAGATGATGGGCATCAAACTCACTAGAAATTCTTTAGCTTACTCAAGAAGGACAAGATCGTGCAATTCATAGTCACCAATTTTGGTAATCCCTGTCGTGACCTCAGAACTCTCCACAAGATGATCTGCAAATACACGGATCTGCAGTCACAATGGCACAGTAGAGTTAAAAACAACCAAAAAAATACTTAAAAGCAATTCTCGATACATGTATATATGTACCAAAAATTTCTCACATGCTCTTTGGTCGTGTCAGATAAAATGATCAAGACATGTCCTTCCACTTTGACTACCATGCCTGTCGCACCTTGTTGAACACCAGAAACAACTTTTACATGGTCTCCGGGATTGAAATGTTTGCAAAGATCTGTTGCATTGAAGGCAAGAGTTCTCTGCATGTCACAAAAGGATGTATCAACTCTATAGTCCAGTAGTCCACTTGTTAGCAGTATAATAAATCATTGCAAGTAATTACCGGAAGACCAGACTGTTTTGGTCGGATGTGTACAGTAGCATCCTCAACTTTCTCCACAGAACCCTCTAAGTTCTTGAGATCACCTTTAACAACAACTACAGCATCACCTTTCATGAAATGCCCTTTTTTCCTGTTTGTAAATAGTGTGGACAAGCTAGCCACATCATCATTAATGTCATCTCCAACTCTCCTGAATTTCTCCAATTCATCAAGTGATGGATGGACATTATGTGTGCTGATTGATTTTATCGAGACAGTCTTGCGCAAAAAACCATCTTCGAACATTAAACCATCAACCACCTCAAAGTACTCCCCAGAATCTCTATGTCTCCTCCGTTCTACAGGAATGTTCATCTCCCTGTGTTCATTTGAGTTAGAAAAAACAGGAGCCAAAACAAATAAATATGAACTACCATTTGATAGTAAAGGGATGAAAAAGCACCTCGCCTCACTGACACTGAACAACCTTGGAGGTGGAACAAACGACTTCTTCTTCTTCTCAACCTTAAGACCATTCTGACAATAGACAAGTAGTGTCATGCTAACCCATCCAATAAGTAAGCACGGTACAAAGTATAAGCATGCAGTATCAAGAACATAGATTGATAGTCAGAAAGTCCTTCAATAAGTCAAAGGCTACTAATTCCATTTTTTGACAAAGCAGTGCATGAAAGTAAGTGAAATATGGGAAAGAGAGCCCAAACTTGAGTTACTACGTTTACAGTGGCTGCAACAGCATAATATAAAAGGGCGTGACAGCAATGAGCTCAACTTACTGATTAAACTGTATATGTTAGGTTGAAAGGTGACAAGTGATATTCAGGATTGATGGCAACTAACAGATAACTTACCAGTTTATTTGCCAATTTATCTGTCAAAGCTTGTAAATCTATTCTAGGAATGAGCTTCACAGTAACCCTTTGATTCACATCATCGACATCGACAACCTGAGGATAATCAAAATAAATAATTGACAAATATATATTAACATCTACCAAGAAAAATGACGACCATACCTTAGCAAGATCCCCTTTATATATACCAAGCTTCACACGGACCCATGTATCACTTGAAAGATCACCAGACTTAGTCGTGACAGAGAGAACATCAGTCATTTCTTTTGTAGGAACCAGAGTTATTTTTGCTGAAGCAAAGATGTTCCGCAGACCTTTGCAAGCCTGCAACGAAGTTCAGTAAACATCCCTTATCAGAAAGACTATAATGAAAAGTTAAGCACTGGTTACCTCCTTGACATGGGCTTCTTTCTCTGCTTCAACATATATGTAATTCTTCAGGTGTTCCAGTGCAACCACAGATTTAATCTGGAGATCTTGCCTATCAATGAACTTCTGCATTAGACAAATGGCTGTCTCTCGCTCATGTCCAATCTGAAGTCATAAATAGACAACAAATGAGGTTCAAAAGAAAAAGGTACAAAGAACACATAGCAAAGCAGAGGCGGGGCGCTTAATTTCCCTACAATTTGCAACCTACCGCACATTTCACCATCCACAGTTTTGGATCCTTCACTGATGGCAGGAGAGCTTGCTGATCAACCTCGGTGAAATCCTCTTCAACATAATCAGACTCTGACTGCTTTCCATATTTATTTGCTAGGTGCCGTAAAATCATATCTGTGTCATCTTCTTCCTCCATAGGAATAGAATGGCGTCTAGAGCTCATCCTATTCTCGTCAAGATTGTCGGGCCGATCATCATCATCAATAAAGCCTGCCCAAGCAAAGATAGTCCAGCATTAACACAAATTGCCTTGCGTTTGCATACTACACAACTAGGCAAGCAGAGAAATTTGTTGATCCCAAAAGAAAAGTAACGATGTTTACGAACATCCATAAGATTATCACTCAGGGCCAAAGGCTAGTACATCCAAACAGAAAATGTCATGGATGATCAATTAAACATCACATTCTGCACCACCCAATCTTAAGAATCATTGGTTCATTCGCCAATTGAGTGTTGTCTATTTACTTGAAGCAACAAGAGTAAGGAATAGCACTAACATACATCAACAGACAACAGATACATTGAAAAACTTAGTCTCGTGGAACATGCCATCTGAATATCCCTAGTAATTTCTGGAGGATATGATTTTAGTCTAGCATCATGATGACAATGTCGACAGAACCAGACTGTTGATTGTAACAAATTTCCCAAGCATATCTTGGGTAGGTCGAGCCATAAGTGGCAGTAAGTGATGAATTTTAATGGAACATGGATTTTGGTCCTTCGTTCAACAAGATCTCCCACCCATTCATGAAAAAATCCCGGGGTTAACATAGTTCACCACTAAATCCCACTGATGGTGATGGTTCACAACAGCAAAAATAAGAAGCTTTAGCACAAGGCTATATATCGAACCCAAGCCAGCATTGAAGTTAGAATACAATGTAACCAAGCCAGACTGGTGAGCAAGCGAGACAATTAAGCATACCCTCGACGTTTCTAGCAGGGTACACATATTACTCCCAAAAGCAAGCACGGCCCAGGCCAATCCGGACCCAGGAAAGGAACTAGCGTCGGCGATCACACAAATCCGTCCTCGATCATATAGAAATGCTAGGGAAGCAACAATTCGAAAGCGAAAACATACACGAAATCGGCACGAACTTCTGCGAATTTTGGTACGGGAAATCGATTCGACGGTTCTACCATGGTGTACGGCCGAAGCTAGGGCATGGCAAAGCGGGGCGGGGGGGCAACTCACCGGCCTCGTACTCCCCGTCCTCCTCCTCCTCGACGTCGTCGTCGACCTGCGCCATGTCGTCGATCAGAATCGACGCCCGCTTCCTCCTCTTGCCTCCCTTGCCGCCGCCGCCGTAGTCCTCGTCATCCTCGTCGTCCTCTTCCTCATACTCCTCCTCGTCGTCGTCCTCGCTGGCCGCGTCGTCGATGAAGCTCTCGACGCCCGACCGCCTCCCCCGGCCGCCGCGCGACCTCTTGCCGCCCCTCTCCTCCTCCGAATCGTAGGTCTCCTCCTCATCCTCCTCATCCTCGTCCTCGCGGCCGCGGCGAGACATTGCGGCGGCTAGGGTTTCGAGCGAGCCCTCCTCGCGGCCCGCTGCGGCTGGGAGGGTGGACCCGCGTGGCAGAGCGGAAACCCTCGGGAGTCGAGGCGCGGGCGAGCGAGAACCGGTGCCTCGGCAAGGTCGGGGTCACGGGGTGGGTGGTTTCAGAGCGGGGAGTTTTCGATTGCCGGCAAGGCGACGGGTATTTTGCGGCGAGTGTCTACTTATAAGAAGGCGATGGAGTTGGGTAGGTTGGGCCGTACGTTTTCATTGAGCTAAGGCGGCCGTGCTCGGGGGCTTTAGAGCATCTCCACTTATTGAACTCAGGCCCTAATTTGGATTCTTTTTATCCGACGGAATTTGATTTCGATGTGGGTACATCCAGTTTTTCAGTCGTGTTCTTAGGCTGATTTTTCAGGCGAATAGAAAACGATGACATATTTGAATTTTTAATGTTCCCGCCGACGATAGCTCGGCCAAAAGGTGTTCGACAAAATTAACGCCCAAATGTTCGGCGACAGATTATTACAGAACAGGGAAAATGACTCGGCCATCTCTCAATCGTCGACGGGGATGGGCTCCTGCGGCGTGGTGGACGCGGTGGGGTTGGCCGTCTCGCCGGCGGATGCCGACTGGTTGGAGGTGGAAGCCGAGCTCGGCGTAGGGGCGTCCGGCGCACGAGCGTTCGGCGCAGGCGTGATATAGCCCCGAAGGATGGTCTGGCGCAAGCTCATCTTCGACGTGTCCTCGCTGCCCATCAGGAACTTGAGATCCGTGTTCCGTTTCTTGGCGGCGTAGTTGGCCTTCTTCTCGGCTTAGTTGGCCTTGACGAGGGCCACATTTTACCCTTGTGTCTCGATCAGCTGCTTCCAATGCTCGTCGGTCTTCTCGGCCCTCTTCTCGGCGAGCGCCCTCGTGTCGGCGATGCATTTCTCGATCGAAGCCTGGAGACGCTCGGCGGGAGGTTCGGTGGCTTTGAGCATCTCCGCCTTCTTCTGGCCGATCTCTGGTCTTCCTTCGCCGGCAGCGGTGAGAGGGGCCTCCGGGTTGGACGAAGCTCTTGGGCGGCATGGTGGGCGGGAGCTCGACGGAGTGACGAAGGGGAATGGGGAAGAAAGGCGGGAGGGGAGAAAGAAAGCGGGAGCTCGGCGAAGTGGCGGGAGTTCAGCCTTCTCTCGCCGATAGAGCTGGCCCACGCCCATTTTCTCTTCGTCCGGTGTTCCCAGGGCGTACCCGGGAACCTGGGTTCGGCCTGGGAAGCCCGGACCAAAGTTCGCCCATATCCGGACGAAAACCGGTTCCTAGGTACGTGACTGGGCCAATTTTTGTCGTCCGGACGTAAATTCGGCGTCCGGATCGGCGTCCTAGGTAGGCGTGTGGAGATGCTCTTAAGCGGCAAGGCTTGACTCTAATGGGCCGGTCCGGAAGTCGTTCGCCTCCATCTCTACCGGGCCGACGCATCCCGTTCGAGTGTGTCTGAACTCGTCCACGCAGACGCGCGGGCGTGCGCGGCGCCCCAGCGGACCGATCCATTCGGACAAACGTGTCTGGCTCAATTTATCCATACATTTAATCTAGGCCTCGGTGCATCGACCCGGACAACGAACTTATCCGAGCGCGTTCTCCCTTTATGTTTAGCGGCCCTGCCCGCTAGTGGCACAGAAACCACACAACTTCTTCCTCTAAAAAACCTCTCCCAATTTTCATTGGCGGGACCGGGATGGAAGGCGATGGATCTCGCCACCATGGTCGATGTTGCGCCCTCTGGTGTTCCCGCCGCCAAGAAGCACGGTCGGCCGGAGAAACTCGCAAAGGACCAGACGCCAGAGGAGTGGAAGATCGAGTCGGACAAGCGCGTTGGCCGGTGAGCAGCGGCGAGAAATCGACGCATCGCTGCTAGGATCGAGAGTGAGCGCCGGGAGGAGAACGAGCACTTAATCGCCACCCAGAACAGGGTCGACACCAATGAGCTGGCAGCGAATGTCGCCAAGCGCGCCATCAACATGATCAAGCAGGAGGCGAGACCACCGTTTTCGGCGGCGCCGTCTCTCTTCCCGGCCTGGCCATGGCCGACACGTCCTCTACCAGCTCTGTCACTTTCACGCCTACTGGTCGGCCACCAGCTCAGTCCAGGACGACATGGATGCACACGCCCTCACTTGGAGGCCACCAGCTGTCCCGGTTCAACCATCCCCGCATGGCATTGTCGGAGGCGGGAGAGCCCGTCATCGACCTGAACCACACCCCAACCACCGCGGACGCAACCCCGGAGGCGTCGACGAAGCGGCACGCCATCTCTGCCGCAGACATGCCTACGCCAGTCAACCTGTTCGGCAAAATGCTCGCCGAGCCACGGGACGCCGACGCCATGGTATGGTCGCCACATTTCTTCGCCGTTGCCATTATACTTTTCCCACCGCTTTATGATGGCCAATTTGTGTGTAGTATTTCATGGGCAACGACGACGAGGGCGTCCTCCACGACATGATCAACGAGGGTGGTGGCGATGGATATGCCGACGACATCGAGGACGAGACGGAGACGCAGCAAGAGACCCAGCAAGATGCCTGCAATATTGCGGACGAGGCATTGTTTGGAAACGATGGCACTTCCATGGGAGAGGGCGCCACGGTCGCGTCGTTGGCCGCTTCACTCGCGGCCTCACTTGCCGACGGCAAAAAGTTGAGCCAACGAACCTCGAGCTACACCCTCGACGAGGACAAGCTCCTATGCAAAGCATGGATGGAAATTTCACAAGATCCACTATGCGGCTCCGAGCAAAAGGGCTTTGCCTATTGTAAAAAGGTGGGAAGGTTCTTCCACGAGCATAGGAAATTCGGGAAGGACAGCTTCTTTAGCGTGAGGAACAATCTCTCCCTCTCCAAGCGTTAGGGCACCATCCGTGCCGAGTGTAGCAAGTTCCAAGGCTAATACGAGGCGGTGATGAAAAGGAAAATAAGCGGCCTGCGGCCAGTTAACATGGTACAACCTTTACCTCTCTTTTGCCAATGTCTTGCATTTCCGTTGATCCATTGTTGGCATTCATATGTGTAGGTCTTGAAGGCAATGGAGCACTTCAACACGGTGAATGATAACAAGGCATTCACCTTGTCCCATTGTTGGTTGTTGATCAAGGACACCAAAAAATGAGAGACTAGCTATGCCCTTTGGAGAGAAATGAACAAAAGGAAGGGCAAGAGCAATGTTTCAACGGGCGGCGTCGTCAACCTAGATGACGACAATGGCAAAGGCTTCGTCACCTCTGCAAGGGACGGAACTGTCGGTCGTGCCCGCCGCCCTGGTGGCCACAAGGCCACGAAGGCCAACCTCAACCACCCGGCTAGTTCCTTGGCGTTCCAGGAGACCTTGAAGAAGCTCCTTGAGAAGAAGGAAGAGGCCATCGCCGAGAGAGAGGAGAGGCGGCGCAAAGAGAAAGAGGTTGCCGCCAAGACATTTGTCGAGCTGCGGACGAGGTCCATCGAGGTGGAGGAGGCCAACGCCAAGGCTAGGCTAATGGATTTCGAGGCCAAGGCGACGGAGGCCGAAGCCAATGCCAAGGAGGCCAAGGCCAGGTCTAGGGTGCTGGAGGCCGAAGCCAAGATCATGTCCGAGGATAACGCCGCCATTCTCACCGACTTGGATAGCATCACTGCCCTCGATCGCAGGGCTTGGGTTACGAAGAGGCAGTAGGCCCTCAGGGCTCGCGATGCCTGAAGGGCAATGGCAACGGCGGATGCAATTTTTTAGGCAGGGAAGCTGCCATTTTAGGAATATTTGTGTATGAAAATATCCCCTTCTGTAATTTCAGAAACAGTGGCCACTTGTTGGCGACGCCCAGAGGGCGATGGCGCATGTCTGCCATGTTATTTGCTAGTTAATATGTGTGTCTTTGGCTTGTCAATTCGACATTTTCAATTGTTTTGCATCCCTTGCCAAGCGATAGCGCCAATGCCCGCCTGTGCAGACAAATGGACCGCGCCGCTGGGCGCGGCTGGCCGGACCCCCTCCCCAGATCGACCACGACCTGACCCAAACGGACATTTGGGGCAACCGGATGGGCCCCCCGGTGAAGATGCCCTTAGGGTATCTCCATAGCCACGACCCAAACAAACGATTTAAACAGTCTAATTCTGTCAGTTTTGGTCGGGCCATGGACAATTTTAGGTCGTGGTCTGGTCTGGTCTGTCGGCCAGCCACAAGAGTGCCTCTTGTGTCACTGACGAGAGGACCCGGACGGACTACGGGAGGACAAGCGCATTGTCTGGGTCGACGCAACCAAGGAACAAATTTGGTGCATGGATGAGTCGGTTCGCACAAGTCAGTCCGGATGGGTCGCCCCGCTAGGTCGGCGCACACTTGTCCGCCAGTCCGTGCGGACTAGTTCGTACGTGTTTGGAGTGTTTGGGTTGTGACAGTGGAGGGCATCTCCACCGGCGCGACCCAACCGGTCTGCTAGCGTCCGAACACGTTCGAACAGACGTGTGGGTCGGCGGCGCCCCCTCCAGCGGGGTAACCCATCCGGACCGACTCATCCGGCCCGATCCATTCGTGCATCAAATTTTGGCAATAAAGCGTCAGAGCGGATAACGGGCGTGTCTGATACGTTGCAAACGTATCTATAATTTTTGATGCCCCATGCTTGTTTTGTACCAACTATCTTATGTTTTGTCTACACTTTGAGGTATTTTTATACATTTTCTAGAACTAACCTATTAACAAGATGCCATAGTGTCGGTTCCTGTTTTCTGCTGTTTTTGGTTTCAGAAAATCTAGTAAGGAAATATTCTCGGAATTGGACAAAACAAAAGCCAAAGTTCCTATTTTTACCAACACAACACGGAGTCCGAAGGGGAGATGAAGAGTAGCCGTGAAGCAACCACACCAGGTGGCCGCACGGGGCCCCTGGCCGCGCCACCGTATGGTGTGGGCCCCTCAGGAGTCCACCGACCTTGCCCCTTCGCCTATATATTCCCCCCGAGGCAAAAACCCTAAACACCGGATCAGAGATCCACGAAAAGTTCCGCAACGCCGCCGCCACCGAAGAGGAGATTCGGGGGACAAAAGTCTCTGTTCCGGCACCCTGCTGGGATGGGGAATTGCCCCCAGAGCCATCTCCATCGACTCCACCGCCATCTCCATCGTTGTTGCCGACTCCCATGATGAGAAGGGAGTAGTTCTCCCTCGAGGCTAAGGTCTCTACCAATAGCTATGTGTTCATCTCTCTCTCTATGCATGATCTTATTGTGATCATGAGCTTTGTAATTTAGTTGAATAAGTAGATCTACTCTGCTACTCAAGTGCTTTAATTAATCTAAACTCCGCTTATCCCACGTGTGTGAAGTTGATAGTGTGCACACCGTGTGGCACTTAGGCTAAAGTTTACAGAAATACTTATCATGAGTTATAATTTGAGTTGGATGTCTCTATGAGATTGTGGTGTTTGTTGGAACCATCTAGCGCTCAAGGTGACGGTGTGGGGTTACCTAGATGGGGAATGCGAACTTCAAGGTGTGTTGTTATAGCCCTACACCATCCAACCGGAGAATTGTTCAGGGTAGCATAGTGAAGAGAAGATATTATATGTTTATTGAGAGTGTCCACTAGTGAAAATATGATCCCTAGGCCTTGTTTTTAAGCATTGAAATACCGTTTACAATCAGTCCTACTATATGTTTGCTTGCTGCCATTTTTATTTCAGATTGCAATTACCACTTCCATATTACTTGTATTTCACTATCTCTTCGCCGAACTAGTGCACCTATATACCTGACAAGTGTATTGGGTGTGTTGGGGACACAAGAGACTTCTTGTATCTTGATTGTAGTGTTGCTTCAGAGGGATATCTTTGACCTCTTCCTCCTTGAGTTCGATAAACCTTGGGTGGTCCACTTAAGGAAAACTTGTTGTTGTTCTACAAACCTCTGCACTTGGAGGCCCAACACTGTTTACAAGAATAGAAGCGTGCATAGACATCAAGCTCTTTTCTAGCACCGTTGCAGGGGAGGTAAGGTAAAAGGTACTCACATTCTTTGGCTACTAAGCTATCTTCTAGTACTGTTGCTGGTGTGTGAGTGCTTGAAGTTATTTCCTTTATATTCTACAATTATATCTTTTTGTTTCTTGTTTTTATATTCACTAGTTAGGCTTAATGGGAAAAAAATTATAGAGCTTTATAGTATTTTCCTGAGTTAGAATTGTTGAAGAGAAAATTGAAAAACCTGTGGAACTTTCTTTGCATGCTAATAGCAATGTTATTAGTATGAAATTTTTGAACACCATTGTTGCTAATGCTATGGAAACGTCTAAGCTTGGGGAAGCTAGTTTATATGAAAATGATCTTTTTAGTTCCTCAGTTTTAGAGGAGAAAATTTGTTATGATGATACTGTACCTCCAATATATGAGATTACTATGATGAATATGCTATTTTCAGTCCACCTACTATAGAGGAGAATATTTGTTATGATGATACTATACCTCCAATATATGATGATTACAATGATGAATATGATATTTTTAGTCCACCTACTATTGAGGAGAAAATTAATTATGATTACAATATGCCTCCTATAATTGATGATTATGGTGATGAGAATAACAGTGATAGCTATTTTGTTGAATTTGCTCTCACTACAATTAATAAGAATGACTATGCTTATGTGGAGAGTAATAATTATTATATGCATGTGGCTCATGATAAGAATGTTTTATGTGATAGTTATATTGTTAATTTTATTCATGATGCTACTGAAAGTTATTATGAGAGAGGGAAACATGGGTTTATGTATCTCAACAATATTAAGTTCCCCTCTTTATGTTGAAATTTTTGAAGTTGCACTTGTTTTACTTTCCTATGCTTGTTGCTTTGTGCTTTCCTGACTTGTTTTTTTACAAGATTATTTTTATAGGAAGTGGGTTAGACTTAAATTTGTTTTATATTTGCTTCTTGATGCTCTCTTTTACTTCAATTCATATTTCTTATGTGAGCATCATAAAAATTATCATGCCTATCTTAATGGCTATAAAGAAAGAGCTTTTGGGAGACAACCCATTATATTTTTGCTTTCAGTTTATTTTTATTTATTTGAGTCTTGGAAGTTGTTACCTCTATAGCAACCTCTCCTTATATTTTTTGTTTGGTTTTTGTTCCAAGAATAGCATCTAATGAGAGGGAAGTAAGATTTAGGGAAGTTGCTGTACCGAAACAGATTTTTGTGCGTCACTGTAAAAAATCGTGAAAAATCCCAGTACGTCGGATTGAGATGAAAGTTTTTGTGTGCATGCCCCTGGTATTTACCCAACTTTTGTTAGTTTTGTACTTTTTTATTTGAGCAACAGAAGATTTTCTAAAAATCGGTCTTTACCTGCTGGTCTGTTTTGACAAATTTCTGTCATTATTTGCATTTGCCTCTTAATCGGTTTCTTTTTGAATTCTCTTTGATCACTTGAGATTTTAAAAGGTGTTGCTACAGTAGCTTATGTTTTAATGGATGATTTACTTGAGTTGAAACTGAACCCAAAGGTTTATCATGTTGCATATACTAATGTTGCTAATGAAGATTGTGTGAAGTTTTGTATAAAGGAAATTTTCAAGTGTACGGAGAGAATGATGTGATGAGATGAAGTATGGACAGATTCTCAAGCTTGGGGATGCCCATGTCACCCCAGGAAATATCCAAGAAGTACAAGCGTCAAAGCTTGGGGATGCCCAAGGCACCCCCATCTTCATCAACAAAAATCTCAGGTCTTCTTTTAAGATACTATACTTTTATTGCTTCATGCACTATGTGTTATTCTTGGAGCATCTTTGTTTTTGTTTTTTATTTTGTTATTGTTTTGTTTTCTGCAATAATTTGGTTGGATCCCAGCACACCTCTTTTGGAGAGAGACACGCTCCATTTTCATTGCTTAGAACACTCTAATTTTCACTCGTAATGTTCTCTAAGTGTTCTCTTTTGCTAGCACCGCGTTTAGCTTTAGTATTCTTCTGCTTTTTGCTTAGAACTTTTTAGTTCTTCTTTGTAGTTAGGTGAGACATGATCTCTGGTATTTATTGATTATTATCTTTGTGAGTTGTTTCAAATAAGTTTATTGGTGTTGGAAAAGAGTAGAATGGTTCATGCTTATAGTGGTACAAAAGGAAGCTTGTTTTGACTGTGGCTTAGACTTTATCATGTCATGTTACATGTTGCTTTGACCATATGCTTAGTAATTATTGGTGTAGCATGACTTGTGTCGAACAATTGAGATTCCTTAATGTGCCATGAAAGAATCATGTGTTGTTTTAGCATACAAAAGCATAATATTGTGGTATTCTCCTTTGATGCTTTATTTGGGTTGACTTGGCACATGCTTACACCATGTTAAGACTATGAACCAGTCACCTTAGCCTCTATGATCATTTATTTTTTGACTTGTGATATCACGTTATGCTTTGATTAATAATGTTTTGTCGCTCTGCATGATTATGGCCATTATTGCTCTCTTAGTTGGTCGCTCCCAGTCTTTTGCTAGCCTCCACCTATACTGAGTATGAGCCCTACTCGTGCATACAACTCTCAAGAAACCAAGTTATTCCAAATAGTCCACTATAAACTCCTATGTATGGTGTGTTACACCATTCTAAGTATATTCATGTTTTTATCTATCTTCCAAATTAAACTTTTGTTATGTGAAAATTAGTGATTAAAGCTCTCATGAACTTGATGGCACACTTTATTTTCTTGCACTTAATAGACTTGAACCATTGTGCCCATCTATGTTGCTTATATGCTTGCAAATTATAAGTTGGGAGTTAGCAGAACCATGTTGTCAAGACCCGGATTTTTAATCCCAGATGCCTGTTATGACATGCATCGCAATCCCAGAATTACCATTTTTGCGAGACATAACAGATTGGATATCACAGTACATCATCCATTACAAACCATAATACAGGTCTTACAAATAAAGAATCTCATGATCCAGTATTAATACAATCAACGCAGCGGAATAACGTAATAATAGTAGCGTGGGCGAAGCTCCATCTTCATGGTCACAGGCAATGCTAACGATGGGATATGATCCTAGTTGTCGTAACCTTCCTGCGGTCCATCCTCCTGATAGTCCTCTTCATAGTCTGGCCACGGGAATAGCCAAGGGACAAAGCCATGAGTACTCTTTAAGTACTCGCAAACTATCACTAACAAGTAAGTGATTTGAGTAGGAATACTAAGCTCTAGGTTGTTTTGCAAAAAGCCAGATTTATCTCTAACTGAGTTTAGAAGTAACGAAAACTAGTTTATGGTTTTATAACACCTAAGTGGGAACTTGAGTTTCATATCACAATCCTGTTGTGGTCAAGTCAAAGTCATGATTCATTTCACAAGTCATTTTGAAAACATTTGACGAGGGAATAGTATGGCCACTCCAACTATCCATAACCGTGGATGCAGCAATTCGAATAGTTTGACACTCTGCAGAGGTGATACACTTTCACCACAACATTCGATACATCTGTCAGGAGCAATCCTGATTTCACCATACTCAGTATGCGGATAATCAATCCTAACCTTTCAATTACACACCCTAGTATAGGCACCTCTCCTATGAGTTTGGCCTCCCAACCATGACCATCCGTCATCTTGGGAACTACAAACGTGGACAATAATCACGAGGTAGCCTCAGCTCAAACCTCGGCCGCAAGGGAACCCATACTAAGATATATAAACTTTCAGTCAAGCCCTACCCAAATTCGGGTATTGTGGTTATACGGTAAAATTGTAATGGTATCGCATTCAGACACAACCATCAGTTTTATAAAAGGGCTAAGGCTCATGCCTCAACATTTTCATCATCAAAATCATCTGGTGTTCAAGAACACATGTCAAAACATCTCATTAGAATGACTCATCATTATAAGGTTTTCATAACCATTTTCACCAAGTATTCCCATATAAAATGATCAAGTTTTATGCTTAGCACTAGCAACTACAACTAGGGGTAATCACTAATGAGGGGTGGTAATCAAGTGTGACTTATCTAAGTTCAATCTCATGCCTCAGGATGACATCAAGATCTACCTAACTTAGGCCAAGTTTTATGCTCTTTATGCTACCTATAAATATCTTTCCAACACTTAACAAGTCACTAGGTAAGCATAACCAAGGATCTTTGATAAAGAAATAAAAGAATCAAGCTTGCAAGTAAAACTGGGATTTGGTATAATCAAAGTTGCAAGTGTTAACTTGCTAATGGTAGCTTGCATTAGATAGCTTGCTAGGTAAGGTAACTTGCAATTTTTAGCTTGCTAAGTCAACTTGTAGTGTTAAGTTTGCTTAGTTAGTAGCTTGCCTTGTGCACTGCAGTGGTTGAAGTTCTCCTCTGCTTCGTAGTAGTCTCCTTCCTCTTCATATCCTTGGTCGGTACTAGCATCTATAAATAAATACGAGGTACACAATCACCAAACAATACTTAACTACTTTTATTAGGAAAACAAGGGTTTACACTAGATGACCTAGCATCATCACAATCATCACAAGGATTAAGGCAATAGTTTTTTTTAGAAAAGTAATTTCTACTCATTGAAAAAATAATTAAGATTTAATATTCTCCAATCAAAACATGGGATCATGTTGACACATGTCATCACCACATATTTCAATACTTCGGAATGTGCTTAAAAGTGGTGTCACAATTTAATAAGGTTTAACCTTTTTATTTTAATTTATTAAAGTGACTAGAAATTCCTATGGGGCATTCTTTTATTACTTGTCCATTATTACTGCAAGTAAACCTAGATATTTTTATACATTCAGAAAGGTCTTGTCAAATGTGAATTTTGAGAGTTGTAATCAACTCAAAAGCGTTTATAGTTGAATTTTGAAAAATGTTTGAATGTAGAAAAGTCTCTGCCTTGTTATTTTTACTATAGGTGATCTATAACTTCAAATGGTTTGAATCCAACGGGCTTGGATTAAAGTTTTCCATATCTTTCTAACAAAATTGGTTTCATGCATTTTGGTTCAGTGAATCTCTCTGAATTGATTTTTGAATCTACTGCCAGAACTAGGTTTGAAACTAAATAGATAAATCTAAATTCAAACGAACTGGGTCACGCGAGAAATCTAACTGGGACGGACCACTACGCACATCGCACGCGGGCTGGTTAAGTGGTTGTCCCCACTAGTCAGTGAGATAAGGGGGTGCGAAGGGGTACGCGGAGATTATGACCATAGGATTAGATCAAGGATCAACGGCTCACGGCCATCGTCCTTGTCTGAACAGAATTCGACGGGTTCGAACCCTAGTGCGGCCAGTGGGGGTCCGTGGCGGCTCACCGGGGCTCAGGCGATGGTCGGTGATGGGGGCGAACAACGAATTCGACGACGACGATTCTCCTGGTACTGGCGGCTCCTCCTAGGGTGGCTCCAATTGACGGCACCCTTCTCCTCCAGCAGTGGCAGGCTCCGGTGAAATTCCGGCGATGCTGCTCTTGCATTCATATGAATTTTAATTAACAAAGTTTTTGTTAACCCTAATTTTGGGTGATTAGAACTTGATAACCTTGATTAATATTTTTGGGATGTTACAAACCTTCCCTCCTTAAACAAAATCTCGTCCCGAGATTTGAGAAAAAGAGAACTAAGCTTTAAAGAGATCTGGAAACTCCGTCCTAATGTAGTCTTCTCGCTCCCAGGTAACTTCTTCTTCAGTGTGGTTACTCCACTACAGCTTGAGAAATTTGATACTCCGGGTCCTAGTGGTTCTGAAATCTTCCTCCAAAATACGGATGGATAATTCGGGATATGTTAGGTCATCGTTGATCTCTATGGTTTGGTGATCAATATTCTTGAAAACTTCGGTCTTCTCCGGGACTTCTAGGCATTTGCGAAGTAATGAGATATGGAATGCATTATGCACGGCTAACATCTGCTCTGGCAGTTCCAGTTGATACGATACTTCTCCTCGACGATTCAAAATCTTGAAGGGACTGATATATTTGGGGGCTAACTTTCCTTTGAGTTGTAAACATTGCATTCCATTCAAAGGTGACACTTTGATATAAACAAAATCTCCGATATTGAAGGCTAGGTCTCGACATCTCTTGTCGGCATAACTCTTCTGTCTGGATTGGGCAGTCTTGAGGTGCTCATGGATCTTGTGAACTTTCTCTTGTGCTTCTCGTAGGATGTCGGGTCCGAAAATCTGACTCTCTCCTACTTCTGACCAATTCAAAGGGGTACGAAACTTCCTTCCATACATGAATTCAAATGGGGCCATTTGCAAACTGACTTGGTAACTATTGTTATATGAAAATTCTGCGAACGGCAGACAGTCTTCCCATTTAGATCCATATTCTAACACACAGGCTCTCAACATATCTTCGAGTATTTGATTTACTCGCTCCGTTTGTCCATCAGTCTAAGGGTGATAAGCTGTGCTGAAATCTAGTCTGGTTCCTAATCCTTCTTGGACTTTCTTCCAAAATCTCGAGGTAAACTGAGTTCCTCGATCCGATACAATGTTCTTTGGGACTCCATGCAAACTGATGATTTTAGCAATGTACAACTCTGCTAGCTTCGAACTCTGATAGGTGGTCTTAACTGGTAAGAAATGGGCGATTTGGACAGTCTATCTACTATGACCCATATAGAGTCATTTCCCCAACTAGATGTAGGCAAACTAGTGATAAAATCCATTCCAACTGAATCCCATTTCCATTCCGGAATCTGCAATGGTTGCAAAAGTCCCGCGGGTCTCTAATGTCCTGCCTTGACTCTCTGACAAATATCACACTTGGCTATGTAGCTTCCTATTTCTCTCTTTATCTTGTGCCACCAAAATTGCTCCTTCAAATCCTGATACATCTTCGTTCCTTCGGGGTGGATAGAATAAAGAGTATCATGGGCCTCTTTCAAAATTGCTTGCTTCAACTCTGAATTTGCTGGTACACAGATACGTCCTTTGTACCACAAAACTCCTTCTTCATCTTCGGTGAATGCGGGTACTTTGCATGTACCGATATGACGTTTGATTCTGTCGATACTAGCATTTCCTTTCTGCGCCTCCTTGATCTGACTGATCAAAGTAGGTTGAAGTTCTATGCTAGCCAAAAATCCTTCACTTACTAGCTCCATTCTGAAATCCTCCATCTCCTTGTGCAAACTTGGTTGCTCCTTCAGAATCATGGAGTTCAAGCGACACGGCAAACTGCTAAGGGCATCTGCTATCACATTGGCTTTACCGGGGTGATAGTGGATGTCCGGATCATAGTCCTTGATTAGCTCTATCCATCTCCTTTGCCTCATATTCAGCTCCTTCTGAGTGAAAATATACTTCAGGCTCTTGTGATCCGAATAAATCTCATAGCGGTTACCCATAAGGTAATGCCGCCATGTCTTCAAGGCTAAAACTACGACTGCTAGTTCGGGGTCATGGGTTGGGTAATTTTGCTCATGCTGCTTCAGTTGTCGGGATAGATAAGATATAACTTTGCCTTCTTGCATCAACACACATCCGAGACCGATCTTGGATGCGTCACAATACACATCAAAAGGCTTCGTGATATCCGGCATGATCAAGATTGGGACTGAGGTCAATCTCTTCTTTAGCTCTTGGAAACTTGTTTCACATTTGTCCGTCCATTCAAACTTCTTATCTTTCTTCAACAATTGGGTCATGGGTCATGCAATACTCGAGAATACTTCTACGAACTTGCGGTAATATCCCGCTAATCCGAGAAATGCACGAACTTGGGTTTGAGTGGTCGGGGCTTGCCATTCTTCAACATCCTTAACTTTGGCAGGGTCAACGACAATTCCTCCGGCTGATACCATATGTCCGAGGAATCCTACTTCCTGTAACCAAAATTCACATTTGCTAAACTTGGCATACAAGTGATGCTCCCTAAGGGTTCCAAGGATGGTCCTCAAGTGTAGCTCATGTTCTTCTGATTTGGAATAGATCAGAATGTCATCGATGAAAACAACGACAAACTATCCAGGAAGTCCATAAAAATCTTATTCATGAGGTTCATGAAATAAGCGGGGGCATTGGTTAATCCAAAATACACGACAGTGTACTCATACAATTCATATCTAGTGCTAAAGGCAGTCTTTGGAATATCCTCTGCGCGAATCTTGAGTTGATGATAACCAGTTCTAAGATCAATCTTAGAAAACACTTTTGCACCGGTCAACTGATCAAATAGATCTTTTATCTTCGGCAGTGGGTACTTGTTCTTGATGGTGACAGCATTCAGCTTCCAATAATCCGAACACAAACGGTTACCTCCATCTTTCTTATCCACAAATAACACAGGTGATCTCCATGGCGACGCAGTTGGTTGAATCAGTCTGATCTCCAGCATAGCATCTAGTTGCTTCTTTAGCTCCACTAATTAAGACGGGTTCATACTACACGGTGTCTGGGCTATGGGTCCGGTTCCAGGGATTAGTTCAATAATAAACTCGATATCCCAATCTGGGGGCATACCGAGCAAAACATCTGGAAATACGTCGGGGTATTCACAGACTACTCTGACTTGGTCAATGGTTGGTTGGGCTAGACTCTTGTTGCACTTGAATTGACGGGGCAAGGTTTCATATACATGCTCTACTGATATTCCAACTGTACTGGTCATGGTTATGGCTTTCTTGGCACAGTCGATTAATCCTTTATGTTTCGACATCCAATCCATTCCTAGTACTACTTCCAAACCTTTGGTTCTGAGTACTATTCGATTATCATAAAAATCTATGCCATGGATTCTAATAGGTACGACATTGTAAATTTGTCTAGCTTTGGTGGTTGAACCAGGTATTTGAACTATCATAACATGCTTCAATTTTGTTGTTTGAATCTTACTATTGCATGCAAATTCTTCTGTAACAAATGAGTGCGATGCTCCAGAATCAAACAACACTCTTGCAAGTACTTATTTAACAAAAAAATACCCAGCACGACATCTGGCGCTTCTTGGGATTCTTCAGTATTCATGAGAAACAGACGGCCGTTGCGGTTGAGTGAATTCCCTGGGGCAAATATCCTTCCAGGCTGAACACACCACTGCTGCTGAGCTGGGGCATTCACGTTGGGGTCTGCTGCAAGCTTCTTGGGGAACTCATTGGAGTTGTGACCTTTGGTTCCGCATTCATAACAAGTCACCTGAGACTTGTCCTTTCCTGCAACAGGCACAACATTGCTTCCAGTCCTCGGGGAAGTATTGGTGTTGTTGGCGACATTGTTGTTGTTGAACTTGGGCGGTGCACGGTTGAAATTGTTGGGGTTGTCGGGGTTGTTGTTTTGGTTTCCTTCGGGCCTTGGGTTTCCTCCTCCATGGTTGGGATAGGTCGGACGGGTCATCGGGGGTCTATTGTTCCTTGGGGTAAATCCTGTAGACGGGTTGGGTGATACTTTGGGTGTATGGTGGGTTCCTGGTTGATGCATCATTCGACGCTTGCGATTCTCATTGGCTTGGTTGATCTTGCCTTCCATCTCAATGTCAGGAAACGGGATATGGACTAAGACTGTCTGCACAGACCATTCAAGAATCTTACCTTCTTCTTGGCTTCAGTGTCAATCTCATCCGGTGCATATCTAGCTAAGGACATAAATTTGTCATGGTACTCAACTACTGTCATCCTCCCTTGCTTCAATTCTCTGAATTCATCTCTCATCCTCTTAATCAAACCCGGTGGCACATGGGTTCTGCTGAACTTGAGTTTGAATTCATCCCAAGTCATCATTTGTCCTCCGGTCATGGCGCAGACGCTATTCCACCAAGCTCTTGCATCTCCTGCCAGATAGTGGGTGGCAAACAGTACTTTCTCGTTGGCCTCTACTCCTGCAACTTCTAAGTTGTTCTCCATGGTCTGCAGCCAATCATCGGCATCTAGGGGCTCTTCAGACTTACTAAAGACAGGTGGATTGGTATTTTGAAAGTTCTTGAGCTTGGATCCATGGTTGTCCTGGTTTCCATGGCCTTGGTTGTTGTTGGCCATCTGAGCTATGTGTTGGAGGGTGGCTAAGTTGGCTTGACGTTCGGCTCTTTTAGCTTCACGGTCAGAAACCAACATTTGCAAGATTTGCAACATTGGGTCCGGGGATGAGCTGCTTCCTCCGCGAGGCATCTGAAGATTGAGATAGATCATGAGAAAAGAGGGAAATTTCTAAGGTTCAGGGGTTTCGTTTTTGAAAAGTTTTTAAACTTTGACTCAGATTTTGCTAGCAACTTGCTTTTCATTCATTCATTCATTCATAGCACACCATACAAACACACACCACAACAAGGAAACATATGGTTTTAAGAACCCTTCTGTGAAACTACAATACAATGGGACCAAATACAACTTCACTAACGCTAGTGCTCAAGTGCTACTACTCCTCGGAATTGGTGGCTGCATCATCATCATCATCCTCATCATCATCAGCAGCAATGAAGGCGAACTCATCCTCATCGGTGAAGAAGTCCATGGCTTGATCGCCCAAGAAGTCATCATCATCACTGAGATAGGAATAGGGATCTCCACATATATCTTCTCCTGCATTCTCCCTCCCCTCAAGCTGCATGTCCCTCTCGTGGATGGTCTCCTCCAATTTTGTCACTCTGTGGCGAAGGCGAGCAATAATGCGATCCTTCTTGTCAAGCTGACGGCGATGAGACTGGCGATCCTTCACAAGCATGGCAATGGTCTGGTCCTTCTTTACTGCGATGGCATGGTTGTGTTTGGCGTAGGCGCGGGCATTGTCTAACTCCTTCTGCCAGTCATACATCATGAAGCTAAGGTGGTCCACTATGTACTTCCGACTCGGAGGATCGTGTACCCTCAATGGCTATCCCATATCATCACGCCTTGGGCAGAACTCAAATCAAGGATCGTGTACCCTTTATTTGATTGATGCTTTGCCCACACAGACGGGCAAGAGCTTCCTGCATGGCCCTCGCGAGTCCATCTAGCCAGTTGTTCTGATCTCTTAAGGTGAATTGGATTCCTTCTGAGGTGGGGGCTTTGATATTCCCTCTAAGACTTGCAACAATCAGCCATTGCAATTCTCCTCCTTCCTGATCATTGAGCTGAGCTCCGAAGAACTCGGGGTGCAGGCGCTCCAGAAGTTCCGAGAGTTGGTCCAAATCACGGTCAAAGATGAGATCTCCTCCATTTCCCAACTGATAGAACTTGCTATACTTCACGTCCATCTATAAGAATGTAGGATGAGTAAGTTAGTAGAGTGACCAAGTGCGTCAGATTTTGGGTAAGTTTGCAAAAAAAATTGAGGAACATGAATTTTCATGAAAAAATCTAAGTGGTAAGAAAGATAATAGGTTGTCATAAATACTCACTTCTTTTGTTTTGAAACTAAGTTTTTGATTCAAGCGTCAATTCTAACTAGGGTCTCCTATGGTCAGGATGGCTCTGATACCAACTTGTCAACACCTGGATTTTTAATCCCAGATGCCTGTTATGCCATACATCGCAATCCCAGGATTACCATTTTTGCGACACATAACATATTGGATATCACAGTACATCATACATTACAAACCATAATATAGGTCTTACAAATAAAGGATCTCATGATCCAGTCTTAATACAATTAACGCAGCGGAATAACATAATAATAGTAGCATGGGCGAAGCTCCATCTTCATGGTCACAGGCAATGCTGATGATGGGAGATGATCCTAGTTGTCGTAACCTTCCTGCGGTCCATCCTCCTAATAGTCCTCTTCATAGTCTGGACACGGGAATAGCCAGGGACAAAGCCATGAGTACTCTTTAAGTACTCGCAAACTATCACTAACAAGTAAGTGGTTTGAGTAGGAATACTAAGCTCTAGGTTGTTTTGCAAAAAGCCAGATTTATCTCTAACTAAGTTTAGAAGTAAATAAAACTAGTTTAAGGTTTTATAACACCTAAGTGGGAACTTGAGTTTCATATCACAACCCTGTTGTGGTCAAGTCAAAGTCATGATTCATTTCACAAGTCATTTTGAAAACATCTGGCGACGGAACAGTATGGCCACTCCAACTGTCCATAATCGTGGACGCTGCTATTCAAATAGTTTGACACTCTGCAGAGGTGGTACACTTTGACCACAACATTCGATACATCTGTCAGGAGCAATCCTGATTTCACCATACTCAGTATGCAGATAATCAATCCTAACATTTCAATTACAGACCCTAGTATAGGCACCTCTCCTATGAGCTTGGCCTCCCAACCATGACCATCTGTCATCTTGGGAACTGCACAGGTGGAAAATCATCACGAGGTAGCCTCATCTCAAACCTCGGCCGCAAGGGAACCCATACTAAGATATATAAACTTCCAGTCAAGCCCTACCCAAATTTGGGTATTATGGTTGTACGGTAAAATTGGAATGGTATCGCATCCAAACACAACCATCAGTTTTATAAAAGGGCTAAGCCTCATGCCTCAACATTTTCATCATCAAAATCATTTGGTGTTCAAGAACACATGTCAAAACATCTCATTAGAATGACTCATCATTCTAAGGTTTTCATAACCATTTTCACCAAGTATTCTCATCTAAAAAATCAAGTTTTATGCTTAGCACTAGCAACTACAACTTGGGGTAGTCACTAATGAGGGGTGGTAATCAAGTGTGACTTATCTAAGTTCAATCTCATGCCTCAGGATGACATCAAGATCTACCTAACTTAGGCCAAGTTTTATGCTCTTTATGCTACCTGTAAATATCTTTCCAACACTTCACAAGTCACTAGGTAAGCATAACGAAGGAGCTTTGATAAAGAAATAAAAGAATCAAGCTTGCATGTAAAACTGGGATTTAGTATAATCAATGTTGCAAGTGTTAGCTTGCTAATGGTAGCTTGCATTAGATAGCTTGCTCGGTAAGGTAACTTGCAAGTTTTAGCTTGCTAAGTCAACTTGTAGTGTTAAGCTTGCTTAGTTAGTAACTTGCCTTGTGTAGTGCAGTGGTTGAAGTTCTCCTCTGCTTCTTCTTCGTAGTAGTAGTCTCCTTCCTCTTTGTATCCTTGGTCGGTACTAGTGTCTATAAATAAATACGAGGTACACAATCACCAAACAATACTTAACTACTTCTATTAGGCCAACAAGGGTTTACACTAGATGATCTAGCATCAACACGATCATCACAAGGATTAAGGCAATAGTTTTATTTATTTTATTTTAGAAAAGTAATTTCTACTCATTGAAAAACTAATTAAGATTTAATATTCTCCAATCAAAACATGGAATCATGTTGACACATGTCATCACCACATATTTTAATACTTGGGAATGTGATTTAAAGTGGTGTCATAATTTAATAAGGTCTATCCTTTTTTATTTTAATTAATTAAAGTGACTAGAAATGCCTATGGGGCATTCTTTTATTACTTGGCCATTATTACTGCAAGTAAACTTAGATATTTTTATATATTCAGAATGGACTTGTCAAATGTGATTTTTGAGAGTTGGAATCAACTCAAAAGTATTTATGGTTGAATTTTGAAAATGTTTGAATGCAGAAATGTCTCTGCCTTGTTATTTTTACTATAGGTGATCTATAATTTCAAATGGTTTGAATCCAACGGGCTTGGATTAAAAATTTACATATCTTTCTAGCAAAATTGGTTTCATGCATTTTGGTTCAATGAATCTCTCTGAATTGATTTATGAATCTACTGCCAGAACTAGGTTTGAAACTAAATAGATAAATCTAAATTCAAACGAACCGGGTCACGCTGGAAATCTAACTAGGCCGGCCCACTGCGCACAGCGCGCGCGGGGGCTGGTTAAGTGGTTGTCCCCACTAGTCAGTGAGACATGGGGTGCGAACGAGTATGGGGCAACTACGACCATAGGATTAGATCAAGGATCAACGCTCACGGCCATCATCCTTGTCTAAACAGGACTCGACGGATTCGAACCCTAGCGCGGCCAGTGG
Organism: Avena longiglumis; assembly: GCA_030063025.1. Taxonomy (NCBI): domain Eukaryota; kingdom Viridiplantae; phylum Streptophyta; class Magnoliopsida; order Poales; family Poaceae; genus Avena; species Avena longiglumis. The sequence continues at coordinate 457,675,460 of CP125978.1, read as the reverse complement.
GGGTCTGTGGCGGCTCACTGGGGCTCAGGCGATGGTCGGCGATGGGGGCGAACGACGAAGTCGACGATGGTGATTGTCCTGCATCGCGGCTCCTCGGGGTCTCAATCGACGGCGCCTTCTCCTCCAGCGATGGCTCGGCGAGATTCCGCGCGATGTGCTCGCCTTGATCCAGGAAGAAGTGGGCACGATCAGTGAGAGGTGGGGAGTGGAATGGTGTGAAGAAATCGAATGGGGAATGCCTCTATTTATACTGCGACGAGGGAACCGAAGGTTGCGGGCAGAACTCGTCGGGGTCGGGGTTACAGTGAGCTACGGTCATGGCTGATGGTAGGGGACGATGCGCGGTCTCCTGGCGATGCTCAACGTCTTGATGGAGAGGCAAGGGGCGGTGTGGTTCGGTCGGAACGCGTTGACGCTCTGAGCGGCACCGACGGCGGTTTTTATGGCGCAAGTGGCTACGGGTCGTGCGGCGGCGAATGGGGTTGTCTGGGAGGTTCCTGGGACGATGGTGATCACGTACGCGGGCGGCGAAGGTGGGGCGCGTTCTGTGCGAGTGTGTCGAGCGCGGCGCTCTGGAACGCTCTAGACATGGTCGCAGAGAAATGGGCGCATGCGGTTCTCTGTGGTCAAGTGCCTGGCAAGGATCGAGGGCTGGACAGGGGGTGGCGGTGGACGGTGGCGTGCTTCCCAGACACGGTGCCTAGGCGCAGCGCTTGCTCTGGCTAGCTTGTCATGGTCGTCTGGCAAGGGTGCTCTCAGGCAGGCTCGGCATGGCGCATTGGGTAGGGTCTAGGCTGGTTCTATGCATTTTTTGGCACTGGGGGAGACACGGATGATCAATGGTGAACAATGTTTAGCCAAATTACTGCTGAAAATAGTGAAGTTTGGCCAAACTTGATTTCTGTCTGATGGGGATATGCCTACCGGGGTATACCCAACATGATGTTTCCGACTGGCCCAGGAACTGGCGAGTGGGCCTGCAGGACGGCGACTGGATCAAGACCTGGTGTGGATCCAAGCGATTGGAAGCTGAAGGCCCAGGAGAGTAGATAGGCCCAGTCGGATTAGGTTAAACGAGTGCCAAAACCTTAACTGATTCGATTGAGATATGTAAACCCTAGGGAGGGGTGAGTCTATATAAACCTCCCTACAGGGCGTGCAGAGGATACGTTCCATCATCCACCCAAGCGACTCGTCGCCTAGCCGTCGAGCTCGCCCCATTGTACTTCCATCATAATACAATCTAGCAGGAGTAGGTCTTTACCCTCCGGGGGGCCGAACCTGGGTAAAACCCTACGTCTCCGCCCTCATCTTGCACCGCAGATGGCTAGCCGCCCTTGCCCCATGTTCTACTACTCGCTGCCGATTGTAGGATCTGTCGTGGTCATTCCCACGACACTGTCTCCAAGTGTTTGATGAAATGGCCGCAAGAAATTCATATTTGAATTTTTGGATGAAACTTGGTGGGTGCAATGGTCACATACTAGGTAGTCTCTGGTTGATTGGATTTGTCAAGGTGCACTGGTTTGGTTAGGTTTTGAGAAATGGTGATCTTCCTATATGAACTTGATTCAATTTTCAAATGTCAATTGAATAGGGTTGCCAAATGTTTCTGTCGGTTTGCAAGGTGGGATTGGGTTCACTTTCACTTGGTATAGCAAGGGGTGAAAATAAATTGATTTGTTTCTGTTTGAAATCTTGGACTAGAAACACTCAAAGTGGTCTAGTGAGCAAGATTGGCAAAAATGACCATTTGCTTATTTTGTTTGTTTTTGAATTTCTATTGATTTGGTTCTGCTTGGAAATGATTTAGATGATGTTGTTTTCATCTTTAAACCAATCCTTTCCATTCATAACAATCACACGAGTCCATTCAAGCATTCATGCATTCATCACATACACACATGCATTCATATGAATTTTAATTAACAAAGTTTTTGTTAACCCAAATTTTGGGTGATTAGAACTTGATAACCTTGATTAATATTTTTGGGATGTTACAAACCTTCCCTCCTTAAACAAAATCTTGTCCCGAGATTTGAGAAAAAGAGAACTAAGATTTAAAGAGATCTGGAAACTCCGTCCTAATGTAGTATTCTCGCTCCCAGGTAGCTTCTTCTTCGGTGTGGTTACTGCACTTCATCTTGAGAAATTTGATACTCTGGGTCTTGGTGGTTCTCTATGATACACATATACTTAAAATGACAAGAACTTGCTTGTGACTAAATTTGAGTAGCATGAGGAACGACCCTCGTACTCAAGGGGCATGAGATTTTCAACGTGTGATTTGTCAAGCATATAACTCATATTTGCCTCACTTTAACCTTAATCACTTCAAGATGCTTATGGTAGGGGCAATGAGAGCTCAAAGCTAGTAAGTACCATAATTTTTGGAAGCTCTTTATGAAACTTGAAATCCCTACTTCCCTATGTGAAGGGCCTTTCTTTTTACATTTTGTTGAGTCTCCATCTTCTATCTTTATGTACCAATTAAGAGAGCATAGTTGTCATTCTAAGTTCAATGTGCATTGTCCCAAAACTTGTTGATTGATTCATAATTATGGTATTGCTTGTTCTTAAATTATTTGTATCTAGTCACTCTTATGAACTTTGAAGGTGTCCTATGCATTTATGTTTTGCTATTCCATGAAGGACAAGCTGAATACCACTGTTGCTATGTTTTCTATATGTGAAACAAACAAATGTCTTTCAAGGCATTGTTATTTATGATCTTTTGTTGTGTTGCCTTTCATGTTGCAACATTGTTGCTATGTCTTATTGTTAGAAATATATCTTTCATGCTTATGTTTAGAGTACTTTGATTCCAGCTATCAATGCTTTACAATACCTTGATCAAGATTGTGATGGTGCATATCACCTCGAAAAATATTATTTTTATCACTTACCTACTTGAGGACGAGCAAGAGTTAAGCTTGGGGATGCTGATACGTTGCAAATGTATCAATAATTTTTGATGCTCCATGCTTGTTTTGTACCAACTATCTTATGTTTTGTCTACACTTTGAGGCATTTTTATACATTTTCTAGAACTAACCTATTAACAAGATGCCATAGTGCTAGTTCCTGTTTTCTGCTTTTTTTTGGTTTTAGAAAAGCTAGTAAAGAAATATTCTCTGAATTGGATGAAACAAAAGCCAAAGTTCCTATTTTTACCGACACAACACGGAGTACAAAGGGGAGACAAATAATAGCCGCGAAGCAACCACACCAGGTGGCTGCACCACCATATGGTGTGGGCCCCTCGGGCGTCCACCGACCTTGCCCCTTCGCCTATATATTCCCCCTGAGGCAAAAAACTTAAACAACAGATCAGATATTCACGAAAAGTTCTGCAGCACCGCTGCCACCGAAGAGGAGATTCGGGGGATAGAAGTCTCTGTTCCGGCACCCTGCTGGGATGGGGAATTGCCACCGAAGCCATATCCATCGACTCCACCGCCATTTCCATCGCCGTTGCTGACTCCCATGATGAGAAGGGAGTAGTTCTCCCTCGAGGCTAAGGGCTCTACCGGTAGCTATGTGTTCATCTATCTCTCTATGCGTGATCTTATTGTGATCATGAGCTTTGTAATTTAGTTGAATAAGTAGATCTACTCTGCTACTCAAGTGCTTTAATTAATGTAATCTCCGCTTATCCCCACATGTGTGAAGTTCACAGTATGCACACCGTGTGACACTTAGGCTAAAGTTTACAGAAATACTTATCATGAGTTATAATTTGAGTTGGATGTCTCTATGAGATTGTGGTGTTTGTTGGAACCATCTGGCGCTAAAGGTTACAGGTGTGGGGTTACCTACATGGGGAATTGATGTCTACACACTTCTATTCTTGTAGACAGTTGTTGGAACTCCAAGTGCAGAGGTTTGTAGAACAACGGCAAGTTTCCTTTAACTGGATTACCCAAGGTTTATCGAATTCAGGGAGGAAGTGGTCAAAGGTATTCCCTCTCAAGCAACCCTGCAATCAAGATACAAGAAGTCTCTTGTGTCCCCAACACACCCAATATAGGTGCACTAGTTCGGCGAAGAGATAGTGAAATACAAGTGGTAACGGTGCCAGAAAATAGCTTGACGGTGAGGCAAAGACTAAAGGCAACAAGAAGTAAGCAAGCAAACATGCAACAGATATAGTAGCAAACGGTGTTTCAATGCTTAGAAACAAGGCCTAGGGATCATACTTTCACTATTGAACATTCTCTCATATAAATATCCTCTCTTCATGATACTACTCTTAACTACTCTCCGGTTGGACACTCTAATCCAAGGTAGGGCTATATCATCACACCTCAAAGTCCGCCTTCCCTAATCTAGATAACCCCACACGGTCACCCTGAGCGCTAGATGGTTCCAACAAACACCACAATTTCATAGAGACACACGGTATGCACGCTGTCACTTTCACACACGTGGGGAAAAGCATAGATCTATTAAAGCACAAAGAGTATTTATGTAGACTCAAGCTTAAGTGCCACCATAGCGTGCACGCTGTCACTTTCACACACATGGGGAGATCAGAGATCTAATGAAGCACTTGAGTATCAAGGTAGATCTACTTGATTACAAAGCTCATGACCACAACAAGATCATGCATAGAGAGATAGATGAACACATAGCTACTGGTAGAGCCCTTAGCCCTAAGGAAGAACTACTCCCTCCTCATCATGGGAATCAGCAATGGTGATGAAGGTGGCGATGGAGATCGATGGAGATGGCTCCGGGGGCACTTCCCGTGCAGTGGTGCCGAACAGACTTCTGTCATGAATCTCCCTTGATGGCGGCGTCACTGTGGATGTTTTCGTGGATGTTTCACGGATGCCCTAGGGTTTTTGGGTCGGGCGCTTCTTATAGGCGCAGGAATCAAGGTCGGTGGGGGTCTAGGGGGACCACACCCCCTGTGGGCGCCCCCAGGGCTTGCCCGCGCCTAGGGGTGCGGCCACCATGTGCCCCCCCTCCGGCTCTGCTTTGTGGTTCCGTGTTGCTCCGGGAAAATAATAACTTTGGCTTTTGTCCCGTCCAATTCCGAGAATATTGATTTTCGCTTTCGAACCAAAATGTAAGAAAACAGGCAACTGGCACTGTGGCAACTTGTTAATAGGTTAGTTCCAGAAAAGATATGAAAACACCTCAAAGTGTAGACAAAGCAAAGCAAAGTAGATACTAAACAAGCATGGAACATCAAAAATTATAGATACGTTTTGCGACGTATCAACATCCCCAAGCTTAACTCCTGCTCATCCTTGAGTAGGTAAGTGATAAAACAATAATTTTTGAGGTGACATGTACCCTCACAATAAAGATCCAACCATTTGCAAGCATTGAAAGCTGGGATCAAAGAACTCTAAACATGTGCATGAAAGAATGGACTTCTAACAATAGGACATAGTAACTATGCATGCAACATGAAAGGCTGCAAACAAAGATCATGAATAACATGCATTGAAAAATGTTTGTTTGTTTCACATACATAAAACATGGCATAGTGTCAATCAGCTTGTCCCTCATAGAGTAGCAAATAGATGCATAGGACACCTTCAAAGTTCACAAGGGTGACTAGAAACAAATAGCACAAGAACAAGTAATATCACAATATGCATCAATCAATAAGTTTTGGGACATTGCACATAGAACTAAGAATGGCAACTATGCTCTCTTAATGATGCCTAAAGGTAGAAGGTGGAGACTCAATAGTGGTGGAAGAAAGGTCCTTCATAAAGGGAAGTAGGGATTTCAAGTTTCAAAAAGAGCTTACAAAAATTATGGTACTTGTTAGCTTTCAGCCCTCATTGCCCCTATCATAAGCATCTTGAAGTGATTAAGGTTAAAGTGAACAAACTATGGAGTATTGTAGGGTTCGCAGCATAGAAAACAAAAAAAATTCCTACGATGGGAACAACTATGTACCAAGATCTATCTACTAGATACAAACAACGGGCGGATGTATATCCATAGAGAACATACCCTTGAAGATCGACAAAGCTTAACGAGTTAAACTCGTGGTTGATGTAGACGTTCTCTTGCCGATCTCCAGATCGAGAGGAAGTCCTAGCGCCGCAAATCAGCAGCGCATCTGTGCTCGCACACACGTCCGAGGCACCGAGCAACCTCCGCCTCCTCGCTCCAACAATGCAGCGGAAGCACAACTCTTTCTTGCCGAATAGCCACCGGGAACATGTATCTCTCTAGTCCGAGACCATGGGGGATAAATTCTAGAGGGGAAGAGAGATCCTTCACGAGGAGGTGTGCTTTGAGAGGATGAGAGGGGGGCCTTTTATAGGGGAGAGGGGCGGCACCCAAGGGGCATGGAGCCCATCAATGGGGCTACCCCCACCTCTTCCTCATTCATGTGGGTGGACACTCCACTCACTCAAATGGCTTTCAATTTCCTCCACTCAAAAACCCACTCAAATTCCCATTAAATTTCCACCAAATTTAATGCAAACTCTCATTAAATAAAACTCCTTTTATTTATTCAGAATTTTGTCAATTACTTTAATGACAAACATTCACATATAACCCCTTGCTAGTATTTCATTTCACATGCGAAACACTTTCGCAATTTCAGAAAACCCGTTTCGATATCTAGTGAAATAAATTCGCGCTTGTTATTCTTTCGGCATGAAACTTTTGCTCCAAATGGATGTCGGTGTCTCTTAAGTGTGTCACCCTACGGTTCGCGAATAATGTGGACATGATCGAGACCCTCTCGGATCAATAATCGAGCGGATGAGAGTCATACTGACTCCCACACATTCAACGATGACTTTCTTGTGATCGTCGGAACCTTTTATGATAGTATCTAAATCCCTTTGTTTTGCGATATATTACATGTCCGAGATTCGATCATTGGTATCTCCATACCTAGTTTGATCTCGTTACTGACATGCACTCTTTTCCCGTTCCCGTGATATAACATTCTAGTGATCAAATCACTTGCTTGCAAGCTAACCAATGTGATATCACCGAGAGGGCCCAGAGTATATCTATATGTCATCAGGATGAAAAAATTCCACTCTCGATCCATGGGCATCAACATAACACTTTATTAGTTCTGAACCCATCTTTATAATCACCCTGTTACGGTGTGACGTTTGATGTTATCAAGAAACTCTTCCGGTGTTAGTGATTGACATGATCTCATGGTCTAAGGATTAGGATTACTTCGTAAGTTGTTATAGCAATATAAACTCAATGACTTTGATCGTAATGCTATACTTCAGATGAATGTTCATCACACCATTACATTAATGTTGTGACCTCGTTATTAACAACATCCAATGTCCATGATCAGGAAACCTTTGATCATCATGTTAATCAACGAGCTAGTTTATAAGAGAGGCATAACTAGGAACTTCCTTTTTGTTTATTAAACACACATGTATTAATGTTTCCGTATTAATACAACTATAGCATGCAAAATAAACATTTATCATAAATAAGGAATACGATAATAACCACTTTATTATTGCCTCTCGGGCATATTCCCTTCAAGTATATGCTTGACAAAGTATAAGCTGGTAATCTCAAGTCCCTTGAATATGAGGGCCACACCTCATGCTACTCAACTTCAGTCCCAGGTAAGTTCTTGTCATTGTAAGTATTTGCATATCATTGAGAACCGCCAACGGGGTACCCCTGGCACCTGGTACAAGAGCTTTCCCATAACCAAAATGACAAGGAAAGCATACAATGAGCATCTCAGCGATCTTTTTATTTACTATATGCATAGCTTTTTATTGAGGATGCTTCATAGATAGCTCACTATGGTGATGCTGCAAGTTTCCACCATGATTAGGCATGGATTAGGCTAGCGGCCCAGGCGTTTCTCTAACACAGAATAGAAACTCCATGGACTTAAAAGTTCCCTCTTTATTTCACACCGGTGACATCCATAGACAAAAGAGCAAGATATCAACTGAGTACAAAGTACAAGTGCAATGATGAAAACGTTCCCCGTGACAGCACGGTTCTGCTAATTCCAACGTATAAGTGCAAGCATATATAACATAGACGACACAATGGTTCAAGTTTATTAGGGGCAAAGAATATAAAGTGTGCCATCAAGTTTGTGAGGGCTTTAATCACTAAGTTTTCACATAACAAAATAGTTTTTAATTGGAAGATAGATGAAAACAAGAATATACTTGGAATGGTGTAACACACCATGCATAGGAGTTTATAGTGGACACTTTGGAAAAACTTGGTTTCTTGGTAGTTGGAAGCATAAGTAGAACTTACTCATACAAGTGGAGGCTAGCAAAAGACTGGGAGCAACCAAATAAGAGAGAAATAGTGGCCATAATCATGAAGAGCGACAAAACTTTACTAATCAAAGCATAGATTGGTACTACAAGTCAAGGACTAAATGATCATAGAGGCTATAATGAGTTTTTCATAGTCATAATATGGTGTGAGATTGTGCCAAGTCAACCCAAACAAATCATCAAAGGAGAATACCACAATACTATGCTTTTGCATGCTAAAACAACGCATAATTTCTTCAAGGCACACTAAGCAATCCCAGTTGTTTGGAACAAGTCATGCTACAGCAGTAATCACTAAGCATAAGGTCAAAACAAGATCTAGCATGACATGATAAGTCTAAGCCACAGTCAAAACAAGATCCCTTGTGTACCACTATAAGCATGAAGCTTTCTACTCTTTTCCAACACCAAACAACTTATTTGAAAATAACTCACAAAAGTAATAGTCAATAAAGTTCAGTGAGCTTGTCTCACAAATCCACAAAGAAGAACTAAAAATTTCTAAGCTGAAAGCACAATAAAACTAAGGCTAAACACAGTGCTAGCAAAAGAGAACACTCGCAAGACAATAAGAATGAAAACTAGAGTGTTCTAGGCAATGAAAACAGAATGTGTCTCTCTCCACAAGAAGTGTGTTGTGGTCCAACCAACTCACTCAAGCAAACTAAGCAAAAAAAAAACCAAAAATGAAAAATAAGACGCTCCAAGAACAACAGAGCAGTGCATGAAACAATAAAAACGAAGTGTCTAGACAGACCTGAGCTTTTTATTGATGGAGAAGGTGATGCCTTGGGCATCCCCAAGCTTTGACGCTTGTACTTCTTGGATATTTCTTGGGGTGACACCGGGGTGGCATACCCAAGCTTGAGCTTTTGTCCATTCTTCATCTCATTACATCATTCTCTCTCTACACCTGAAATTTTTCCTTCATACAAAACTTCACACAATCTTTATTAGCAACATTAGTGTATTCAAAAGATATTAGACCCTTAGGCAAAGCTTTGTAACAGCAAAAAAATTCACTAAAAACACAAGATACCATAGTAACTCCTTCAAAAATCTCAATTCACCAAAAGAGAACTCAAAAAAGGAATCAATAAGAAGCAAATGCAAATAATGGCAGAAATCTGTCAAAACAGACCAACAGGTAGAAACCGATTTTTTCCAAAATCTTCTGTTGCTCAAATCAAAAAGTGTTGAACTAACGAAAGTTAGCTAACATACTGGGGGATTTATTCGTAAATTATCATCTCAATCCGCGTTACATAGACTACTCACGAATTTTTATGGTGGAGCACATAAATCTGTTTCGGGACAACAACTCCCCAAATCTTACTTCCCTCTCATTAGAGGTTATTTTTGCACGAAAAGCAAACAAAAAGGATAAGGAGAGGTCATTACTGAAGTAATAACTTCCAAGATTCAAGAAAACTCTTGGGTTATCTCCCAACAAGTACTTTTCTTTAACGCCTTTGAGTTAGGCTTGATAATTTGAGAAGATGCTCACATAAGAAATATGAATTGAAGTAAAAGAGAGCATAAAGAAGCAAATTCAATACAAATTTAGGTCTTACCCACTTCCTATTCATAGGAATATTTTAAAGAAACAAGTCATAAAAGCATAAAGCAACAAGCATAGGAAAGCACAACAAGTGCAACTTCAAAACTTTCAACATAAAGAGGGGAAACTTAATATTTTTGAGATGCATAAAACCATGTTTCCCTGTCTCATAATAACTTTCAGTAGCAACATGAATGGAATTAACAATATAACTATCACATAAAACATTCTTATCATGAGCCACATGCATAAAATGATTATTACTCTCTACATAAGCATAGTCATTCTTATTAATTGTAGTGGGGGCAAATTCAACAAAATAGCTATCATTAATATTCTCATCACCGTAGTCATCAAATATAGGAGGAATATTGTAATCACAATCAATTTTATCCTCAATAGTAGGTGGACTGAAAATATCATATTCATCATTGTAATCATCATATATTGGAGGTAAAGTATCACCAAGTAAATTTTCTCCTCCGTGCATGGGGGACTAAAAAGATCATTTTCATCAAAACTAGCTTCCCCAAGCTTAGACTTTTCCATAGCATTAGCAATAATGGTGTCCAAAGAATTCATACTAATAACATTGCTATTAGCATGCAAATAAAGTTCCATAGGTTTTTTAATTTTCTCTTCAAACACTTCATGTCCTAACTCAAGATAAATGCTATAGAGCTCTCTAATTTTGTTGTTGTTTTCCATTAAGCCTAACTAGTGAAAACAAGAAACAAAAAGACAAAATTGCAGAATCTAAAGGAAATAACTTCGAGCACTCATACCGGAGGATGTGAGTACCTTTTACCTTACCTCCCCGGCAACGGCGCCAGAAAAGATCTTGATGTCCACTACGGTGACCCAGCATACCACTACATGTGTAGTACACTATAGTCATTGACATGACATCCACAGAACACCGTTCCGTAAATATCACATCCTCGAGTGGTACAATGTAAACATTCTTGGTCCATATTACAAAGGTACACATATTATTATAATTACAATACCGGAAGTTCAAGACTTACAAAAGATCCAACTTACAAACCAAAATATAAGATGTTCAGCGGAAATTTAAAAGTAACAACTCCGACTAGGAGTGGGGCTCAATAGCTTATTCTATAGAGTTCATGCTGCTCGGCTCCGATGGTTACTACTAACTAGATACTTAGTTGGTCTCATTCTCATCGACACCGTAGCGGATCTCGTAATCCAAGCCTTCAACTCCTCCGGATAGATCAGGTTCCTCGTAGAACACATCTTCTTGGCATTCAGCTACATACATTGGCACGTCTTCGGGATCCTCAGAGTCTAAGCAAGGGATCAAAGGAAAGAATGAGTAACAGCCTTACCCAACAAGTTCATTATATGAAAGGTGGGAAGTTTGTTTCTCTAACTACCACCTTGGATTATAAATCCTTGGTACTATGCAGTTTTTGTAAATCTTTCTTCAAAGATTGATTTTATTCTGAAAAACTATGACAATCAGCCTTCACAGGTTGACTAGAACTTTCATGGAGTTCCTTTCCTGCCGCGTTCGTAGCTCCTTCCCGGAACAGGGAGTAACAAGTTACTGATTCTTACACTGCAGAGGTGCGTTACTTTACCCATGAGAGATCAACTCCTTGTTGCAACGGGCATACTTTCCCATCCACAATTCCATGATGTGGGGCCCGAGAGTTGGTCCAAGCCAATCACTTCCCCTTGACCCGCATGCCTCCTTGGTGTACACCATGCCCACATAATGAATTACGGCAATGGTTTGTACAAACCGTTAGATGCTAGAACTATCGTGGGACGTTGAGGGTTCCCACCCATATGCTGCATATCCTCTATGAATTACCAATTAATATGCACGCTACGAGGATAACAGCCACGACCGCACATCGGCTTCATGCGAGAGGAAGAAGATACGGTGACTTCTCCGTCCCATTCCAAATCTCATGGCTAACGCGTAATATCTGGTAGCTAGAATCACTGATTTCAGGGGTTATTAAGTCCCTATTTGATCATCATTGTTGCAATTAGAACTCTAAGTTCTATTGCTCCATTATATCACCACTTAGGATGATATCTATGATTTCTTTATTTATGAAAATATTATTTTCTTTCTTTTATAGCATAAATGATAACACACAATTTGTAAATACTTTGATAAAGACTCTTCAAAGGACATGAGCAAGTGATGAACTTGCCTTGTGATGGCAAGGTAGTGAAGCCTGATGCTTGTAGTGGACCTTGAGCCTCTAATTCTACAACACATCATTATTGCCCGGTAAGGAAAATATTTAACCAAATGATTATGCAGATAATTTAATGCATTAATTGAATTTATATGCATTTATCCCAAAAAGTTTCTTTTTGAGTAATAAAGGGTTTATAAATATTTCTTTTTAATATTTACAACATGTCTTGATTTATTTTATTTTATTTCCCTTTATTTGACTTTTATTGATTTAATACTTCCTTTAGGAATTATTAATTATAGCTTTATTTTATTACTAAATATTTATATAGTATTTTTCAAAATACTATACTATTAATAAATAATGAAAGTGATTTTTATTTATTTTTTATCACCTTTCAATAATTTTGTAAAATTCCATAAGGAATATTAAATTACAAAATTCTTATAAAAAATTGAATGTTCAAAATTTGATATGTTATTTTATTTGTATAGAATGGATTATTGTGAATCCAAAAATATTTTATTTATAATTTTTGGACTATTATTCTATTTTCTAGAATTTTATTAAGTCCAGGGGTATTTTGGACTTTTTATTTTTATTAAAACAGGTCTGAAATTGTTTCTAGGCTGGTTATTTTTATTGGGCCCTGTTGGCTCACTGGTACGAGACAAAAGAGCCACCAAGGGTCGGCCCACCGCCCATTCCTCACCGCTTCTCTCTCGCCATGAAGTTCATCTTCTCCTCCTTCCTCGACCGTGGCGGCCATGCCGCCACCGGCGATTCCCGCCACCATCGGCCATTCTGGTCGCCACCGTGGTGCATTAGGGGGTTGTCGATGACGGCCGTTCGTTCTATTCAATTGGATTCGAGCCTAGGGCTCTCCTGCGATGGATCGATGTCATCCCGAACCCTAGGGTTTAGGGATTGGCATGGATTCAAGTGCAGCCGTTATCGTCGTGCGTTGAGGTGATGCTCTGCACCTCCAAGCGTGATCAGGGTTGTTGTCGTGGCGTTGTGCGGGTTGCAGCGCCCCCTCTGGGTGCTCCCCGTGCCGCCATGGCCGTCGGCCCCTCTGCTTCCTCTTCCATCCTTCAGCGAGGACCCATGGTGAGTTTGATTCCCCTCTCCTAGTGCTCTATGTGCTTGTTGATTCGATGCTTGTTGTTAGTAGTGTCCTCTCTGGCTACTGTCTGATTCATATTAGGATGATTAACCCGTTAGGGTTCTTGTGATGTGCTTGTTCATGTACTGGAGGAATTGATTCCTGTTTAGATGGTTTGTACCCATACTGAATGCTTATTGGCCTGAGGCTTGTTGGTTGAACTGATGTATGAGGTTTCTGGTGGCTTACTAGATGATTTGATGCTTGGATTGCATCTGATTCAGATGATGTGATTGTATGGGAAACATGCTTGGTAAAGCTAATGATCTAATAGCTTTCAACTGTTTATTTGATTCATGGTCATGATTATGATAAGATACGACTCTTGTCCTAGTCTGTTAGCTTGAAATTAATATGTGGGTTGAGATCATCATGATCTCAGACAGTGAAGTGTATTATAGGAATATTCTAGTTATGATTCCTGTTTTTAACAGGAAAATGATTAGTTAGTTGATTTTCTGAATCTAGGATGATTTACTGCTCTTCCTAATTCATATTGAATTGTTCGTGTGACACCATCATGTATGGCACACAAGTTTGATTCTAAACCATGGATTTGGTTAGTTTATGTTTAAAATGATCTTGGCTTTGAAACATAAATAGAGATGCTCTTATCTGAATTCCCTATGACCAATGATGTTGGTCTGAGGCTTAGGGATTCAAATCTTATCTAATTGATTCATATAGATAGTCCTGGTAGTAGTACCAGCTATTCTTTATTGAATCATAGCTTGGCATAATGATAGTGAGCTTAATCAATCTATGGATTCCAAAGATTTGTTGCTAAGGTGCTACCCTTCTTTTAGGGATGTGCCTAGAAATAGATCATAGGTATATGTATGATTGAATTGTAGAATATGGTTTGACAACCAGAGCAAGGATGTTGCTCTGAGCTCTGGTTGGATTCTGGTGCTTTGCTGTTTGCCTTTAGATTTTCAGAAATCCCTATGATGGATTCACCCCACTTGGGTGTCTTCTGAGGGTTTGTTTTGTAAAACACATGCCTTTCTCTAAATAAGATGATTAGATCATGTGAAGGTTTTATGAAACTCACCACAAAAGCTGATATTTGTGGAGTAAGTTGGTGATGATCTTGATCTGGTTTTGCTGGACTCTTGTGCTTGATCTGGAGCTAGCCTGCTCCTCCTAGCTTGTGCTGTGGTGTGGTGTGGTGATGCACTGAAGTGCTTCCCCATGGCTGTGCTCTGGTTTTGTTTGATCTGTCTGTGCTTGTGCAGTCGATAGCACACCCTTGCATGCTTGTGTGTGTTCAGCTTGTGTGCCTGCTATGCACATATGGATAGGTTCAGAAAATTTGATCTTACTGTTACCAATCTACTTTTACCTTGGCTGGTGAACTAATCCCTTTTGGCTGTCATTTGCATTCTGGCTGGGAATTTATGAAGGATGAAATCTTTTAGATTGGTGAAACTTGCCCCTCTTTAACATTTCTCAATGATGAGATTGTCAAGTGCACCTCACTGACATATCTGAGAGAAATATATACTAACACTAATCTTGTTTTATTTCTGTTTAATTTTTGTTTTGCAGGTTCAAAGATAAAGATGAAGATATAGCTTAGGTTTTAGATATAGGATAGTTAGTAGATGTAATTTTCTTAGTCCTTTGTAATTTTTCTTTTATAATTTTTGTAATCTTTATTTTAGTCAATTGTAATAAAGATTATATTATTATTAATAAAGAATATCCTTATTCCTTATTCTGTTGTAATTTGTTTATGTCATTATAATATGAAAATGAATTTCATATTTTCTATTGTTTGGATATTTAATTTATACTACCTATATCTTAATTAATTTAAGATTAAAATCCTCTATCTGAATCATTTTAATTATTATTCAAAAACTTAAGTTTTTAAATCCAAACCCATTTCAAAACACACATCATTCTTTTAAGATCACATCAAGGTTTATAACAATCCTCCTTTAAGTCTAGACCTAATCTTAAAGTAAGAAAGAAACATTGATCACTTAAAGTTTTATTTGGCAAAAAATTTACCCACCTTTTCACAAGTAGATGCATGCAACAATACATAATCCTAAATCTACCCTTCGTTAGGTTCCTAAATGCTGGGATGTTACATTTCCCCTTAAATTAAACATTCCAAGTTTGTTGGAGATGTACCTGAATAGCTCTGGATAAGTTTTTCTTAAATCCTCTTCCTTCTCCCAGGTGGCTTCCCTTTCAGGGTGATGCTCCCATTGTATCTTGCAATATTTGATTGCCCTATTCCTCAATCTTTTCCAATTTTCTTCCAGAATCTTGCAGGGCTTTTCAATATAAGTCGGGTCTGCTTGCAGTTCTATCTCTTGATTGGTTATTGCATCCTCTGGAACTTTCAAACACTTACGAAGTTGTGACACATGAAAAACATTATGCACTTGAGCCAGTCTTGATGGTAACTCTAAAGCATAAGCTATAGTTCTGTTTTGGCTCAGTATCTTGAATGGTCCGATATATCTTGGACTTAATTTCCCTTTAATTCCGAACCTTTTTACTCCTTTCATTGGACTTACTTTCAAATAGACCATATCTCCTACTTCTGGATGCCATGATCTTTGGCTTTGATCCGCATAACTTTTTTGCCGGCTCTGAGCTATTTTCAGTCTATCCCTGATCTTATCAATGATGTCTTGTCTCTCCTTGATATAATTTGGCGCAAATTCTTTGCTGCTTCTAGGTTCTCACCAACATATTGGTGATCTACACTTCCTTCCATATAGAATCTCATATGGAGCTGCCTTCAGACTACTCTGATAGCTATTGTTATAAGAAAATTCTGCCAATGGTAGGTGATCCTCCCATGTTCCCCCAAAATCTAGTGAACAAGCTCTCAACATGTATTCTAGTATTTGATTTGTCCTTTCAGTTTGACCTCCTGTCTCAGGATGATATGTCGTGCTGAAATCTAACTTTGAACCAAGTGCCTCATGCAATTGCTTACAAAATACTGAAGTAAACACTGACCCCCTATCAGTTACGATCTTCTTGGGTACTCCATGCTTACTTACTATCTCTTTGATGTATACTTCAACTAACTTCTCGGCATTATCCTTTTGATTCACTGGAATAAAATGTGCACTCTTAGTGAGTCTGTCCACTATTACCCATATCATGTCCTTCTTTTTTGGTGTCATAGGTAATCCTGTAATAAAATCCATGCCTATTTCCTCCCATTTCCATTTAGGAATTTCTAAGGGTTGTAATGGTCCTGCTGGATTTTGATGTTCAGCTTTCACCCTTTGGCAAGTATGTCATTCAGATACATATTTAGCAATATCTATTTTCATGTTATTCCACCAGAATAATTCCTTCAAATCCATATACATCTTAGTACTCCCTGGATGTATAGAATATGGGGTAGTATGTGCTTCTTTGAGTATGACATTTCTGATCTCAGTCACATCTGGAACACATAAACGATCTTGGAACCATAAATATCCATAATCTCCAAGACGAAAAACTGATTTTTGCCCTTGAGATATCCTCCGAATTTCCTCAGCAATAAAAGGGTCTTCTTATTGACGTCTAAAAATTTCTTGCTTAAGATCACTGTCACGTTCTGCCACTACCTGCATAGTCGTAATCCTCCAAGAACCTCTGTCCTAATGAATTGCAGTTCCAATCTTTCCAAGTCCATTTGTAACTCTTTTGGTAACACTCTGTTGCTAGGCTGAATATCTGCACTCTTTCTGCTTAAAGCATCTGCTACAACATTTGCTTTTCCTGGGGTGTAATTGATTGTTAGATCATAATCCTTGATTAATTCCAAACAACGCTTCCGTCTCATGTTCAATTTGTCGTGGTATTGCCGACGAGTATGCCATGGAGGGGTCCTCATAGTGCGTGTTTAGAGACGTGGGGTAAGGCGGACGGTTGATGGGTACGAGGTAACACAACTTATCCAGGTTCAGATCCCACAACGGTGGCGGAATCCTACTCCTGCTATAAATCACTATAAGGGCAATACGCCGAGTTACAGAGATAGGTTCGCTGTGCGAGGTTGTCTGATGTTGTCTTGTAAACGTGTCCTAAAGGCTCCCATAGGCCCGACTTATATAGTCGCCAGGACCTAGGGTTACAGGGAAAAGTCCTAGCCGGACAGGTTACAGAGTCCTACACCGCCTATTACTAGTCTTGTGTATCTTGCACTCCAAGGCTCTGAGTACGCTGGTGACTCCACCGTAGCCTTCCTTTATCCGGCATGGGCCTCCTTCCGATCCACCTAATCGCCGCCAAAGAGGCCATAGGCCATGCTACCGACTATGGGCCACCCGGGTTAGTCGGATAAGAGACATGCTATAAGGATACCCATATAGCATATCCCCAACAGTAGCCCCCGGAGAACTCCGAGATCTTACGCCGTCTTGCCTCTTTACGTTGAATGATTAGTCTAGATGGATGTCGGCAGATCGTCAAGAAATATCTTGTAGTCCTCCCAAAGAACCCTGCAAGGTTTTCTCCATATTCAAATGGTAAGCCGGAGAAATGCTGAATCTTACATCGTTCTCTTCCGTAGTCGGATTAAATCAGTCCATGCCGGAATCTTCGATGCGACGGCTCATCTACCCGTGTTAGCTAGGACGACGTAGGATTAGGTCAACAACGCCTCGTAACTCACACATGCAGAGAACGCAATCATATCCGTTTTTCCGCTGAGCGTCTGAACCGTTGGCGGCGGTTGAGACGTGGTAAATTATCGCGACGTTCACGAACACGTCGTCACGCAGCAACCGTCCGATTAGCCGACGAATCTTGACGCAGCATGATAAATAGTAACCGTGGGACACTTTCCACTTTTTACCTCATTCCTCTCGCGTCATCGTCTTCTTCCTCCAGCCGCACGCCTCCTCGAGCTCTCCGCGAGAAACCTCGAAAACCCTAGCCTCCCTTTGCGTCAGTCGCATCTTTCCAGCACTCCATGGCCAGCAGCAGCTCCTCCCCATCGATGGTGGCGTCAAGCGAAGCCACGGCGAAGCCGGCGAGCTCCATCGTTATGCCCCCAGAGGGCCTGGTCATCCCCGCATAGGCGGTGATCGAAACCACCGGCGGCGACCATAATCTGGTGGCGCTAGAGCCTCTGGAAGAAGAGCCAGACTCGCACAAGGGCGACTGGCGCGGCTCGGACATCACCGACCGTGACATCTAATAGATGGTCGCCGAAGGCTACCTCCCCGCGATGGAGGGGCTCGCCTGGTGGGTGGCGCCGGCCGGCGAGGTGACACCTTCTCCCCAAGCCGGAGAAAAGGTGTACCTCAAGGCTCAGCTGGTACGCGGCGTTTCCCTGCCCATCTCCCACTTCTTTCTTTCCTTCTTGAACCACTACAAGGTCCAACCCCATAATCTCTCCCCCAATAGCATCTTAGTGCTTAGCAACTTCGCGGCACTTTGTGAGGGTTACCTAGGGATTAGGCCTAGGTTAGATTTGTTCGTGTACTTCTTCACCGTCAAACGTGAAGCCGGACACAGTAGGGAGGAGCTTAGGAACTGCGGCACCATAAGCTTCAAGATTCGACCTGGCCGGCGGTTCCCTGACATTGTCGGCCATGAGTCCTGCAAAACTGGCAGCGGACGTACTTCTACGGCCCCGACATTCCTTTGGCGGGCCGAGAAGTAACATACCCGGACTTCGCAGATGGAGCCGCCGCTGAAGTTTCCACATGGAGATCCCATGCCTCCCTTCCCTCCGACCCCAACGCTTCTCGCTCAATAAGGCGGATCGAATGGTTCGTAGAGACGGGTTTGACCGGCTTGGACCTGGCCATGTGCTGGTTCATCAGGTGAATCCAACCTCTGCAGCACCGCGCAAAGTTCATGCACGAGTAAACCACTGACCGAAGGGATACCCTCCGGATCTCCGTGGATAACTTCTCGAGCGACTCCGTCAAGCTCCGTCTGAAGGACATCGTCAAGGTGAAGGATAAGAAGCGTGGCTTCACCATCACCTACGACATGTTCGTAGATGGCAAGTTCCCAAAGGTAGATATGTATTTTCCGTGTGCAACATATACTCCAGTTTCTCCGTCTTGCCATTGCCACCCATCTAACATGGTGATTTCTAACTTAACAGCTTAGCGATCTAGATGAGGACAACCTGGCTGCCCAAATCTACGATCCAAAGATGAAGGAAGTCACGGTCATGTCCGACGACGATGTCCGCTTGGCTGAAAGAAAAGCTCCACCTCACGATCTGCCGACGGAGGCAAGAAGAAGAAGACGGAGGGTGGAGCCTCCAAGAAGACTATCGCCGCCCTGGAGGCGGAAAAGAGAAAAGCCACCGGGATTTTTGCCAAAGCACCCCCCCTAGTGTAAGCTTCTCATTCTCCGACATTGTCTTATTTATCTGTCTTGTTCCTGTACTTATGCACTTTGCACGTTTCAGAAAGAAAGCTACGACCAGCCTCAAGAAGACCTCCAAGACTTCGGGGACTTCTAGAAATATGAAGGATATGTTGCATCGCGACTCCTCCCCCGCCATCGCCCCTGCTACTCCTGCTGTCAAGCCTTCCTCTGCCCCGACAAGCTCTCAAGCCCACCAGGCCCTTCCGTCATGGAAGTGGATTCTGGCGCCTCTACCGAACTCGCTATTGTCGGTGAGCAGGTGATGCAGGAGAGAGTTGCTCTACAAATGGCTGAAGCTCCGGCTAAGGATGCCATCGGTAGCAGCAAGGCGGCAGTGGGAGCTGGTACCTCTGCCGAAGGCGGCGCCCCCGCCCCCCAGAAGCCCTTCGAGTTCTTGAAGATAGTTTACCCGATGCTTATGCCGAGTAACACAACTCTGGTTCCTGGAGGAGTGTCGTCATCTCCGACGTGCGGTATTGAGGAGCTTCTCCGACAAGCAGATATCTTGCGGGGAAATAGCATTTCCTTTGGCAAGCTGCTGGCCGAGAGTGCTACAAACCTCAAGATTATTGCACTTGTAAGTTTTACTTTGCCTTTTGCATTTCATATGAGTATCCCACTGTAGCCCTCGAGGATGTAGACGGAAAACCATAGGTTTTGCATCTATATGCTCTAAGAGTGACTAAGTTAGAAAGAACTCTCACTGTAGCCCCCAAGCATTTAGATGGAAGAAACTATTCTGACTAGATGCTTTAAGAGTAGCATACGCAGTGTTTATAATTTTCAATACTGTAGCCCCCAAGCCTCTAGTTGTAACTGAATTAGTTCCGACTAGATGCTTAAAGAAAATCTAAGCATTTTCTGAGTTAAAACTTTATACTGTAGCCCCCAAGCGCCTAGATGGAAAATTTCCGACTAGGTGCTCCAAGCAGACTAAACAACAGTTTAACTTTTTCATTTGTTCCACAGAACAAGAATGCTCGGAGGGGCATGGCCAACGACAAGTACCAGAAGATGTGCGTAGATCTTGAAGCTGAAAAGGGTAAAACTGCCATCTTGAAGGAACAGATCATAAAAAACAAGAGTCTGTTTTCTTCGCATTCCGTCTTGGTTTTATGCCCTCATTCTTCGAGTACTCACTGTGTACTTTTGTTTTCTCCGACTTTGCAGAACATGTCGCCAAGGCCAAGGATATTTTTGAGCAGTCCAAGCACATCCAGTAGCTGGACAGCGAAAACAGAATCCTTAAGAAGGAGAGGGAAGAGATGTTGAAGATGCATGAGGATTCCATGAAAGCCCTGCAGGATTCCACCTCCGCGGAAATAAATCGCTTGAAGGAGGAGCTTGCGATCTTAAAAGATCAGAAGCAAGCTGCTGATGAGAAAAACCAACGCCACGGCGAGGCGTTTAAGCTCCTCCAACAAGAGAAGGAATCCTTGGCGGACATCGTCTGGCAGGCCAAGGCCAGCATCTTCAGTAAGTTTCCTCCGCCTTGTATGTCTGTAGTCTGGATACTTAGAGTTTATTGAACTCATGCGCTCATTGTCGGAATTTTCAGCTCCTATGGGTTTAACCCGCTCGCCTCCTTCGGACAAGGAATGCATGGTTCTTGCCGGCAACTTCATCAACACCGCCATCACCCAAGCCAAGGAGATTACCAAGCCCCTCCAGATATATATCAAGGCCTCGGACTCCGTGACGAAGTACTCGGAGATTCTGTGCCGAGCCCCCGAGCATGTTCCAAGCTGCAAAGCTTCATGTGCACGGGCTGGCGCGAGGATGGCGCTCTCAATGGTGAAGGCACACTACGAAGATGCCGACATCGACACGGTGACCTCTGGCATCCCCGACGTTGATGATGACGGCAAAGAGATTGATCACGAGTCCATCTTGTCATCACTCGCGGGATATGACACCAGAGTTGCCGAGTTGGTGGACATCGACGTCTTCGTGCCCATGAACACCATCAACAGCATCAACCAAATTCCCCCGAGTCTCATCATAGTGCCGATGTTGAGGGTGATTCTCCGGCTGGGGACGATGCTGCTTCCAAGTCTCCTGCGCCCAAAGAGTGAAAAACACTATGTAATATTTGTTTTACCTTTGGTATATGCACGGAAAAAACTTGATGA
This sequence comes from Avena longiglumis, assembly GCA_030063025.1. Classification (NCBI taxonomy): domain Eukaryota; kingdom Viridiplantae; phylum Streptophyta; class Magnoliopsida; order Poales; family Poaceae; genus Avena; species Avena longiglumis. Next base: position 457,653,771 of record CP125978.1, on the reverse strand, counting down.
TGTAACTTAAGGCGGAAAACAATGGTTGTTATTTCCTGCTAACTTAAGGTGATGATGCCCAATGGCACCGTCAATAACCTGAGCTCAAAATCGTCGACAATAAGTGCCAAAAGTCACTACTCCAGAATCCACATAAAAACGACAAAGAACGTGTAGACCAGAAAAATTAAGCTAACGCCCGTAGGCGGAATTTTCACAAGTGCAAACGCAAAGCTTGTGCATAAAGGTTTTACATGATCTAAAAATGAACACTAAAGGAGGTAAAAGACTTAGAAATATGAGTGAACCAAAGAGCTTTATTTCATTAATCATATAAGAGGTACACAATTAGATAAAAATGCTAAGTGTAAAAAGGACGTAGCTGTGCTATGTTCCATGGCCGATCAAGCTCCGGGTAGTCATCATCCGGGTCACGTAGCTTACGCTTATGATCCTCGATGGGTCTATCCTTTAGTTCACGATTGTCAACAAGGTAGTAAGACCCATTGATCAGCGTCTTGCTTATGATGAACGGCCCTTCCCATGGCGGGGATAATTTGTGTGACTTCTTCTGCTTAAGTCGGAGCACCAAATCCCCCTCTTTAAACGAGCGATGCCGAACGCGGCGACTATGGTAGCTGCGTAGCTTCTCCTGGTAGATGGCGGATCTTTGGCATGCCAAAACGCGCTCCTCCTCGAGAAGGTCCACATCCAGGCGTCTGGATTCTTCAGCGTCATCCTCGTCGTAGGCAGCAACTCTTGGTGCATCATGGAGGATGTCGGAAGGCAGGATGGCTTCTGCTCCATATACAATGAAGTAAGAGGTGTAGCCGGTAGATCTGTTGGGTGTAGTTCGTAAACTCCATAGCACAGATGGCAATTCTTCCGCCCAGGCTCCAGCTGCTCTATGTAGCGGTACCTCAAGACGTGGCTTGATTCCCTGCAGAATTAATCCATTGGCTCGCTCGACCTGTCCATTGGATTGTGGGTGTGCCATAGATGCAAGATCAAGTCGGATGCCTTTCTCCCAGCAATATGCCTCCACTTCTCTGAGTGATAAATTGCTGCCATTGTCGGTGATAATGCTATGTGGGAGACCAAATCTCACCACTAGATCTCGGACGAACCTTAGGGCAGTTGCCCCATCAAGATTTCTAATGGGTTTAGCTTCTATCCATTTAGTGAATTTATCAACTGCTACGAGCAGATGCGTAAACCCACAAGGTGTCGTATGTAACGGTTACACCATGTCTATCCCACATACCGCAAACTGCCAAGTTATTGGTATTGTTCGCAGTTCTTCAGCAGGAACATGTGGTTGTCGGGCATAATACTGGCATCCCATACATGTCTCAACCAGCTTGTCGGCGTCTGCCTTCATGTCACCAAGAGAATCCTTAGGAAGGCTTTCGCGACCAATGATCGAGGAGCGGCGTGGTGCCCGCAATCTCTGAGATGGATTTCGCGTAGGATTTCCATACCTTCTAGCTGGGAAACACACTTTAGGTATACACCAGTGGTGCTACTTTTGTAGAGTTTCCCATTGATTATGGTATAACCCTTTGCTCGTCGTACTATTTGCCGTCTTTCGACTTCGTTGTCGGGCAAAGTTCCGTGTTCGAGGTATTCCATGAACGGTTTTGTCCAAGCCGGAGGGACCTTAGTCACCATGTTGACGAAAGAGTCAACCCTATCTGGGTTGTTGATGTCGGCTCCCTTCAAGGATGGTGTGCGCAGATGCTCTAGGAAAACTCCTGGCGGAATTCGCTTGCGCCCTGATCCTAGCTTAGACAGCAAATCAGCTGCCTCGTTTTGTTCCCTAGGCACATACTTAACTTCGTAGCCCAAGAAGCTCTTGGCTATCTCGTCCACTTCGTCTCGATATGCCGCCATCATAGGGTTCCGTGCATTCCAGGTGCCAGCCACCTGCTGGGCAACCAAGTCGGAATCTCCACAGCAGACTATGCGCTTGATGCTAATATCCTTGGCTACACGTAGTCCGTGAATGGGTGCTTCATACTCCGCCATGTTGTTTGTAGCCTCGAAGTGTATCTGCAGAACGTAGTGTAGCTTGTCTCCTATTGGTGATTGTAGCAATACACCAGCCCCCGAGACATTGAGCAGCTTTGATTCGTCAAAGTGCATCACCCAGTACTCTGGTTCTGGCAACGGAGTAGCGTCTGGCATCTCCGTCCAATCTGCAACAAAATCCGCCAAGGCTTGTGATTTGATAGCGTCGCGTCTTTTGTAGGTGATCTTGAAGGCGGCGAGTTTGATGCCCCACTTCGCGACCCTTCCTGTAGCGTCGCTGTTGTTGATGATGTCGGACAGTGGGGTCTTACTCACCACTGTGATTGGGTGCTCCTGAAAGTAATGCATCAGCTTCCGAGAAGCAAGGAATACTCCATAAGCTATCTTTTGGTAATGCGGGTAACGTTGCTTGGACTCCGTCAAGACCTCGCTTACATAGTAAACTGGTCGTTGAAATCCGTTCTCATAGCCTGGTTCCTTCCGCTCTACCACGACGACGACGCTAATAACCCGGTTGGTTGCCGCCATGTAAATTAAAAGGGGCTCTTCAGGTTCGGGTGCTGCAAGGATGGGCGCTGAGGAAAGAATCTCCTTCAGCTGCTTCAATGCTGCATCTGCCTCGTCCGTCCATGTGAATTTGTCTGCCTTCTTTAGCAACTTGTACAGCGGTAGAGCCTTCTCTCCAAGTCCGCTGACGAACCGACTAACTGCAGCGACACAACCTGTTAGTCGCTGAATGTCCTTTAGGCATGTCGGACGGTTTATGTTCAAGATGGCCTTGATTTTCTCCGGGTTGACCTCGATTCCACGCTGCGAAACGATGAAGCCCAACAATTTGTCGGCTAGAACCCCAAAGACGCACTTCTTAGGGTTAAGCATCATGTTGTATTTCCGGAGATTATCGAAGGTTTCTTTTAAGTCGGAGATTAAGTCGTTTGACTTTTTAGACATCACCGCGATATCGTCCACGTAGGCGTGAATGTTCCGACCAATTTGGTCGTGAAGGCATCGTTGCATTGTCCGCTGGTAGCTAGCACTTGCGTTTTTCAGCCTAAAGGGCATTGTGACATAGCAAAACGTGCCGTATGGGGTAGTGAACGAAGTGGCCAATTGGTCCGACTTCCTCATCTTGATCTGGTGGTATCCTGAGTATGCATCAAGAAAACGCAAAAGTTCTGAGCCAGCCGTCGAGTCAATGACTTGGTCAATGCGAGGCAAAGCAAATGGATCTTTGGGACATGCTTTATTCAAGCCGGTGTAATCAATGCACATTCTTAATTCATTGGTTCCCTTTTTGGGGACAAGTACAGGATTGGCCACCCATTGGGTGTGAAGGACTTCTCGGATAAATCTAGCCTTAAGTAACCTAGCCATCTACAAAGCATCGTAGAGGTTGTTTCACTGGTTTGCATTTTGGATCAATGTTTAAGCTGTGCTCGGCAAGTTCCCTAGGTACACCTTTCATGTCGGCAGGTTGCCAGGCAAAGATGTCCATGTTCTCACGGAGGAACTCGATAAGCGCGCTTTCCTATTTGGGATCCAGGTTCGTCCCAATGGCGGTGACCTTGGAGGCATCGCCTACCACAAGTTCCACCGGTTTGGTCTCGATGGCGGCCTTGAACGCAGGATCGGAGTCGGAGATCTGCTTCTTCGACGCGGGCATCTCTGAGTCATTGACCTTGCTCTGGATTTCTTTGAATTCTTCGCTATAGAGGATAGCTTCTGCAACGGCTGCTTCGTTGCTCTCGTAGTCCCTTTCCTTGGTAAAGCTTCCGGATACGGTGATGATGTCGTTTGGTCCGGGTATCTTGAGCTTGTTGTAGACGAAGCATGGCTTGGCCATGAACGTGTGGAATATGTCGCGGCCGAATATGACGTGGTACACGCTTTTGAAAGGGACCACCTCGAAGGTCATGCGCTCTTGGCGGTAATTATTTACATCGCCAAAGGCAACCTGAAGTGTAATGCACCCAAGGGACCGAGCCTCCCGACCAGGAACTACGCCGTGGAAGATGGTGTTGGTCCGCCTTAGGTTTGCCTTCGTCAAGTTCATCTTTTGCAGTGTATCCAGGTACATGATGATGCTGCTTCCACTATCCACCACACTTGGTGAACTCCACGCCGTCAATCAAGGGGTTGATGACCATGGCGTACTGGTTCTCCGTGGGTATAAGGTCTGGGCGGTCCGTCCTGTCCCAAGTTATTGGAACCTCCGACCAGCGCCGCATCGGGGACTGGAGGAGAGTAGCCATCAGATCCTCAAAGAGGTCTTCGTTGTCGGACGGTGGGGTGCCAAGGAAAGTGTGGTAGATCGGGCCTTCTTCGAAGGGGTTCTTGCCTTTGTCGCTCTTGGCGGCTTGGTAAACGTCCTCGTCCATGTCACTTGAATCCTTGGACTCCTCCTCCTTCTTCTTCCCCTTGCCCTTGCTACGCGGTCTGTTCTTCCGACTTTGCTTGTAGCCGGATTCCGGGTCTTCCTTGAGGTCGTTGACGAACTTGCAGTGTCGATTGGTATGGGTGGCTTTGCCATTGACATCGAGGTGTACGAGGCATGGCATATCACGGTACTCCTCGTAGGGTTGGGGAGCAGCGAGGCGGCCGAGGTGGTTTCACTTCCTCGTTGCTGCCCACGACTAGCTCCTCTTCCTCGGCCATGTTGTCCGCCCTCTCCTCGCCCTGCAAAAGTCATAGCGACCATGTCGGTAGATTGCTTTTCTTCTGGAGCGGTTTTCCGCGTTGTACTGTTGTTCCTCCGAGCTTGAGTTGGAACGGCCGTTGCCGGCAAGGAGCCACGAGCATCGTCGTCAGCAGCTGCGAACTCACCGCCAATCAATCATCCGTTCAAGTCAAGCTGGTGATTGTCCCGTAAGCGCTCAGCTTATGTCGAGCAACGTGCCCTTTCCAACCCATCGATGAAGGCGGCCATGGCGGTTCGGCGTGCACTCTGGCGGGAATTCTTCATGTCCAGCCAGCGGAGAGGTAGGCGAGATGTCTCGTCTTTCTCTTGCACGCACCGTCAGAGATCGCCTACAAAGGTGGACGCTTGTATGTACCCTCAAAGTTCTTGGTGAACGCCTCTTGCATGTCCAACCAGTTGTAGATAGATTTCTCTGGCAAGTCGTCGATCCATTGACGGGTCGTACCCGCCAACATTAATGGGAGGTACTTGACGACGACGTTGGGGTTGCCTCCGGCAATCTCCACCGTGTTGTCGTAGTCCTACAACCATGTGGCTGGCTTGGCGGTGCCGTCATAGGTCTTAATGGTCTTGTCAATCCGGAAGCCTTTGGGGTAAGTTGCGGACCGTATTGCAGGTCCAAAGCAACGTGGTCCCAGGTATGGTCCTTCCCGGGCCTCGTGGATCTTATCGATCCGTGAACGTGCATCGTATGGCTCCGGGTTCTTCTTCTTCTTCTTCTTTTCAACAGGGGATGGGCTGCGTGAACGACGCGGGCCCCCTCCGCCATGGTGACTGCTTGGTGGTGACGGAGGCGGAGGTGACGGTGGGTTAGCCTTATTATTGTTACCCTCCCGCGACGCCTCATGTCTGTCATGGTTGCTTGTCGGACGCGGAGGTTCATGGCGCGACCTGCTCTTGTGTCCTTCGTTGCGCTTTCCGTCATGACGGGTCTGCTCCATGTTGTCGCGGATGATGATGCCACACTGCTTTGGTGGGGGCATATCCGTACGATGGTGAGCGTTGTAATCTTCGCGATGTCGAGGAGACCGGGGCGGTGGCGATGGGCGACGAGGTTGGGCCTTTTCTCCGTGGTCAGAGGATATTGGGATAGCATCCTTCCTGTTGCGTGCATCCCTACGTCTTCGTTCTGAAGAACTCGTCTGGGACCCAACATCAAGAGGAGATCTGTCCCTTGGTGGCTTGTACTGGCTAGACTGGCAGAGCACTGTGTTAGACTCAAGCCTCTGGGAGGTGGCCTTTTCCTGCTGCTTCACCGCCTTGGCCACTAGGTCGTAGACCTGTTCCACTGCGTCAGGCGATCTATCCTGCTCAAGAAGGGTCTTGGCGACGGCGAGGTTAAGGAGTGGGGTGGGCATCACCTGCTTGCCTTCATTGTCAATGTATGGCTTGGCCTGTGCCGGCTTCGAGGGAGCCCATCCTAGGTTGCGCCGTACACCGGGATCGTTGATGACACGAGCTGAGCTTTATTAGCCTTCTACTGCTATATCAGTCTTGTACTCGGCCTCCATTGCTCTAGCTTTTTCTATGGACTTGTGCGCGTTAACCAGATCTCGATCTAGCTTAGCGCCCTGCTCCGCGATGGCTTGCGCCTCCAAAGCAGTGCCTGGCATTTCATCAAGTCGGTCACGTTCGGATTTGAGCAACGATGGTGGCTCGACGAGGAGATTGTCGACATCACTCTATCACTGGAGTAACTTGGGCTGCTGCAGCATAGATGCTGGAGGCGGCAAGTTTGCGGTGTTGTTGTTGCTCGAGCCGGCCGAAGTTCTCGCGGCTGTTGTTTGGGTTAGCGGAGGAGGCATGACTTTTGCGTGATCATCGTCAGTAGCAGCAATAAGTGGCCCTTTCCCCTTTTCCAGCGCGGTAGGCGGAGCTCGTCCGGGTTGATCTTCGCCCATCGCCGTCCCAATGGTGATGAACACCCCTCGGGACGTGACGGAGTTGTTGGCCTGCTCGTCGCGCGAGTACTCCTCCTCCATCTCCTGCATAGCGGAGTCTAGCTCTTCTGGACTGAAGTCTATCTCCTCTGAATCTGCGCTGAAATCAGCATAAAACGCGTCAATGACAGAGTCAGAGGGTGCCAAGACTTCCTCCATGACGGGCGGTGGAGGTGCAACGGGCTCGACGATGATTGGAGGTGGTGGTGCTGCTGTGACGATGGCGGCCGGAGGCGGTGGTGGCGGTGGCTGAATCGGAGGGACTCCGTCAATGATCGCCAAGCGCTGTCTGAGCTGCCACTTCGGCCTCCGCGTAGTTGTTGACGGTGCTCACCATCTCTTCGAGGGTAAGACGTCTTGTTGCCTGCTGCCGTCTTAAAGAGTGTCGGAGAAGCGTGCCACGGTCCAGTCCTTCCACGAAGTGATACAGAGCGTTATCATCGGGGTAGTGGGCTAGGTCGGCTTGTATCTGGAGCCACCTGGCCAGGTACACACGGGGGTTTTCGCCCTCTCTCTGAACACACCGCGCTAGGTCAAAGATGGTAACCACGCCGACAAACTTGGATCTCTGCTGTCCAGACGCATGGACTAAGCCAGCGGATTTGCAGTGATCTTCCACCTTTATATCCTGCACATGGGCGGTTTGGGTGGGCCTTGAACTTTTCTGATCTTTGCCGGCAAACTCTGAGGAGAGATCCGACATCGATCCTTCCGCGAACGTATCTTGCCCGTAGGCGGTCCGTGCGGGTCTTGAATTTTTCCGATCTTTGCCGGAAAACTCCGAGGAGAGATCCGACATCGATCCTTCCGCGAACGTATCCTGCCCGTAGGCGGTCCGTGCGGGTCTTGATGCTCCTCCGACTCCCAGGGGACTAGTGCCCGAGTTGGTTTTGCCGATGAAGAGGTGGATGTCTCCGATAGGAACGATCGAACACCGCGTAGGGTTCGTGTTCGCCGGGATCCAGAACTCGTCGGGAGGGACGATCGGAATGTTGCCGGAGAAGAGAACACGGCCGATGGCTACGGTTTCGCCGATTTCTGCGAAGATCTTGGTCCTCGCCCGCTGAAGAGCCTGAAGCGCCTCTTGCCCCACGGTGGGCGCCTTTTGAGTGAAGAAATATTTGACACTTTTATGATCAGTGTATAACTCACATCTGGCTCCATAAAGGAAATGTCTCCATCCTTTCGGTGCAAAAACTACTACTGCTAACTCTAAATCATGAGTTGGATAGTTGACTTCATGTGGTTTCAATTGTCTTGAACCATAAGCAATTACTTTTCGATCTTGCATTAATACACAACCCAAACCTTCTTTGGATGCATCATAGTATACGGTGAAATCCTTCCCTGCTTCAGGAACTGCTAAGATTGGAGATGTGGTTAATCTCGTTTTCAACTCTTGGAAACTTGCTTCACACTTCTCATCCCACTTAAATGGTGTATTCTTCCTTAACAATTTGGTCATTGGTCCAGCTATTTTGGAGAAACCTTCAATGAATCTCCGATAATAACCATCCATTCCTAGGAAACCTCGAATTTGTTTCACATTGGTTGGTGCAATCCGCTCTAGTACTGACTGAACTTTAGATGGATTCACAACAATCCCATCTTTACTGATCACATGACCGAGGAATTCTACCTCATCTAACCAGAAATCACACTTACTGAACTTAGCATAAAGCTTATGTTCTCTTAAAGTCTGCAATGCTATTCTCAAATGGTCAGCATGATCTTCCTTATCCTTGGAATATATCAGAATATCATCAATAAAGACGATGACAATCGTATCCAAGTATGGCATGAAGATCTTGTTCATCAGATTCATAAATATTGCCGATGCATTGGTTAAACCAAATGGTACCACCAGATATTCATGGTGTCCATATCTTGAGACAAATGCTGTTTTTGGAACATCTTCCGGCTTGATTTTTATTTGATGGTATCCAGATCTTAAATCGATCTTTGAAAATACTCTAGCTCCTTCCAATTGATTTAAACAAATCTTGAATTCTTGGTAAAGGATACTTGTTCCTGTCACATCCCAAGATTTTCCAAATCTTGTAATGTGAAAAATAAATGAATAAAATAAAACTTTGTTGATTTTCAGGGTGAGAAGAAACTTTTTGAATCCAATTGGGAACTTTCAAAACCTATTTGGATCAAGTAAAATCCTAAAGGGATTTAAAAATATAAATAAACAATAAACTTAAAAAAACATTTAAAATTACTATTTTTGAATCTTTTAATAAAAGGGAGTTGGTTTTCAAAAGAAAAGGTGGATTTATAAATAAAGATTATTTTATAGAGCCAAATTAAACCTTGGCCAATATTTTGAAATAAAATGTTTTGTTTTGAACAAAAGAATAAAGATTTATTTAAAGAAAATAATAGGGTTTTATTATTACCCAATTTTGTTAAAAGTAAATACTTTCCCTTTTAAATAAAACATTAAAACTTAATATTTTATTTTAAATAAGTTTTCCAAGTATTTTATATTCCCAATTAAAACCTACTGAAGTGTTTTTGGTTTTATTTTAGATTTCAAAATAAAGATTTTAATAAAACAAATCCTATTTGATTTAATAACTAAGGTCCATTTTATTTAATTATTAATGGACCCTAAAAATAAAAATGTTATTTTAATTTAAACAAGTTTTCCAAGTATCTTATATTTTTAATTAAAACCTACTGTTTTGGTTTTGATAATATTTAGTTTTCAAATGGAGATTTTATTAAATAAATCAAAACCTATTTGAATTAATAATTAAGGTCTATTTTATTTAATTATTAAATAGATCCTAAAAAGAATAAAAAACTTATTTTTGTTTTTGGACTTTGGTTTATGTTGCTAAACAGAACCAAAACTCAATACAAGTTTGGAAGTGTTTTGATTTATTTTGGTTGCTTAATTTGTTTGTTTGAATTTCAAAACAGAAAAAGAAATAGAAAAAGAAAAAGGTTTCAGAATAGGAAAAAAATAGAATTGGACTCGACCCAACCTGGCCCATTAAGCCCAGCATCCCATTTCCCTCTCTCCCTCGAAGCGTTTTTCTCTCACTCACCAGACGACCCGCAGAGCCAATGGCAGGTGGACCCAACTCTCCTCTCCTCTCTCTCGCTGACCAACCGACCCCACCCCTCCTATTCATCGTCTACACCCGCGACCAGTTCTTCCCGCTCCGCCTCGATTCCTCCGAAATTCGGTAACGCATTGCTTATTCCTCGCTGTGATCAAGCCCATTTAACCTCCCCGCATCCTCTCCATTTCCCTCACGCGCCTCTCTCTCCCCAAAATTTGGGCCAATTCACACACCCTCACTACTCGACCACCGTCCCGGCCTAATCGGCGACCCCACGCCGCCCCTTGCCTCCCCAAACACGCGGGCACATTCCCCACTCACAGGCGCATCTGTCCGTACCACCCATTCACCTGCGGGCGCCCCAGAGCGTCGACTCCTACCACCTCTGAGCACCACCGCGTCTGCTACTTCTCCGACGAGTTTTTCTGGTAAGTCAAGACCACCCCAGCCCCTCTCAATCATGCACACACCATCGCCGTGTCTTTGCGCGTCTGACCATGCGTTTCGTTTGTCTCCTAGTGATCCATAGCACCATCCTCGACGACGACTGAGCGTGGCCGAGGCGCAGCTCCACTCCGGCGAGCTATTAAGCCCACTCTAGTGCGCCCCTCGCCAAGACAGCACCACCTTGAGCTTCCCCACGACGTTGCGATCACAGTGAGCCTTCGCCTCCTCTCCCTTGCGTGTCTAAGCGCTGTCGCCTGAGCGCTGCCGCCAGCGCCGCCACTAGTTGGCAAGCGTGCCGCGCGCCGTAGGATCTTGATCTGACGCTCACGATAGATCCTTAGCCGAAGGGGTACGAGTGATCCTGTGCCGCACGATCTGACTTGATCCAACGCACTAGAGAACGTGATCCGGCCGAAGCGGTATGGACGAATCAGAACACGCATGCAAGTGTCGATTTAAAACAGAATTTGTAATCAGATTTAGATGCAATTTTGAAAACCTTGTAACTTTAGTTCCACACGTCCAAATTTTCCAAACTTTATATCAATGGAATCAGTGGAACAATCCCTAGGCAACCACCCCATTTGTTTAGTAAAAAGTTTCTGTTAAATGGTTTGTTTTTGCAGAAACATTTGTATGCTTGTTTAGATTATAAAAATTGTTCAAAATGATTTTGGGGATAAAATCTTTGGCAAATGGTGTGATTTGAACCTACTGACCATAGGAAACACTTTGTGGTTTCAAAAATGTGTTTGGTGAAACAAAAGAATGATTCTTTGATTCAAAACCAATTCTAGTCAAAAAAAATATGGTTTATTTATTAAAAATGGTTTTGAAAGAAAACTTTTGGGAAATGTTTTGTTTTTAAAACTCTCTGACCCTAAACACAAAGTTTTGTGGTTTGAAAACATATTTTGTGAGGCCTATAGATTAATGCCTTAGTAAAAACATTTCTACACCACATAAAATGATACCTTGTTTTGAAAATGGTTTATAAAGTGAAACCTTTTTGCAAATGACCTTGCCACTTTATAAAATGACCATTAGGTGTACCCAAATGTTTATGACCCATTAGAAACTACTTTTACAAATAAAACAACCCTTTTGCATGCTTGCATGTGTTGTTTTGTTTTATTATTTTATGTGATGAATTGCTTGAATGGTAGATTGAAATATTGTTTGCTTGATTGATTTGTAGTGACTTGAAGTGTGTGAACATTGCAAAGATCAAGGAGTGAACTTATACTCTACCAAAAAGGCAAGTGATGCTTCATACTTTTGTCCCATTACTTTCACTATGCATTGGTGATTTTTCTAAGTAAAACTTGCATGGAATTTTTGCTAAGTATAAACCTTGCTATGGGAAAACCTAGTAGATGAAACCTTAGTAAAATTTCCTAAGTTAATACTCCTACTAATATCATGCTTAGCTTAGCTAATAGAAAACAAGGGGTGGAAATATATTCACACTATGGAAAAATTTCTAAGTCTGAGGACTTGTGTTTTTGTTTAATAAAACAACTAAGTTAATGAATCACCTGGGTGGAATGGTAATTGCTTGGTGGATTTTGGTTGAGTGGTTCACAAGGCCCATGTTTATGGTTGACCTTGTGTATCTCACTTGTGGATGGCTACCCAGGAACAAAGAGATTTGAGATGTCAAATGTTGAGAAGCTTCAAGTGCAGCCACTTGGCATTATGGGCTCTGCCTGGATCATATAGGTTGCAAGAACTTAGCCATATGGACAGTTGGTGGTAGGGTTTGATAGGTTGGAGCGCGTCCATTTTGGTCTAAGGGAAGGCTTCTGAAATATCTTGTCTTGGGAAACCAAGTCTTGTGGGGAAAGTGCACCACCTCTGCAGAGTGTAAAATCTAAGTACTTAGCCATGTCCCTGGTAAAGGACAATTTGAGCATCAAGACATGGAAGCAATCAAGAATCTCATCATCCAAATTTCTAAGTTAAAAACTTGAGGTTGAACAAGGGTTAAAGGATCTTCAATCTTTGATTGGGAGATGCCTTGGGAAAGATTATTTTGTCAAGCAAAAACTTAGTGTTTTCAAGTGATAAGGAAAAATATATTTTTGAGCAATGCAAGCCTCAACTCCACTTAGCCAAATGCATATAGATGATAGACTCCACCATACTACCATAGTATCACTTGCCAATGCAATTCAAATGTATTGACCCTTGTGGGTGTAACTTGTATGTTGCAGGTTTGATTGATTTAGTGAAGTGTGTTGATTAGGATTACAAAGTCTACAACCAACATGTCTGCCTGTGGCACTTTGAAGATGAAGGACCCCATGCTTATAGATATTCTGCTGCAATGTAATGTAATAGCCAAATGAGCTATGTAAGATGTAATAAAATTATGTTATTCCTGGTTATAAAGTTGTATTATGACCTTTGTTTCTTGATATTACATCTTAACTGTGGATGCTAGCTATTGATCCAGGGACTAGGATTGTAAACACAGGGGACTCTACCTTATTAAAGGTTGGGACCCTTACAGATGGTATCAGAGCATTGTGTTGCCTGTAGGATTTGTAACCCTAGGATTGGACAAAACCCTTAGAAAAATAGGAGTTGTATTTGTTCCAAAAAAAACTTATTTACAAACAATCTTGTAAACTCTTTCCTCAACCATTTTGGTTTCAACTCTACATCTCTTCTACTTCAACTTGATGGACAACCTACCCCATGACCAAAGACTTCACCATGTGCAAAGGACTTCTTCAACTCTAATGACTTCAACATCCTCAACTCTAATGACTTCAACATCCTCAACTCTAATGACTTCAACATCTTTAGCATATTCACCAGGAACTTCAATCTTGGATATCACTAAGGACAAGTGAGACAAAGAAAGCTTGCTCAAGATTTGGAAACTAAGGAAACACAACTTAGAAGGAACCATGATCGCCTTTGAAGTTTTGTGACCAAAGACATGAGAAATTTTCCCCAAGGATACAAAGATTTTGTTCAAGGAGAATCAACCAAGAAGGATGGAAAGATCAGAAGTGAACCATATAGATGGACCACCATATTTAGCTTAAGTCAAACCCACCAACTTAAGTGGTGTAACAAAAATATTTTTGGTTGCCTAATAATATGCTTGAACTTTGTTGTTTGAGTGGAATGTTTGGCTTGTAAATGCTTGCACATTGCTTGAGTGAATTGTGATGTGTGTGATTAGAATTATTCCCTTAGAAATATTCTTTCCTATTCTAATCCCAATTCAACCCAAACAGATGACTTCTCCAAGAAACTCCAACATCAAGGTTGATGACAACAGCAACAACCAAGAGGACAATATGAGAGAACTCATAGCAACCCAAAGCCAGTTGAGCCAAGAGACAACTCAGCTTTTAGCCAACAACAATGGACTAGACCCAGCCATACAAAGGATTTTGAAACTTCAATCCCAATTGTTGCAAGGATTGGTTACTCAAATGATCAACATGGGAGAAAACTTTTCCCAAAGAGCTAATGACAACAAGGATGACAAAGATGTTATTCTAGAAGGAACCCAAGCATGCAATATTTGTAGAGACAAGGATCATACATGCAAGGAGCATGAAGATCAATGCCCCAAGAAGATAGAAATATTTCCCACCTCTGAGGTGAGGTATGAAGAACATGAACTAGAAGAACTCCTAACTTTGGAGAGACCCAAAAAGAAGAAGAAGGACATAAGCCAGTTGCAATGCTACAATTGCAAAGAGAAGGGACACTATGCCAGTGAATGCCCAGAAAAGAAGAAGAACCAAAGAAACAACCAAGAGGCAATGATACCAAAGGAAAAGAAAGATATCAGCCAAGTGATGTGTTTCAAATGCAAGGAACTAGTCCACTATGCAAACTTCTGTCCAGAAAATATGAAGCACAAGATAAACCAACCTATAAAAGATCTCAGCCTTGTCACATGTTTCAAGTGTGAAAACAAAGGACACTATGAAGATGTTTGCCCAGAGAAGTTTCCCCAGGATCCCAAGAAGGCCAATATGTAATTTAGTTGGAAAAATTTTAAGGGTGGTAGTACCCTAGATGCTTTGGGCCAATTTGTAACCCTAACCTTCCCAAATCTCGGGACGAGATTTATTTTAAGGGTGGTAGCCTGTCACATCCCAAGATTTTCCAAATCTTGTAATGTGAAAAATAAATGAATAAAAAAAAACTTTGTTGATTTTCAGGGTGAGAAGAAACTTTTTGAATCCAATTGGGAACTTTCAAAACCTATTTGGATCAAGTAAAATCCTAAAGGGATTTAAAAATATAAATAAACAATAAACTTAAAAAACATTTAAAATTACTATTTTGAATCTTTTAATAAAAGGGATTTGGTTTTCAAAAGAAAAGGTGGATTTATAAATAAAGATTATTTTATAGAGCCAAATTAAACCTTGGCCAATATTTTGAAATAAAATGTTTTGTTTTGAACAAAAGAATAAAGATTTATTTAAAGAAAATAATAGGGTTTTATTATTACCCAATTTTGTTAAAAGTAAAGACTTTCCCTTTTAAATAAAACATTAAAACTTATTATTTTATTTTAAATAAGTTTTCCAAGTATTTTATATTCCCATTAAAACCTACTTAAGTGTTTTTGGTTTTATTTTAGATTTCAAAATAAATATTTTAATAAAACAAATCCTATTTGATTTAATAACTAAGGTCCATTTTATTTAATTATTAATGGACCCTAAAAATACAAATGTTATTTTATTTTAAACAAGTTTTCCAAGTATCTTATATTTTCAAATAAAACCTACTGTTTTGGTTTTGATAATATTTAGTTTTCAAATGGAGATTTTATTAAATAAATCAAAACCTATTTGAATTAATAATTAAGGTCTATTTTATTTAATTATTAAATAGATCCTAAAAAGAATAAAAATATTATTTTTGTTTTTGGACTTTGGTTTATGTTGCTAAACAGAACCAAAACTCAATACAAGTTTGGAAGTGTTTTGATTTATTTTGGTTGCTTGATTTGTTTGTTTGAATTTCAAAACAGAAAAAGAAATAGAAAAAGAAAAAGGTTTCAGAATAGGAAAAAAATAGAATTGGACTCGACCCAACCTTTGGCCCATTAAGCTGACCCATTTCTCTCTCTCCCGAAGCATTTTTCTCTCACTCACCAGACGACCCGCAGAGCCAATGGCAGGTGGACCCAACTCCCCTCTCCTCTCTCTCGCTGACCAACCGACTCCACCCTCCTGCTCATCACACACACCACCAGTTCTTCCCCGCTCCTGCCGTTGATTCCTCCGAGTAAATTCGTCGTAACGCTGCGTTTATTCCTCGCTGTGATCAAGCCCATTTAATCGCCCTGGCATCCTCTCCATTTCCCCTCACGCGCCTCCCTCTCTCTGCCCCCAGGCTGGACGAATTCCGCCACACACCCTCACTGCTCCGACCACCGTCCCCAGCCAATTCCGGCGACCCCACGCCACCCCTTGCCTCCCCAAGCACGCGGGCACATTCCCCACTCACAGGCGCATCTGTCTGTACCACCCATTCCCCACTCCGACCACCTCTGAGCACCACCGCGTCTGCTACTGTAGGGGTTCGTAGCATGGAAAACAAAAAATTTCTATCGCATACAAACAAACAAGCCAAGATCTATCTACTAGATTGTAGCAACGAGTCGATAGAGGAACTCACCCTCGAAGATTCCAAAGCGGTTAACGAGAGCAGATTCTCGTGGGTGATGTAGTCGTACTCTTCCGATCTCAAGATCGCGAGCGATCCTTCCGGCGCCACGTTCAGCGGCGCTCCTTGATCGGTCACCGTTCGGTACTCGACAAAGACCTTCCTCTCCCTTGTTCCAAAGAAAATGGAGGTTGTAGCACTCTCCTCGCGATTCCAAAGACAACGCGTGGTACCCGAAGTAGAGGGAGATCCGCAGGCTTCGCCTTAAGCGGGCGAGTATGGTGGAGTATGAGAGAGCTATTAGTGGTCTAGAGATTAGACACACCAATTAGAAGGATCTAAACCAAGGCTAGGGCAATTAGAAGCTCTAAACCAAGCGGCTCTAAACCGAGATTAGAGGATAGGAACTTGTGTGTCAGAGGAGAGGCCCCGCCTCCTTTTATAGGTGGGAGGCGGCCAAGGGAGGTAGTCCTCCCAAGTCGGCCTTGGTTGGCGCTAGTCTTGGAGGGACTCCTCCCAAGTCGGTTCCAACCACCTCTTGCTTGTTTCCAGCTTCCTGCTTTCCCACAGTTCTGTTTTCCACATTTGCTTTAGCCGTTTGACTTTCAAACGGCAGTTTGACTTTCAGTTTTGGAACAGCAAGAACACTTAGTACATGATGCAATCATTCAATATGTAATGACACATTCATGTACCCTCCCCGGAGTGCCGAACAATCCGAACCTTCTAGAACATTCCCGATGAAAACACCGAATCATTCCCGAACTCAAAGCAGGACTTTCCTTATATGAATCTTATTCTCCGGACCATTCCGGATCACCTCGTGATATCCCGGATCCCATCCGAGACTCGAACAACATTCGTCTTTCTCATAATACCATAACTACTCAAAACAACGTCGAATCCTTAAGTGTGTCTCCCTACGGTTTGTGAATTATGCGGACATGATCAAGACACTTCTCAGAACAATAACCAATAGAGGAATCTGAAATTCATATGGCTCCACATATTTCACGATTACTTTGCGATCGAATGAACCACTTACATACGATACCAATTTCCCTTTGTCTCACGATAGTTTACTTATCCGAGGTTATGATCATCGGTATCTCGCATACCTAGTTCAACCTCGTTACCGATAAGTACTCTTTTCTCTTTCCGTGATATGTGATCCTGTGAGCTAGTCACATGCTTGCAAGCTAATTGGATGACATTCCACCGAGAGGGCCCAGAGTATATCTATCCGTCATATGGATGGACAAATCCCACTCTTGATCCATGTGTTTCAACCAATACTTTCCGGACACTCAATGCCATCTTTATAGCCACCCAGTTACGGTGTGGTGTTTGATGTCATCAAAGCATCCATCCGGTAAAGGTGATATGCATGATCTCATGGTCGAAGGAATTAGGTTACTATGTATCAGAAAGCATATAGCAATTGAACTATTGAAATGACTTGATCTTTATGCTATGCTTATCTATAGGAGTATGTCCACCACATCATTCTCCTAATGATATGATCCTGTTGTTAATAACATCTCTATGTTCATGATCAGGAAACCATGATCATATATTAACCAACAAGCTAGTTTAACAAGAGGCTTTACTAGGGACTCTTATTTTAGTTTACAAATCACACAAGTATTAATGTTTCCGGTTAATAAAATTATAGCATGGTATGTAAACATTTATCATAAGTATGAAGATATGATAATAACCACTTTATTATTGCCTCTTGGGCATATCTCCAACAGTCTCCCACTTGCACTTGAGTCAATAATCTAGTTTCAAACCTTTGTGTATTCAACACCTATGGCTTTCCGGTGTTGTATGTACACGATTGCTAGTGGTCAACTGATCTCTGGATCTGACACTTCCAGGTCCGTGTGTAATTGCATGTCTTTGCGTCTCTACGCATCACTCATTCTCTAATGAGATGGCTTCGTACAAATTTGGTCCTTTGGTGTGACCTTTAGTTCTTCGGGTTTAAAACATGTTGATAATATTGTCATACAATATATCTTCATTGTATTATCCCGTTGTGAACTACACCTAGTTTGATAACAAACTACTTGACACAAATGCCCTCTTTAGCTGCTATTATAGCAGTCATATACTTAGCCTTTTGTTGTAGTATCTGTCACAATGTCTTAACTTTGGAACTCATCCAAATCCATTATGGAACTCACTTTCCATTATATTGTGCCACCCTTAGTTTTAGATTGAGATAAACTTAATTTGTACTTTGTGACAAAGCTAGTATCAATGTAGTACTTTTACAATGAACTAACCATCTATTTGTCACTTCTACAAATATTATACTCTTAGTTCTTCCAAAAGATCATAAGAATATCCTTACTATTGTCTAATGATCATCTTATGAATCATTCTGGTATATGCTCACAACATTTAGAGCATAGGACATATCTGGATTTGTACATATCACAGTATGATTGATATAAATACTCTTTGTGATTTCATACATCAAGTATCAATCTATACTTGATTATTTGTTTCACTTTACCAAATGTCAATACACTTGAATATATCATCAACATTGAACTCATTCAATCCTTTCTCGTATGACAAGAACCTCTCTTGTAGTTTCTATATTGAACTCATTCAATATCTTGTCTATGTACTGGCACAACCATATTAACGTCTATTGATGCCAAATATTTGGTTTTGCCTAAGTCTTTCATCGGGATGAAATTCTTAATATGTGTTAATAAAAGATACATTATTTCCAATCAACAATATGTCTTCCACATAATGTATTAGAAACATGTCTTAGCGCCCCACTTAATTTCTTGCAAATGCAAGCATCTTCATTGTCTCGATGAAATTAAACTCTTTAACAGTTTCATCATAGTGAAGATTCCAACTCCGCTATGCTTACTTCAACCATTGAAGTTTGCATATGTTTTAACATCCTTGAATTTTAACAAAAAACCCTTTGGACTGTGTCATGCACACGTCCTAGGTAACCCTTCTATTAGAAGAACTTGTTTTGTTTATTCAACTACCATATAATAAAATTATATGTAGTGGTTGCTACACTAATCCGTCTAGACTAAATATCGCTATGAAAGATCAGATCTTGTCATAGTCAACCTTTGAACATTGTTGTGAACTCTTTCCCAACATGTCGACTATTTCATAGATGTGCAACATCCATGTCTATTTATTTATAGATCCAAACACAACTGTAAGGTCTTACACCTTTCTCGAGGGTCCTTCAAGTTCAAAACTTGATTTCTCGTGTATGGAACTATCACGGATTTTATGGCTTCAAGCCATTTGACGGAGTCAGGGCCCATCATCGCTTCTTTGCATGTAGTCGGTTCATTATTCTCAAATAATGATTCAACCCTCAAATCTTGGTATTTGATTGTTTACCCGATCTACTTGTTTCAATAGGAACTTAGATCTCCGTGACCACAACCCTTGAGGCACGCGTGAGCCATGAGCATTGTTCTCGCCCTGGAACACTTTTCAAGGCAACTTTGCACATATAGCTAAGGTTCTTTTAACCTTATCAAAGTTCTATTGTCCTCCCACTTAACTTTTCACGAAAAATTCCTTCTCAAAGAAACTTGGCGTTCTAAGCAACAAACACTTTTGTCTACGGTGTTATGGAGGAATACTCAGCAGATATACAAAGACAGTTCATCCGACTTTGGTTGCAAACATCTTTATTATGCATAGCAAACCAATGTTTAAGAAAGGACAACTTGGGTTTTATCCCAAACCATAACTTTATATGGTGTCATTTCAGCGGATTATGATGGAGCTCTTTTCGGGAAAACAGTAATCTCTAAAGCTTTTAATCTTTAAAATATAATGGCAGTTTTATGAATTATACCTTTGATCTTACCATGTCAAACAAGGTTTAATTACATATCTCGAACGCTCCATACTCTTATGGTGTTTCGGGAAATGCAAATCCACGGAACGATTCCTTAAATCTTAGATATTATGCTAAACTTGTAACTCAAATATCTTCCTTTATGATCTTTATCATAAACTGTTTATATTCTTGTTACAATGATTTTGCACTTCATCTTGAAAGTCTTTGAACTTTTCAAATGTTTCATACTTCATCCTTATTAAGTAAATATTCATATATTCACTCAAAATTTCGGAAAAAGCAAATGAAGTTAAAATCCATCGCTCTTGACTACACATGATGGACTTCGTACAACAATATGTACAAATTCCAATAAGCTAGTCTTTCGTTCCCTTTTGTCCTATGAACGAAGTTTTAATTATCTCTAGGAAAGTTTCACAAGCGTCATTTGACCAAAATCAAAATACTCCAAAATTCCATCCACATGGAGTTTCTTCATGTTTTCTTTCGATTATAATTTAAGCGGCGATGTCACTTCCTAAGTGATCTTTCAATCAATTTGTCTTTCGACATCTTTAGCACTAGTTTTATGGATGTGATGTCTCCAACGAGATTTGCGAATCCATCTTTTATGGATTACGGCAATTATTTGAACAACCCTTTTGTTCTCATAATACCTGATAAAACAAATCTTTGAAGGCAAGCTTTGATGTTTAACGAGCAATATAATAACCCTTTATTTGTTCTCGATGAACATCATCACATATTCTTTTGCTAGTTACTTAGGCCATTGTAGTTCATGAATTGTGTTGTTTCGTATGACGATTCACACCAACCAATTCAGTACCAAATACTTGAGAACCACATTGTTTAATAAACAAAGAATATAGCCATAACATGTATATCATCTATATACTTAAGCTGAATAATTCTAGTCTTTTTCTTTCTGCCATATATTTATGAGATTCTCTTTCAGTATTTCCTTTTCTTGTTTGAAAGAATCTATCAACATCAATAGTGGAGTCATACATATGACACATAATCCAAAGCATGTATAATTAAATACCAATGTCTTTGGACTTGCACTTTGAAGTAGATCACCATCATCAAATGTTTGGTGTTCTTCCAAATTCCTTTCTTTAGTAATCTCTTGGTGTAGTAAATATTTTACCTACATCAAATATTCATCCTTATCATTGAATTATCCATGATCAAGCTACTTTTAGCTTATAACGGTGAATCATGAGTATAATGTTGCTCTCCAAATCCTTTTGGACGATTAGGACAACTAGTGTCTCCAACCTTTTGCAAATTCTCATCAAATATGAGAACATGACTTTTGCCATATTATACTCTATCATGTTGTAACCAATACTTTGTTTCAGATATCACAATATCTTCCACACATCATGGTTTCTGAAACAACTCTTTCAGATCCTAGATAACCTTGATATTAAGATAATCCTTTGAATATCAAGAATCATGGAGACAAACATGATACTTATATACTAACACTTGGAATTGTTACTCTTGATTTAATACTAATTATTAAACTTCATGGAGTAACTTAACTTACCGAAAGTTTGCAATAGGACTTTTAAACTTTAGATTAACACTTCAAAACAATACGATACCAGCAGAAAGTAACTAACCAGAATTCTATAGTTCTATCATCTCAATTATAACTAAGCGCATGGTGGTAGCGGATGCCAATGACTACAACAACTATGCAAATTCACTTTGATTTAGTTTATGATAAATTGAGTTCTAATTAATAATTAAATTAATCTAGGTGAACTCCCACTCAAAACAATATCCTCACATTGTTTTAGTGATCACACGAACCAAATCCACCACATCAAAACCGATCATCACGAGAGTTGATATAGCTTCAATGGCGAACAATCAACATGTTCATCATATCTACTATATGACTCATGCTCTACCTTTCGTAATCCGTGTTCTGAGGCCATGTCCGTACATGCTAGGCTCGTCAAGATCAAACCTTAGTTTCCGCATGAGCAAATCTGCTTGCTCATGTTGTATACACTTGCGAATCTAACACACCCGATCATCACGTGGTGCTTGAAACAACAAGCTTTAGCAACGGTGCTAACTAAGGGTGAACACTTTATGACTTGAAATTCATGTGCATGAGGGATCATCTTATAATGCTACCGTCTACTAAGCAATACAAGATGCATAAAGGATTAACATCACATGCAATTCAATAATATGTGATATGATATGGCCTTTCTTCTTTGTGCTTCTGATCTCCATCTTCAAGCACGAACATGATCTCCATCATCACCGGCATTGCATCAAGGTCAATGACGCTTCTCCATGGTTGTCGTCCACCGGCTTCAACTATTACAACTACTTTGAATAGACACGCGGGTCTTAACATAAATTAAAGAAAACCATATGGCTCCAGCCGGTTGCCAACTTACAATAAGGAACATTGCATACATCAAATATAATCACAATCATGGCCATATCACATCACAGCACACCCCTGCAAAACAAAGTTAGACGCTTCTAATTTTCTTTGCATGTTTTACGTGGTTTGGGGCTTTAAATAAGTGTCATTCTAACTTACGAACAAGAACCACAACATTGATACTAGTATTGTCAATCACCCGTTGTAAATTGGATCTTAACTATGCTAGGAGAAACAGGCACATAAAGCCACTTATGCAATACAAGTTGCATGTCAAGCGTGGAGCAAGTCTCATGAACGATGTCATGTAAGGTTAGCCCGGCCGCTTCATCCCAACATACCGCAAGATGCAAAGTACACAAGAAGCAATCGATAAAAGCATCAACGCCCACAATGACCATTGTGTTCTACTCGTCTGTGAGATCTACATATAGACACGGCTCTGATACCCCTTTGTAGGGGTTCGTAGCATGGAAAACAAAAATTTCTATCGCATACAAACAAACAAGCCAAGATCTATCTAGATTGTAGCGAGTCGATAGAGGAACTCACCCTCGAAGATTCCAAAGCGGTTAACGAGGCGATTCTCGTGGGTGATGTAGTCTTACTCTTTCCGATCTCAAGATCGTGAGCGATCCTTACCACGGCGCCGTTAAAGCGGCGCTCCTTGATCGGTCCACGTTCGATTTCGGCGAAGACCTTCCTCTCCTTGTTCCAGTGAGCGGAGGTTGTAGCACTCTCCTCGCGATTCCGGCCTGTGGCGTGGTCTGGGAAGTAGAGGGAGATCATGAGCCTTAAGCCGGAGGCGGTATGGTGGAGTATGAGAGAGAACTATTAGTGGTCTAGAGATTAGACACACCAATTAGAAGGCTCTAAACCGAAGGCTAGGGCAATTAGAAGCTCTAAACCAAGCGACTCTAAAGGAGATTAGAGGGTAGGAACTTGTGTGTCTAGAGGAGGAGGCCCTGCCTCCTTTTATAGGTGGGAGGCGGCCAAGGGAGGAGTCCCTCCCAAGTCGGCCTTGGTTGGCCTTGGCTTGGAGGACTCCTCCCCAAGTCGGTTCAACCACCTCTTGCTTGTTTCCCACAGTTTCTGTTTCCACAGTTCTGTTCCACAGTTTCTGTTTTAGCCGTTTGACTTTCAAGCTGGCGGTTTGACTTTCAGTTTGGAACAGCAAGAACACTTAGTACATGATGCAATCATTCAATATGTAATGACACATTCATGTACCTCCCCCGGAGTGTCGGACAATCCGAACCTTCTAGAACATTCCGATGAAAACACGGAATCATTCCCGAACTCAGCAGGACTTTCCTTATATGAATCTTATTCTCGGACCATTCGGATCACCTCGTGATATCCCGGATCCCATCCGAGACTACGAACAACATTCGGTCTCTTTCTCATAATACCATAACTACTCAAAACAACGTCGAATCCTTAAGTGTGTCTCCTACGGTTCGTGAATTATGCGGACATGATCGAGACACTTCTCCGAACAATAACTAATAGAATCTGGAAATTCATATGGCTCCCACATATTTCTCGATTACTTTGCGATCGAATGAACCACTTACATACGATATCAATTTCCCTTTGTCTCACGATAGTTTACTTATCCGAGGTTATGATCATCGGTATCTCGCATACCTAGTTCAACCTCGTTCGATAAGTACTCTTTTCGTTCCGTGATATGTGATCCCTTGTGAGCTACTCACATGCTTGCAAGCTAATTGGATGAAATTCCACCGAGAGGGCCCGGAGTATATCTATCCGTCATATGGATGGACAAATCCCACTCTTGATCCATGTGTTTCAACCAATACTTTCGGACACTCAATGCCATCTTTATAGCCACCCGATTCGGTGTGGTGTTTGATGTCATCAAAGCATCCATCGGTAAGGTGATATGCATGATCTCATGGTCGAAGGAATTAGGTTACTATGTATCAGAAAGCATATAGCAATTGAACTATTGAAATGACTTGATCTTTATGCTATGCTTATCTATAGGAGTATGTCCACCACATCATTCTCCTAATGATATGATCCTGTTGTTAATAACATCTCTATGTTCATGATCAGGAAACCATGATCATATATTAACCAACAAGCTAGTTTAACAAGAGGCTTTACTAGGGACTCTTATTTTAGTTTACAAATCACACAAGTATTAATGTTTCCGGTTAATACAATTATAGCATGGTATGTAAACATTTATCATAAGTGTGAAGATATGATAATAACCACTTTATTATTGCCTCTTGGGCATATCTCCAACAAATACTTCTCCGACGAGTTTTTTCTGGTAAGTCAAGACCACCCCGACCCCTCTCAATCACGCACACACCATCGCCGTGTCTTTGCGCGTCTGATCATGCGTTTCGTTTGTCTCCTAGTGATCCATAGCACCATCCTCCACGACGACTGAGCGTGGCCGAGGCGCAGCTCCACTCCGGCGAGCGATTAAGCCCGCTCTAGTGCGCCCCTCGCCAAGACAGCACCACCTTGAGCTTCCCCACGATGTTGCGATCACGGTGAGCCTTCGCCTCCTCTCCCTTGCGTCCTGTATCACCGGCGACGACCTCGTCTGAGCGCTGCCGCCTGAGTGCCGCCGCCAGCGCCGCCACTAGTTGGCGTTTGCTTGTGGGATCTTGATCGGCGCTCACGATAGATCCTTAGCAGAAGAATGCGAGTGAACTGTGCCGCGATCCGACTAGACCAGCACTAGAAGCGTGATCGGCCGAAGCGGTATGACGAATCGAGAATATCTTGGC
This sequence comes from Avena longiglumis, assembly GCA_030063025.1. Lineage (NCBI taxonomy): Eukaryota > Viridiplantae > Streptophyta > Magnoliopsida > Poales > Poaceae > Avena > Avena longiglumis. The sequence goes on along the minus strand of CP125978.1, from coordinate 457,628,868 downwards.
GTGTACGGTCGATTTAAAGAAATTTGTAATCAGATTTAGATGCAATTTTGAAAACCTTGTAACTTTAGTTCCACACGTCCAAATTTTGCAAACTTTATATCAATGGACTCAGTGGAACAAGCCCTAGCCAACCATGCCATTTGTTTAGTAAAAAGTTTCTGTTAAATGGTTTGTTTTTGCAGAAACATTTGTATGCTTGTTTAGATTATAAAAATTGTTCAAAATGATTTTGGGGATATAATCTTTGTTAAATGGTGTGATTTGAACCTACTGACCATAGGAAACACTTTGTGGTTTCAAAAATGTGTTTGGTGAAACAAAAGAATGATTCTTTGATTTAAAACAAATTCTAGTCAAATAAAAATATGGTTTATTTATTAAAAATGGTTTTGAAAGAAAACTTTTGGGAAATGTTTTGTTTTTAAAACTCTCTGACCCTAAACAGAAAGTTTTGTGGTTGGAAAACATATTTTGTGAGGCCTATAGATTAATGCCTTAGTAAAAACATTTCTACACCACATAAAATGATACCTTGTTTTGAAAATGGTTTATAAAGTGAAACCTTTTTGCAAATGACCTTGCCACTTTATAAAATGACCATTAGGTGTACCCAAATGTTTATGACCCATTAGAAACCACTTTTACAAATAAAACAACCCTTTTGCATGCTTGCATGTGTTGTTTTGTTTTATTATTTTATGTGATGAATTGCTTGAATGGTAGATTGAAATATTGTTTGCTTGATTGATTTGTAGTGACTTGAAGTGTGTGAACATTGCAAAGATCAAGGAGTGAACTTATAGTCTACCAAAAAGGCAAGTGATGCTTCATACTTTTGTCCCATTACTTTCACTATGCATTAGTGATTTTTCTAAGTAAAACTTGCATGGGATTTTTGCTAAGTATTAACCTTGCTATGGGAAAACCTAGTAGATGAAACCTTAGTAAAATTTCCTAAGTTAAGACTCCTACTACTATCATGCTTAGCTTAGCTAATAGAAAACAAGGGGTGGAAATATATTCACACTATGGAAAAATTTCTAAGTCTGAGGACTTGTGTTTTTGTTTAATAAAACAACTAAGTTAATGAATCACCTGGGTGGAATGGTAATTGCTTGGTGGATTTTGGTTGAGTGGTTCACAAGGCCCATGTTTATGGTTGACCTTGTGTATCTCACTTGTGGATGGCCACCCAGGAACAAAGAGATTTGAGATGTCAAATGTTGAGAAGCTTCAAGTGCAGCCACTTGGCATTATGGGCTCTGCTTGGATCATATAGGTTGCAAGAGCTTAGCCATATGGACAGTTGGTGGTAGGGTTTGAAAGGTTGGAGCGCGTCCATTTTGGTCTAAGGGAAGGCTTCTGAAAGATCTTGTCTTGTGAAACCAAGACTTGTGGGGAAAGTGCACCACCTCTGCAGAGTGTAAAATCTAAGTACTTATTCATGTCCCTGGTAAAGGACAATTTGAGCATCAAGACATGGAAGCAATCAAGAATCTCATCATCCAAATTTCTAAGTTAAAAACTTGAGGTTGCACAAGGGTTAAAGGATCTTCAATCTTTGATTGGGAGATGCCTTGGGAAAGATTATTTTGTCAAGCAAAAACTTAGTGTTTTCAAATGATAAGGAAAAATCTATTTTTGAGCAATGCAAGCCTCAACTCCACTTAGACAAATGCATATAGATGATAGACTCCACCATACTACCATAGTATCACTTGCCAATACAATTCAAATGAATTGACCCTTGTGGCTGTAACTTGTATGTTGCAAGTTTGATTGATTTAGTGAAGTGTGTTGATTAGGATTACAAAGTCTACAACCAACATGTCTGCCTGTGGCACTTTGAAGATGAAGGACCCCATGCTTATAGATATTCTGCTGCAATGTAATGTAATAGCCAAATGAGCTATGTAAGATGTAATAAAATTATGTTATTCCTGGTTATAAAGTTGTATTATGACCTTTGTTTCTTGATATTACATCTTAACTGTGGATGCTAGCTATTGATCCAGGGACTAGCATTGTAAACACAGGGGACTCTACCTTATTAAAGGTTGGGACCCTTACAGTTCCTGATCGTCACGTTGTTCAGATTTCTATAATCACCACACATCTGTCTTCCACCATCTCTCTTATCCACAAAAATTACTGGTGTTCCCCATGGAGATACACTTTCCTGAATAAATCCTTTTCTTGCTAACTCATCAATTTGCTCCTTGAGTTCTTTCAACTCCTTGGGTCCCATTTTATATGGTGCCTGAGCTATTGGTGATGTACCTGGTATTAGGTCAATGGTGAACTCTATCTCCTGCTGGTGGCATTCACAGTGTGCATTTGGGGAAAACATCTTGGAATTCATTAACTACAGGAATTTCTTCTAATTTAGCTTCCTTCATTGAATTCAGCTGCAGATCCACCATGATATGGTGTGTTTATCCGCAGTAAACTATCCTTGCTCCACTTGAAGTTTTGATTGAGGCAGTTTCTCCTCACAATTAATCGAGCTCTGTGTTCCATCATCCAATCCATCCCAAAGACTCTTGCAATTCCTTCAAAGGAATCACATAAAGGTCTCTGAAATATGTACGACCGAGATCGAGATAACTGATCTTGTTTTATGTGGCGTCGGTCACATTCCCTCTGCCGTAACTTCGGTCATAGGGCGTTCTAACGTTGCCCTTCTAATCCCGAACTTATCAGAATTCTTGAGAAATGAATGAAGTAGTTGCACGATCAAATAGAACTTTTCTTGATTTGTAAGGATATTGAGCGTACCTATTACTGCATGCTCCGAATTATCCACCTCCTCGAGGGTTGCACAGTTCAGTTTTCCGGTAGGTCGGTTTCTCTTGCCATTATTGTTCTTGCCATTGTTTCCTCCTTTATTGGGCTGTCCATTTCTTCCACTGGCTTGTCCTCCTCCCTTGGTAGGCCATCCTCCCGGTGGTTTGCTCGGACAATCTGGCTTAATATGCCCCTTCTGACCACAACCGTAATATATCACTAGAGGCTTTTTGCACTCCCTCTGGAAATGCCCTGGAATTCCACAATTGTTACAAATAACATTCCTTCTTGGATTAGATTGATTTCCACTACTGCCCTTGGTATTGTTATTATTGTTGTTGCCATAATTCCTATTCTGGGGTTTGAACTCCAAGTTAGGTTTAGGTTTGGTTGCCTGAATTCTCTTGGTTTCCTTCTTGGCTCTCTTCCTCCGGTCCTCTTGGACATTCTTGTAATCATCTTCAAAAGTAATGGCTGCGTCCAACAACTGCTGATAAGTTTGCTTATTAGCTAATCTTAGCTGCATCTTCACAAACGGATTTAATCCATGCAAGAAACATTTCTTCCTCTTCTCTTCGGTGTTAACATCCTCCTCGGCATAACGAGACAGTTGGCTAAACTCCCGGATGTACTTCATGACACTAGTATATCCTTGCTGAAGCTCCTCAAATTCTCTCCTCTTTAACTCCATGACGCTTTCCGGAACATGATATTCACAGAATCTCTGCTTAAACTCCTCCCAGGTAAACTCCCTTCCTGGTTGGTGCATGGCTAACTGATTTTCCCACCATGATGCTGCAGGTCCGGTCAGCAGATGAGTTGCATACCTCAATTTTTCCTCATCATTGCAACCTACAGTTTTCATCTTCCTCTCTGTATCCGCTTGATCTTACGCATCAATTGGTTCAGAGCTGATGCAAAAGGTGATCTTGCATTCGAAAATTAGATAAACTCACTCCTCCACCTTGGTGCCCTCGATTTGCTCTACCGGCAATTCTTCCATGAACTTGTTACGGGTCTCTTGCATCATTGCATACATTGCATAAAGTTACGCTCCATTAAGGCCTCATTGGTGGTGGTGGTAATGTGCTTTGATTTCTTGCATCGGCATCGGCCTTTCCTTGGCCTCACGCTCCATCATTGCTACTCAGTTTCCATTTCTACCCCCGTATCCATGACCCCCTAGTCCTGCATCATAAAGCGAATACTCATAATTACATCATGCACATGTGTTCTGAGCTCGTCTTTATACACAGAACTAGTCACACAATGAAGATCCAAAAAAATCCAAATATGCATTTCACACATCATACCTAATATCATAATGATACAAAGTCAATACAACATATACCATATTGGTATTTTACAAAACTACCTTATTTCAAGAGTACAATACACAGTACTTGATACTACTGTCTAGTTGTCTCTTTCTAATAGTAACTACGCTCATCATACATGCCTGATGTCCAACCATGATGGCGTGTTGACCGTCGCACAGTTTGTGGAACAAATGGCCTTTCAGAAGAAACATACTCTGCATCTGAAGTATCAGGACTTGAGTCATTACTCAACCTGAGCGCATCGACTCCCTCCAGCTCAGCTAAAAAGTCTTTAGAAACATATTCAACATTATCTCCATCCTACATCCCCTGAGCTGCATTCCTTGAGTTGTCAACAAAATACGCAGATCCTGCTGCTTCCCAGGTGCTCTCGTGGACAAGATAATCGAATACTGGATAATGTATATTCCTTGGGTTTTGAGAAGATGTGATGATTCAAATACTCTCTCCTCATGATCTTCTTCTTCATCCAGATCATCTATTGACATGGTATTTCTACTTCTGTTATTAGGATTCATCCTTACACCCATCCAACTAGATTGTCCAACATTTCTGACAGAACCATATGTGGACATCTGGTGTTCATGAGATCCATTATATGATCCCATTCTCCATCCATCCGAGTTCTCAATAGGAAGTTCTGAGTCAGAACCATCCTCTGAGCCCTGTGGTACTGCATACCACATATCTATAGTAGTATCATGTGTAGGTTCAGGTCTTGGTGAATAAGGATATGGTATACAAGATTCTGGATCTATAGGTATATCCTTAAACATAGTTGTTGCACTACTACTTGCTTCTTTCTCTAACTGGGACGCTAACTGCTTCCTCCTTTCCAGATCAGTTAGATCCTCTAACATGTCATTTTTGTCTTCAACAATCACTTAATGAGTCTTATAAAAATACGCAACGAGTGTCCGGTATCTATCCATAAACTTGGAAGCTAACTTAGGATGCTTCTTAACCAAATTAAGATGATCCGGTATAGGCTCCGAGTCGATAGAATCATGAGGTATCACAGAAAATGTGCTACCTTCTAGCTCCTTGGTTTTCTGCTCCCGGATATTAGCTATTGCCTCCACAACCGCAACATGATAGGATGCTAAATGACTCCTACCTTCTCCTATGGGTAGATCGTGGTACAATCCAAGCTTCTCTGGAAGTTGGATACTCACACGATACTTGGATAACATCTAGCCATCTAGATAAGTGATAGTGTTCACTGGAATTCTAGTTGGACAATTAAAAAGCTTTAAAAGTTGACGAAGTTGGTCTGTAAATGATCCTTGATAGTCATCAAGAGTCTCCTCTTTCCTTACCAAAGTCTGTTTTGGAAACTTTGATGCCATATCTCTGTATATCATAAAAATAGTTTTGATTAGTATCAAATAATATATTGCATCATAACAAAGAATTATCGCACTAAAACATATAACAGAATATTCTCATTTGAATACCCATTATATTACTCTTAGAGAATTCTTTATCGTTGCTAATTCTCCTACAGGTGATACCCTTTACTAGGTTTCCAACCTAAGGTCAAAGCAATTTGCTTTGATACCAACTGCGGTGACCTAGCATACCACTGCATGTGTAGTACACTATAGTCATTGACATGACATCCACGAAACACCGTTCCATAAATATCACATCCCTTAGAGTGGTACAACAGAAACATTGCGGGTCCATATTACAAAGGTACACACATTATTATTACAATATCGGAAGTTCAAGACTTCCAAAAGATCCAACTTACAAACCAAAATATAAGATGTTCAGCGGAAATTTAAAAGTAACAACTCCGACTAGGAGTGGGGCTCAACAGCTTATTCTATAGAGTTCATGCTGCTCGGCTCCGATGGTTACTACTAACTAGATACTTAGTTGGTCTCATTCTCATCGACACCGTAGCGGATCTCGTAATCCAAGCCTTCAACTCCTCCGGATAGATCAGGTTCCTCGTAGAACACATCTTCTTGGCATTCAGCTGCATACATTGGCACGTCTTCGGGATCCTCAGAGTCTAAGCAAGGGATCAAAGGAAAGAATGAGTAACAGTGTTACCCAACAAGTTCATTATATGCAAGGTGGGAAGTTTGATGCTCTAACTACCACCTTGGATTATAAATCCTTGGTACTATGCAGTTTTTGTAAATCTTTCTTCAAAGATTGATTTTATTCTAAAAAACTATGACAATCAGCCTTCACAGGTTGACTAGAACTTTCATGGAGTTCCTATCCTTCCACGTTCGTAGCTCCTTCCCGGAATAGGAAGTAACAAGTTACAGTTCTTACACTCTGCAGAGGTGCGTTACTTTACCCATGAGAGATCAACTCCTTGTTGCACAACCGGGCGTACTTTCCCGTCCACAATTCTATGATGTGGGGCCCAGTAGTTGGTCCAAGCCAAGCACTGCCCCCTTAGCGACCCCGCATGCCTCCTTGGTGTACACCATGCCCACATAATGAATTACGGCAATGGTTTGTACAAACCGTTAGATGCCAGAACTATCATGGGACGTTGAGGGTTCCCACCCATATGCTGCATATCCTCTACGAATTACCAATTAATATGCGCCACGAGGATATGACCACGACACCTGTCGGCTTCATACGAGAGGAAGAAGATACAGCTGACTTCTCTGTCCCATTCCAAATCTCATGGCTAACGCGTAATATACGGCGCTAGAATCACTGATTTCAGGGGTTATTAAGTCCCTATTTGATCATCATTGTTGCAATTAGAACTCTAAGTTCTATTGCTCCATTATATCACCACTTAGGATGATATCTATGATTTATTTATTTATGAAAATATTATTTTCTTTCTTTTATAGCATAAATGATAACACACAATTTGCAAATACTTTGATAAAGACTCTTCAAAGGACATGAGCAAGTGATGAACTTGCCTTGTGATGGCAAGGTAGTGAATCCTGATGCTTGTACTGGACCTTGAGCCTCTAATTCTACAAAAACATCATTATTGCCCGGTAAGGACAATATTTAAAGAAGCAACATGATTATGCAGATAATGTAATGAATAATTTGAATTTATATGCGTTTATCCCAAAAAGTTTCTTTTTGAGTAATAAAGGGTTTATAAATATTTCTTTTTAATATTTATAACATGTATTGATTTATTTTATTTTATTTCCCTTTATTTGACTTTTATTGATTTAATAATTCCTTTAGGAATTATTAATTATACCTTTATTTTATTACTAAATATTTATTTAGTATTTTTCAAAAATACTATACTATTGATAAATAATGAAAGTGATTTTTATTTATTTTTATCACCTTTCAATAATTTTGTAAAATCCATAAGGAATATTTAAATTACAAAATTCTTATAAAAAATTGAATGTTCAAAATTTGATATCTTATTTTATTTGTATAGAATGGATTATTGTGAATCCAAAAATATTTTATTTATAATTTTTGGACTATTATTCTATTTTCTAGAATTTTATTAAGTCTAGGGGTATTTTGGTCTTTTTATTTTTATTAAAACATGCCTGAAATTGTTTCTGGGATGGTTATTTTTATTGGGCCCTGTTGGCCCACTAGTACTAGACAAAAGAGCCACCCCGAAGGGTCTGGCCCAGCTCGGCCCATTCCTCACTGCCTCTCTCTCTCGCGCGCGAGTTCATCTTCTCCTCCTCTGGCCCCGACCCTGTGGCCGGCGAAGCCGCCACCGGCGCTTCCCGCCACCATCGGCCATTCTGGTCGCCGCCGTGGTGCATTAGGGGGTTGTCGACAACGGTCGGTCGTTCTATTCAATTGGATTCGAGCCTAGGGCTCTCCTGCGAGTGATCGATGTCATCCCGAACCCTAGGGTTTGGGGATTGGCATGGATTCAAGTGCAGCCGTTGTTATCGTGCGTTGAGGTGATGCTCTGCACCTCCAGGCGTGATCAGGGTCATTGTCATGGCGTTGCGCGGGTTGCAGCGCCCCCTCTGGGGTGCTCCCCGTGCCGCCATGGCCGTTGGCCCCTCTGCTTCCTCTTTTATCCTCCAGCGAAGACCCATGGTGAGTTTGATTCCCCTCTCCTGGTGCTCACTGTGCTTGTTGATTCGATGATTGTTGTTAGCAGTGTCCTCTCTGGCTATTGTCTGATTCAGATTAGGATGATTAACCCTTTAGGGTTCCTGTGATGTGCTTGTTCATGTACTGGAGGAATTGATTCCTGTTTAGATGGTCTGTACACATACTGAATGCTTATTGGCCTGAGGCTTGTTGGTTGAACTGATGTATTAGGTTTCTGGTGGCTTACTAGATCATTTGATGCTTGGATTGGATCTGATTTAGATGATGTGATTGTATGGGAAACATGCTTGGAAAAGCTAATGATCTAATAGCTTTCAACTGTTTATTTGATTCATGGTCATGATTATGATAAGATATAGCTACTGTCCTAGTGCTGTTAGCTTGGAAATTAATATGTGGGTTGAGATCATCATGATCTCAGACAGTGAAGTGTATTATAGGAATATTCTAGTTATGATTCCTGTTTTAACAGGAAAATGATTAGTTAGTTGATTTTCTGAATCTAGGATGATTTAATGCTCTTCCTAATTCATATTGAATTGTTCTTGTGACACCATCATGTATGGCACACAAGTTTGATTCTAAACCATGAATTTGGTTAGTTTATGTTTAAAATGATCTTGGCTTTGAAACATAAATAGAGATGCTCTTATCTGAATTCCCTATGACCAATGATGTTGGTCTGAGGCTTAGGGATTCAAATCTTATCTAATTGATTCATCTAGATAGTCCTGGTAGTAGTACCAGTTATTATTTATTGAATCATAGCTTGGCAAAATGATAGTGAGCTTGATCAATCTATGGATTCCAAAGATTTGTTGCTAAGGTGCTACCCTTCTTTTAGGGATGTGCCTAGAAATAGATCATAGGTATATGTATGATTGAATTGTAGAATATGGTTTGACAACTGAGCAAGGATGTTGCTCGAGCTCTGGTTGGATTCGGTGCTTTCTTTGTTTGCCTTTAGATTTTCAGAAATCCCTATGATGGATTCAACCCACTTGGGTGTCTTCTGAGGGTTTGTTTTGTAAAACAACACATGCCTTTCTCTAAATAAGATGATTAGATCATGTGAAGGTTTTATGAAACTCACCACAAAAGCTGATATTTGTGGAGTAAGTTGGTGATGATCTTGATCTGGTTTTGCTGGACTCTTGTGCTTGATCTAGAGCTAGCCTGATCCTCCTAGCTCCTGGCTTGGTCTTGCTGTCCACCTGGTTCTTCCTCCTCCTTATGTCACCATTCTGGTGATGTTTGGGGTTAATCTAGTGGTTGGTTTGGCTGTTGTTCTTGGTTTCTTTTTGCCTCTTTTCTGTCAGGTGTGGTGTGGTGTGGTGATGCATCAAGTGCTCCCCACGGCTTGTCTCTGGTTTTGTTTGTTTTGATGATGCTTGTGCATGCATAACATACATACCCTTGATTGTGATTGTGTACTGTGTGCTGCACTATGCACATATGGATAGGTTCAAAATTTGATTCTATTACCAATCTACTTTTACCTTGGCTGGTGAACTGATCCCTTTTGGCTGTCATTTGCATTCTGGCTGGGAATTTATGAAAGATGAAATCTTTCAGATTGGTGAAACTTGCCCCTCTTTAACATTTCTCAATGATGAGATTGTCAAGTGCACCTCACTGACATATCTGAGAGAAATATATACTAACACTAATCTTGTTTTATTTCTGTTTAATTTTTGTTTTGCAGGTTCAAAGATAAAGATGAAGATATAGTTTAGGTTTTAGATATAGGATAGTTAGTAAATGTAATTTTCTTAGTCCTTTGTAATTTTTCTTTTATAATTTTTGTAATATTTATTTTAGTCAATTGTAATAAAGATTATATTATTATTAATAAAGAATATCCCTATTCTTTATTTTGTTGTAAATTGTTTATGTCAGTATAATATGAAAATGAATTTCATATTTTCTATTGTTTGGAGATTTAAGTTATACTACCTATATCTTAATTAATTTAAGATTCAAATCCTCTATCTGAATCATTTTAATTATTATTCAAACACTTAAGTTTTTAAATCCAAACCCATTTCAAAACACACATCATTCTTTTAAGATCACATCAAGGTTTATAACAATCCTCCTTTAAGTCTAGACCTAATCTTAAAGTAAGAAAGAAACATTGATCACTTAAAGTTTTATTTGGCGAAAATTTTACCCACCTTTTCACAAGTAGATGAATGCAACAATACATAATCCTAAATCTACCCTTCGTTAGGTTTCTAAATGTTGGGATGTTACATCTACGCACTTCTATTCTTGTAGACAGTTGTTGGGCCTCCAAGTGCAGAGGTTTGTAGAACAGCAGCAAGTTTCCCTTAATTGGATTACCCAAGGTTTATCGAACTCAGGGAGGAAGTGGTCAAAGGTATTCCCTCTCAAGCAACCCTGCAATCAAGATACAAGAAGTCTCTTGTGTCCCCAACACACCCAATATAGGTGCACTAGTTCGGCGAAGAGATAGTGAAATACAAGCGGTAACTGTGCCAAAAAATAGCTTGACGGTGAGGCAAACACTAAAGGTAACAAGAAGGAAGCAAGCAAACATGCAACAGGTCTAGTAGCTAACAGTGTTTCAATGCTTAGAAATAAGGCCTAGGGATCATACTTTCACTACTGAACACTCTCTCATATACATATCCTCTCTTCATGATACTACTCTTTAACTACTCTCCGGTTGGACACTCTAATCCAAGGTAGGGCTATATTAGAACACCTCAAAGTCCGCCTTCCCCAATCTAGATAACCCCACACTGCCACCTTGAGCGCTAGATGGTTCCAATAAACACCACAATTTCATAGAGACATCCAACTCCAAATATAACTCGTAACAAATATTCAATCTAGCCAAAGTGCCACACACACGGTATGCCCGCTGTCACTTTCACACACGTGGGGAAAAGCATAGATCTATTAAAGCACAAAGAGTATTTATGTAGACTCAAGCCTAAGTGCCACCATGGCATGCACGTTGTCACTTTCACACACATGGGGAGAGCAGAGATCTAATGAAGGACTTGAGTAGCAAGGTAGATCTACTTGATTACAAAGCTCATGACCACAACAAGATCATGCATAGAGAGAGAGAGATGAACACATAGCTACCGGTAGAGCCCTTAGCCCTGAGGAAGAAATACTCCCTCCTCATCATGGAGATCAGGAACGGTGATGAAGATGGTGATGGAGATCGACGGAGATGGCTCCAGGGGAACTTCCGTCCGGCAGGTCTTAACAGAGACTTCTGTCCGAATCTCCCCCGTGGCGGCGGTGCTATGGAGGTTTTCGTGGATGTTTCTGGGATGCCCTAGGGTTTTTGGGCCGGGTGCTTATTATAGGCGCAGGAATCAAGGTAGGTGGGGGTCCAGGGGGCCCACACCCCCTATGGGCGCCCCTAGGGCTTGCCCGCGCCTAGGGGTTGCGGCTACCCTGTGGCCCCCCTCCGGCTCTACTTCGTGGTTCCGTGTTGCTCCGGGGAAAATAATAACTTTGGCTTTTGTCCCGTCCAATTCCGAGAATATTGATTTTCTGCCTTTCTGGAACCAAAACGAGAAAACAGCAATCGCACTGTGGCAACTTGTTAATAGGTTAGTTCCAGAAAAGATATAAAAACACCTCAAAATGTATACAAAGAAAAGAAAAGTAGATACTAAACAAGCATGGAACATCAAAAATTATAGATGCATTTCCGACGTATCAGGAATGCGAACTTCAAGGTGTGTTGTTATAGCCCTACACCGTCCAACCAGAGAGTAGTTCAGGGTAGCATAGTGAACAGAAGATATTATATGTTTATTGAGAGTGTCCACTAGTGAAAGTATGATACCTAGGCCTTGTTTCTAAGCACTAAAACACCATTTACAATCAGTCCTGCTACATGTTTGCTTGCTGCCATTTTTATTTCAGATTGCAATTACCACTTATAATCATCCATATTACTTGTATTTCACTATCTCTTCGCCGAACTAGTGCACCTATACACCTGACAAGTGTATTGGGTGTGTTGGGGACACAAGAGACTTCTTGTATGTTGATTGCAGGGTTGCTTGAGAGGGATATCTTTGACCTCTTCCTCCCTGAGTTCGATAAACCTTGGGTGATCCACTTAAGGGAAACTTGTTGTTCTATAAACCTCTGCACTTGGATTCCCAACACTGTCTACAAGAATAGAAGCGTGCGTAGACATCAGTGTCCTCATGTGTCCTCTTGCGGGGGTTGAGGGCTCGCATGGTAGCAACCTAGCTGCCTTCTTCCACTAGCCATTAATGGAGAGAGGTAGACTGCTCCAAAGGCTGGCCGCACCGCTGATGGCTGCAAGTGTACAGATCGTTTGTAGCTAGTTTCGAAGTTAAGATGTCGATCCCAAAGGGAGCCCAAAGGTAAGTGTTTATTGGCCAAGTCTCTGTCACACCAGAAGTTGCCACAGGTCTTCGAGTGAATTGACTGCAAGTGTTGAAAATTAGAATATGATTTGGATTAAATGAAAGTACTTAAATAAAACTTGAATGTAAACTTCATAAATAAAAAGCATAAAAGTAAAGAACGATTTGTTTGTTGTTTTCTGCAGATGACAAAGTAGGCGCGAGGAGTTTCAGTTTATGTTGATAGTGAATGTGAATGTGCCGGGTGGATGAGTGATAAGTGTAACAATTATAATCATATAAGTATGTGTGTAGGCGAGCAACCCATAATTAGCCGGAACTCCTCTTGATAGATTTCATCCCAACTTCAATAATCCTACTAGCCTGTTTACCACAACCATAGTCAGTCACTAGATGATTAAGATCCTTCAGGTTGCTTAGCAATTAAGCTCCTTGGATCGGAGTAATACAATAAGCTCGGTGGTTCCTCGTTATCCTCGAGTCAAATTAGTTTCTCATTGATATCCCCGTGTCACTCAAGGGTTGTCGGTCTGCTAGCAAACAAGATTCTATCTATGTAGAACAAAGCATCATGTTGTCTAAGCCCTTAATTGGACAACAGGCATCAAGCATCCCACAGATAGTCAAGCACACATAATATAGTAATTAAAATCAACCACAAACTTAATGGAAAATATATAGGCACATCACATCTCACCAATCCCCTACATCTCCCATGCCCAAAGGAACTTACTCACACATGAGAGAAGAAAGCATCATCAATATAGTTAAATAAAGGGAGTTCTTGATATTACTGTGGAGATCCACAGTAAGAAATAGAAATAAATCCAACACAATTCAAGATGGGAAGAACAATCTCAAACCCTAGTCTTGCAAGGTGGAGATCTTTCTCTCTCTCTCTCTCTCAAGTACAAGTAATGGCTATGGAGGTGTGGTGGCTAGGAGATCGAAGATTGTGGAGCAAAATGAAGAACGTCTTCTCCTTCTTCTCCGAATCTCTTCTTTCTCCCTTCTGGATGGTATGGTGGCTCGTGTGTTTTATTTTCGACCTCGGCCTCTTCAAAAAAGTTATCCCTTTTAATAAGACGAAGGATATGGAACCTATACGGCGGGAACTATACGGCTAGAAAAATATTCCCACCGTATAGTTGCTCATTAAAGCTGCAATAAATTCCCTTTGATTGCTTCCAAAAAGAGACTTGCTTGTTTTTGCCTGAATATTTTGTTTTTGCTATTAAATCCCTCTATTGATGTTCAAAACCTGAAACACTCATTAAAACCCAAGTTTTCTTCGCTACCTAAGTATTAGCGTTAGGTAAATCTAGAAAACCATCAAATCCAAACGAAAACCATCGATAGAAACCATCAAAAATGTGTAGAATCTCACAGCTATCAACTCCCCCAAGCTTAGATGTTGCTCGCCCTAGAGTGACAAGGAAATAAGAAAGGATAGCGGAGATTCAAAACTGAAATAAAAGAACATACAAGCTTGAATTGGTGTCAAATTCTTTTCTTCACATTTCCTATAATCTTAAATATGATCATACAAATATTCACAAGATTGCACCGAGTTAACTTCCTAACCACGTATATCTTGCTAGAAAATAAATCATATGCACAAGCAAGTGCCGAGAGTTTATCTAGGAAAGTGAAACAAATCTTTTTGGTTTCTCTCTTATTGAGAGATGGAAACTTTTTGCTCTTGTTCCTTTAATCAATTAAGAGTACTCAAGTTTGCACTAAGAACATTTAATTTAAGAACAAATCATCTACTCCCACATCAAAATTTCAAGTCTCTCAAAGCACCTTTTTCATTTCCTTGTTTTTCAAAAACTTCAACTTTTTCATAGAGAAATCATGCCACTCTTTTTAACATGTTTATTGGGGTTGTGTTATGCACTCGTTACCATTCCAATAGATAGTTGTTGAGCAATAGTGGGTCTTAGGAGTACTACAACTTCACTTGGAACGTAAAACCACGAGGAGACTAAAAAATTTACACGTCATAGCATTACAGCTACAGACGTTTTCATAACTCAGTAGCCAAAATCAAGTGGTTTCCCACATTTAGATTGTTTGTTGGCCAGCAGAGTTAATAGTTCCCCATGGAGTATGACAGTGTTTGTAGTGACATGCTAAATCAATATCCTACTGTAATTATTAGAAAAAACAGTGGCATAATCTCTACTACTTTGAAGTATCAATTTTATCAGACAATTTCATTCAAGGGTGCTATCGAGTCTATTTACATTAAACTCAATGGGGTTGAGTAGTTTCTAAAATCAAATCTTTTGGGCTAAACATGGACTCAAGTCATCTCTTGGATGCTTTTTCTTGTTGTAAAAAGGTCGGAAATATTTTAACCAAGTTCATTGCTCATTGTTTCAAAGCTAAAAGAGGACACTAGCAAGGGAATATAATTTATAGGATAATAAGCTAGGTAGGGAGTGACTCAAGTGCAAGCAAGTAAATAATTCAGGATCAATTTAAAGTTGCAGGAGAGGTGATGAAAGGAATGCGATACCTCCTCTTGCTTGCTCTGTTCTCGTACTTGATTCCAATCCTCTCTATATTTCCCTATTGCCAAGTCACCTGGAATTGAGCAATCTCCTCGAGAAACAAAGAACAAATTGCAATGAAAGTAGCAGCTATTTTTTTGTGTTTTTGGTTTTAAGAATGAAAATTGAAAGTAAACATGATATTCTTGGAAAATAAAACAAATCAAAAGAAGAAGAAAATATGAATGCAAGTTTGGAGGTTTTTGAAACCTCCCCCAAGCTTAGGTTGTTGCCATCGTTCGGCGGCGGTTGATGGTGCTGCTAGGTACTGAAGGTGTTAGTTAAAGCACTCACATCTTCACTTACTCCATGTAGAGTCTGGTCGATTTCCCCAACGCGCTGATTGAGCTGCAGAAAATCTTGTTAGGGGAAATTGTTGAACCCATGTTGCTGTTGTGGATGATTGGGCCATTGGTCCTAAGGCTGCTTCTCCTCCTGTTGCCGTTGCTATCCCTCCCAGGATGGGTTGTACTCCTGCTGCTGCTCCTTCTGCCTTCCTTCTTCCTCTTCATCGGAGTCAGGACAGAGCTCCGCCATGATTTCAGTCACTTGATCCTTGGTGAGGATCCAATGGTACCTTCCCTGAACCTCGAAGCTTGCGGGCAAGGCAGTGGCACATGACCATCCTGCACATCATTAAGATAACCAAATTGATAGGCTCGGAGCCTCCTGTTAGCTCGGTAAACACCGAGGAAGCCACAAGCAGTTATATATCTGACATCCATAAGTATGGAGCCATCAACAGGTTGCGCAATAGGAATCGCAATTTCAAGGGCTTTGATTAGGTGGGTTACCATTCCACCGATACTAATATCACCTTTCCTTTTGTTGCTCTGGTGGCGGAGGTGCTAGAGAAATAGAGCTGCAGGAGTGGGACTCTGTAGAAGAGCGCCTTGGTGATCATGGCCATGTCTGCATTGGCCATCGAGCCGGTATCTCCTCTTCCTAACAAAGTGTTAGCAAGAAACTTAGCAAAGTAACGGATGGTTAGGTTCTGAATGGTGGACATCTTCTTCTAGTAGAAGTCCCTACCATCATTAACAGAAACAACCTCACAAGTATTTGCACTCGAGATGCTGTAAGTTTGTAACAGTTGGTTCCCCTTCTTGAGGGAATCCATAAGAATTGCAGAATTGTTGATAGGTAATTTGATATGGCCGTTGGTTAATGGTGAAATTTATCATGCATGCATTACCTTTCTCCCTGTAGTCATTGTAGAAGGAGGGAAGGAACTCATGGGTGAGACCTTCGTAGGTGTAGTGGTTGGCATTGGCGAGGTTGGCGAGCCCTGCATTTGCACATAGGTAGTCGAAGTCCGCCTTCAACTCTGCTGAGTTGAGAAAGCCGTTATCGCCCCATCGTGTGGGCAGCACCTTCCTCGCCAAAACCATGGCGTACTTGTTGTCGAGCTCATCCCGGAGCCCCGAGCCCTCACCACATTGGTGCTTTCTCTTGCGAAAAATACTACCGAGCTTGTTCATCTTGATGCACTAAGAAATTTCAACATAAAACCTTAGGCATATAGTTTCTACAAGATATATGAACGATTCTACATGGAGGAATTCAATCCTAACGTGAGAAATCAAAAGATAAAATCAATCAAGCTTGAGTTCATCCACTAATTCAATGAGAGGATTTCAACCATGCAATTTTGAAAATAAAGAATGGATAGAGAGAGAAACATACCGATCTATTGATTCTCCCACTCAAATGAATGAAATTCGCAAAGAATTGAGAGATCTTGAGAGGTTTTGAGAGTTTTGGAGAGAGGGTTTGAGAGAAATAATGAGAGGAGGAAGAACCTTGCCCTGACCCAACCCATTTAAGTGGTCGGGCCAAACTATACGGCAGGAGCTATACGACCGAGCCAGGTAGTTCCCACCGTATAGTTGTGGCGGCGATGAGGGTTAGGGTTTCCCAACGCCAGATCACAACTATACGACCATGATGGCGCCTAGAAGCGCTTCGTCAGGAAACCCCAAGAGCAAGGTATGGAGCAGCACAGCAGAAATTCTTCCCTCAGTAAGAAACAAGGTTATCGTACCAGTAGGAGGAAGGAAACGTCACACAGGTGTTGCAAGCAACATGGAAACTTGCACAACACAAACTCAAGACTTTGCCCCAACAAACTTGAGGTTGTCAATCTCACCGGTTGCTGTAACAAAGGATTAACTGTATGGTGTGGAAGGTCCTGATGGTTTGCAACAAGTAAACAGTAACAGTGGAAGATGTATCAATGGTAAAGATTAGACCGGGGTCCATAGTTCACTAGAGGTGCTCTCCTTAGATAAACAACATGGCATGAAGGGTAAACAAATTACAGCAGGGCAATTGATAGGAACTGAGCAAGGCATAAGAATGCAATACTAGACAAAAAGATCCTATGATATTCAATTGGGCAATACAACAATATACATATACCGCCATCGAATTGCATCTATGACTAGAAGTCCACCTTCAGGTTATCATCCGAACCCCCTCCAGTATTAAGTTGCAAGCAATAGACAACTGCTTTAAGCAAAGTGTGTAAGGTAAACAATCCACTTATTCCATGAACAAGAGACCGTTGTTTTCTCCCTAGTAGCAACAACACATCTACCATCGAAGAGATTTTTGTCACTTCCCTTGAAAAGTAGAGGCACTATCGAGCATAAATACCCCCTCTTGGAGTCACTAGCAACTACTTGGCCAAGATAGCTACTAACAACGGAGAGCATGCAAGATCACAAACAACAGAGACAGGATAGAATCAAATAGACAAAACCACTAATCAATCTGACATAGTAATCTCAATATCCATCAGATCCCCGCAAACACAACATGGATGATTACAAATAGATTAGATCTTGATCATGAACGGAGCTCACAAGATCTATACATGAAAGCACAAGGAGGAGATACAACCATCTAGCTACTACATGGACCCATAGTCCAAGGTGTAACTACTCACGCTTCATACCGGAGAAGAAGGCCTCCGGGATGATCTACCCTCCCGTAGGGTGCCAGGAAGAACTTCAAAAAAAACCCAATCTAGGGACGATGGTGGCGGCGGCTACAGAAGGTTTCGTGGAATATTGATCGGGTCTTTAGGGTTTTGGCATCGGGGAGACTTTATAGGCGAAGAAGCGGGGCCACCGGGTGGTGCACCCCAGTGACCAGCCCTAGAGCGCCGCCAGGTGTGGCCTGGTGAGCCTCCTCCATCTCGTATTCTGGCTTCGTGTTTCCCACGGTAAAATATTGACTTTGGCTTTTGTCCCATCCAATTCCGAGAATATTGATTTTCCGCCTTTCTGGAACCAAAAATAGAAGAAAACCGGCAACTGGAACTGTGGCAACTTGTTAATAGGTTAGTTCCAGAAAACATATAAAACACCTCAAAGTGTAGACAAAGAAAAGTAGATACTAAACAAGCATGGAACATAAAAAATTATAGATACGTTTCTGACGTATCAGACCACAACTATACGGCTGGACCAAATGTTCCTGTCGTATAGTTGGTCGTCAAACCTTTTGTATCCGAACCCCAAGTTTTGAGAATTTTGTCGATAACTATATGGCCGCAACTATACGACTGGATGAATATACCCGCCGTATATTCACTTCGCCTGTCCACTTCGCCTGTCCTGGTCAAGCCAAAGGAGCGGGAGCCCCTGCTGCTATACATTGTAGCTACACATCAGGTGGTAAGCACCGTAGTCGTAGTCGAACGACCCGAAGATGGCAAGACCCACGGGGTCCAACGCCCAATCTACTACCTCAGCGAGGTACTAACTCCAACAAAGCAAAGGTACCCTCACTACCAGAAGCTCGCCTACAGCGTATTCATGACAGCTCGCCGGCTGAGCCACTACTTCCAAGAGCATCAGATCATGGTCGTTAATGATGCCCCACTGTCAAACATCCTAAATAACCTCGAGGCCACGAGGCGTGTAGCCTTATGGGGCATCGAGCTGTCCCCTCTAGACATAGTCTACGAGCGGCGCAAGGACATCAAATCTCAGGTCCTCCCTGACTTTCTCGTCCACTGGATGGAACTCCAGCTGCCAGACACTCCGTACATGTTGCAATCATGGATGATGCACTTCTACGGCTCCAAGCGCAAGGCTAGAGCAGGGGCCGGCGTCATACTGATGTCCCCTCAAGGCGACAAGATGAAATACGTCCTTCGGATGAAATTTCGCGCCTCCAACAACGAGGCCGAATATGAGGCACTCATCCACCGCATGAAGATGGCCAAGATCTATGGTGCAACACACCTCGTCATCTACGGTGACTCGAATCTCGTCGTCCAGCAGACGATGCACAAGTGCGACGCTCACAGCGCCAACATGATCGCGTACCGCGTGCTCTACAACTCACTCGAAGGGGACTTTGACGGCTACGAGCTTCGGCACGTCGGAAGAGAAAGCAACGAAGAGGCCGATAGACTCGCCAACATTGGCTCCACCTGCGCACGGGTGCCAATAGGTGTGTTCCTCGAACAAATCTGCGTATCCTCTATCAAGAAAAATTCCCAAAGGGTTCAATTGAAGAAGTAGAGTACTCGGGGGCTGCGCCACCCGAAGGACAGGAGGGACCAGAAAATATTGACACCGAGGCCGAGCTAGTCAGCCTGATGCAGGTCATGATAGTTGAAGAGACATGGACACAGCCGTACCTTCGGTACCTAATAAACAACAAACTGCCCGATGACCCAATAGATGCTCGGCACATATCTCGCCAATCAAAAGCTTTCACCATAATCAACAGCGAGTTGTACAAGCGCAGCATTTCGGGTGTACTCCAACGATGCGTCACCAACGGTGACAGCAAAAGCATCCTCTAAGACATCTATGAGGGTATCTGCGGTCACTACGCAGGCATCCGCGCCCTAGTTGCCAAAGCTCTACGAGTTGGGTTCTACTGGCCAACCGCCATGAACAACGCCAAGGACATCGTCCAGTGGTGCAACACCTGTCAAAGATACGCGGATAAGCCGCACGCACCAGGATCCGAGCTAAGGCCCATACTGTTGGCCTGGCCCTTCGCCCAATGGGGCCTCGACATGATCGACAAACTGCCAAAGTCCTCGCCAGGAGGCCACGTCTTCCTCCTGGTCCCAGTCGACAAATTCACCAAGTGGATCGAGGCCATGCCCGTCACCAACCAAAGCGGCAAAGTTGCCGTCAAGTTCTTCGAATCCATTGTCTACAGATTTGGCGTGCCTCACAGCATCATCACGGACAACGACTCAAACTTCATCTCGAAGGAATTCCAAGCCTTCTGCGGGAACCTCGGCATCAACATATCCTACGCCTCAGTTGCACACCCGCAGACAAACGGATAGGTCGAGAAAGCCAACGGCCTCACAGGGAACAGCATCAAAAAGAACCTACTGTGCCCACTCGAAAGGCTTGCGGGAGCCTGGGCGGATGAGCTACCATCTGTTCTCTGGAGCCTGCGTACAACGCCAAACAGCTCAACCGGCTACACGCCCTTCTTCATGGTGCACAGAGCCAAAGTCGTGATGTCGGTCGAGGTACGCCACAAATCCCCACAGGTCGTCGCCTACAGCGAAGCCGAATCATCGTCCACACTCGAAAACGCCATAGACACACTCGAAGAGGCACGCGGAATCGTTGTGGCTCGCTCAGCGGTCTATCAATAGAGCCTCCGCAACTACCACAGCCGTCGGCTACGCCCAAGGTCCTTTGTCGAAGGAGACCTCATCCTGCGACTCAAGCAAGAATGACCCAAAAAGCTCGAGTCACCCTGGGAAGGACCCTACAGCGTCACCGAAGTCATCCCTGGCGGAGCCTATCGCCTCATGGACGTCGCATCAGGAGTCGAATACTCCAACCCCTGGAACGTCGCACAACTGCGACGCTTCTACCCCTGGTTGCCCTTTACTTTCAATAAGGCTACTCAGCCGAACAATGTACCTCCTCGTTTTCTATGAATAAAATCTAAGTTCCTTGTCCCAAATATATTTTACTTTATGTAACTTATCGCTACACATGCTCGGGGGCTACGCCTCACCCGATGACTACGTCAACTGAAAACAAACACATACAGCCCGAGTAGCTGATCATGTCAGGCTAACGAAAGGGACATGCAAACTACAGAGCACTGCGTGCCAATACACACATAACACTTTACAAAAGGGCACAACGAGCCCACTCAAATAAATACAAATTTTACATTAAGTTTTTTGTTTACATGATCTACCTATTCTGGAGCATTACATTTGCCCGTTGCTTGAACAGATCTACGATCTCCTCAGCATGCTGCGCTACAGCCACATAATGTGGGCGCATGTCCCGTAGACTTCCATCTGGTTGAAAGGGCGGCCCAGTCGCCACCTCCGCAAGATTGACATCGTGGCGATGCAGCCAAACAAGCGACAAGGCAGCCTTCACCCCAGCAATCAGTTGATGCTGCACCAACTCTTTGACGTGGCCCACTTTCTGGATCACAAGAAGGCCCCAAAAGGTGGAAGGCGCCGCATCCAAGGGAAACATGATGGACCAAATGTCCGTCAAAGAAGTCCTCGCCTGCCTAAGCATCCAAAGAACCTGATGCACGTGATCTTGCACTGCCGCAAGGACGATGGACCAATCGCGGTCCATCCAGAAGAAGCCACCAGCCTCCAGGTCCTATTGCGTCAAGCAGTTCATGTGAATTGCGACGCGCTCCTTCTCTTCCCTCGGAACGAGATTGACATCTGCACCAAGCACGGAATGAGATGGCATACAATTAGGGTGCACCCGAAAGAACATCGGCTATCAATGACTTACATTGAAGTTGCTCCCCCATCTGCCGCAACTCCCCAAGCAAGAACTCATCCCTGGCCATGGCTCGCTCAGCTTTGGACTTCCACACATCCGCGTAGCCTCAAATGCCAAGGATGTCCTTTTCCAAGCTGCAGACACGATCGTGAAGAAAATCCAACTGCGATGCATCATCCAAATATGGTCTTGGCTCTGGAGCAGTCGGAGTGACAATCGGAACCTCACCCGAAGGACCCTAAAGGAAAATAAATCAAGCATGAACATCACAAGCATTTATGGCAGCAGATCAAAATGACAAACTTATATACATCAATAAATCCACCTCGTGGCATAGTTGTGTTCGTTCATTAGAAAAATGTTACAGAAGGAAACAAAAGAAGAAACTACAACATCTACATTACAAGGGTCTAAGCACCCGCATCCGTGGTGGCCTTGGAGCCAGACTGCCTGCTCTTGACCTCCTCCTACTGCTTCGCCGCATAATCAGCCAGGAGATCAATGAGCTTAGTCCCATAGCGCTTGCAGTGAGAAGCAAAGAGGGCGAAAGCTACCTCAGATCCATCTGTAGCCGTCGGCATCCAGGACATGATCTGCGGCAAGTTCAGCTCTGCTTCGGACGCCATCGCCATGGCCATCCCCATTGAAGCACCAAGGCCCTTCTGCTTGTGCTTGTACTCCGCTGAAGCCTCCTCTGAAAGAGCATCCGCCAGGGCGTTGACGTCGACAAGGACAACGACCTTGGGGACGACCTCCTTGTAGAAGCGTGCAAGCACTTTTCTGGCCTTCTCCAAGGAGCCAGCGGCGGTGGCACAGCGATCTTCGAACGCAATGGCAGCATCACCCAAAGCATCTCCATGGTCCAGCGCATCATGATCAAACGTGATGCCTGAGGCATCTGAAATAAATAAGGAGAAGGACTCGAATGAGAAAAGACAAGCCGCAGCCGAAAAACACAACAACCAAACAAGGCAAAATAAACACACCAAAAATAGCTTTGGCTGCAGCCATAAGCTTATCCGCCATCTCCTTCTCACGGTAGCTGTAATGGCTGCTTTCGCGATCGGACCTCCTTCTCAGCGCTCCTTGGCCAAAGAAGATCATTGCCCTCTTCTCCGCCTGGCCGAGGCTCTTTTCAAGAGTGTTCAGCCTGCGGAGCGCGTCATTGTTTTCATCTGAAACATGAAGAAACACCTGATCAATACAAACAAATCCTTGGGACAGACGAACAAAAACAGGGTGAAAAGTCACGCACCTTGAAGCTGCTGCAAGTTAGCCTCCAGCGCCAGGTGCTGCTGAATAAGGAGTTTGGCGCCATGCACAAAGAACTACAGAGGGAAACAAAACACACAAGACGATAAATAAAGGGCTCGGGGGCTCCCCCCACAAACCAAAAAAGATCAACATAATCGAAACAAAAAGGGATCGGGGGATCCCCCCAGGGAGTATGCAGGATAACACCTATGTGTTCAGGAGTGGACGCCGAAGGTTTGCGAGTTGCCTTCTGAGTCACGACTGCCCGAGCTTCTCGCTTAGAGGAGTTCAGACCATCATCCTCAAAGTTAGCCACCACCTAGGGGATATAAGTCGTTGGCTTCGACTCTGCTATAACTTCTTGAGTGTCCCTGTCAAGGGACTCCTCCGAAGAATTGCTGCATGCAAAGATCATATTAGCAACACAGTGAGACTACACAGATGAGCAATAGAAAAAGGACTCAGAAGAAGCAACTTACGACTCGATGTCTAATAAGTTGAAGACGGGAGCCGCCCTCTCCTTCTTCTTCTTGGCCGGCGGCTACGGAGCCATCGCCCGAATAGGCACGGCAGGGATAGGCGCGGACGATGCACCTTCTTCCTCGCCATGCTGCTCAAGGAACGACGGACCCCTCGGAGTTGGCGGAGTAGACGCATCCGAAGACTCACTCCGGGTGTGCTTTCGGGTCCGCCCTTCGCTTGGCTCGGGGGCTTCCAAGGTCGAAGATTGTGTCATAGGAAGCTCGGAACATATCATCCTCTCCATACACACATGCATGAGCATCGATCCTCTCCATATACACAGACATGAGACCATCGATCCTCTCCATACACACATCATGATCATCGATCATCTACATACATATGAGCATATCATCCATATACACATCAACACATCCCTACATGGACAACTTACCGAGATGAGAGACCGATCGCGAGAAGATGGAAAGGAGATGCGCGCGAGACCGGAGAAGGAGATGAGAGACTGGAGAGCTTCCTCTATTACGTATGTAACATCCAATGCAAGTTCTACATGCTAAAAATGGTGAATGAGTGGAGAAATTGAGGTGGGAAGGAGAAGGATCCCGACTAGATCTCAGGAGGAAGAAGAAGGGGAAAGTGAAGTGTGGGTGGTGGATGATCACATGGGCATATAAAAGTGGAGCTGCCAAAAAAAAGGATCGTCACATCCGTGGCGCAGATGGCCCTAGTGCGCCACAAGCACTAAAAGCAACCGTGGCGCACATACCACAGTGCGCCACAGATGTGTTTCCCTACTTAAGGAGCAGAGGGGGCTTCACACAGGCGTAGCGCACTCTCCACATGTGCGCTACGGATATCCCAAACAACAGTAGCGCACTTACCTCCTGTCCGCTACGGATATGTGGCATGCGGCTGGCAGGCCCTTGGCCCACACACATCTGTGGCGCACATACCACATGTGCGCCACGGTTGTTCTAGTTACTAGTAGGACACTGCCCATAGGTGAGCCACGCCTATTTTAGCCGTGGGGCACTTCAACCATGTGAGCCACGGATGTGCGGATTACCTATAGCCATTTTCCTAGTAGTGCTTCCAGGATGTGGTTCTTCCACGATCTCTTTCGGATGATCTGCTGGGTAGAATCGAAAGGGGCTAGGCCATAGTGCTGACCGTCCAGCTTAACGTCACGGATGTAGAACCACTTCTGGTGCCACTGCTGGACGGACTCGTGGATAGAAAAAGAGAAGAATTGGACGGAGGAGCAGATGGAAATGATACAGCCGCCGAGTGGATAAACACCACCGGTGCCAGATTGCCTCTTCAAGGAATATAACTTTCGGAAGAGGCCAAAGTGCGGCTTGATACCAAGCCAGCACTCGCAAAGAGTGATAAAACAAGCAATATGGAGAAGAGAATTGGGAGATAGGTGATGCAACTGAATCCCATAACAAAAGAGGAGTCCACGAAGGAAATCGTGGACAGGAAGGGAAAGACCGCAGATCACAAAGGCTAAAAACATCACCCGAAACCCTTCGGGTGGGCGGGGTATTACCTCAGCACCAGGGAGGATGGCGTCCTCCTTGTTCTAGGGGATCAACCCAGCATTGCGTAGCTTGCGCAGATCCCCATCGCGCATATCCGTGCGCCTCCACCCGTCGTCGGTTATGCGGGCCATACCGGCAACCTTCTTGCCGCCGCCGGTGGCGCTCGAACTAGCTCCGGCAGTGGTCTTCTTCGGCTTGCCCATCATGCGGCGACGAGTGCGGCGGTACAAGCGAAGAAAAGAAGAGGGAAAGGTGCGAAGAACTTCCAGTGCGCAGTGGAGAAAAGCAAAGATCGTGAAAATGAAGGCAATGGAGATGAGCAAATGACGAAGGGTAACAGAAAATCACTGTTTACCTACGGTATAAAAGGAGAAAGACGACGCACACGATCCATTGATCCATAAGCCCTAGCGCGCACCTCAAATCTAACCCTACACGTGTCAACACTACACCAAACCGTCGCCAGCATGTCATCCACTATGCACGGAAATCGAGGAGACGCCGTAATTTTTGCCATGTCTGCGCATGACTAGTCAACTTAAAGTCGGGAGGTGGGACCCACGATCGTCTCGTCACATCATCTCTGCTGCTGCAGACGTCTGAGATCACCAATCGTCAGCACTGACATAAACAAGGCAAAGCCAGCAACGGCTCGAAATTTTCGGTTGATCAATCAAGTACTTACTCGAATCTACGATTCGAGAAATTACTCGGGGGCTACTCTTATCAGGAGCGATGGCCGCGCACCTGATAAATGACTAAGGTAACTATACCTCGCAAATATCTTCGAGTCCTACGTCGAGTCTGTGACTCTACTACGGACTCGGGGGCTACTCCCATAGGGAGGATTGGTTGAGAATCCGAAAATATTGTGTCCTTCGGACCTAAGCTAAAAACGACTGAACTAAAGTCTCTGCTCGATTCTACGACTCGAACAGACACTCAAGGGCTACTCCCACAGGGAGCGTTAGTCGCTCACCCTATGAATTCTTCGACTACGATCCTTCAGATCAAATACGACAAAATCCTTTTGGCAACTTTGCCCAAACCAACGCTAAGTGATAAGCATTCTCCTTGGCCACCTGAAATACCTCCGCGGTGATAAAATTTCGGATGATGTTCTACGACACAAAGATAACTACAGATATCATCTGATGGCCTGGTAACGCACCTGACTACGCTCTGCTAGTAAACTCCCGTGTCAACAGGCACGATGAAAAATCCCGACGGACGCGTTAGGTACATCACTTTAAAATCACTGGGATTCAACTCATGTAAGACCACAACGGCCTGAGTCGAATCACACCAGTAATCGTTCCGAATTCGAGTCCGGGGACTCGAGTTTGATGAAGATCGTGTTGTTTGGTCCTATGACAGTTAACTGGCCCTAATCCGTCGGGTGATCCAGGCACACGCATCAATAATCCCTATGAACTAAAATGTTTCTCTTTAAAATAACAGGCTCAACTGCACCCGAAAGATTGAAAGGGTTTTCCCTCCGGGGGCCTGAACCTGGGTAAATCTCGTGTCCCACGTTGCTTGTCTATTAACCGTTCTGCGACTTCCAGCATCCTCATCTTCTCCAAAACCCAATTCCATAAAAATGGGCATTATTGAAATCGAACCTCGTCAAGAGGTGTCTGTGAATGTCAGATCTCAGATCCGTATTCGCATGGTGAAAGTATTTGATGAGGCAGACGTTCTGGCAGGTAGTACGGGGCGGACTTCGGCCGTGCTGAGGTGACCCAGCATACCACTTCATGATGTAGTACACTATGAACGTTGACATAACACCAATGAAACACCGTTCCACTAGTATCACATCCCTCGGAGTGGTATAACAGAAACAAAGCAGCTCCAAGACATGACTATAGATTATAACTCGACTCTTTACAAAAGATCCAGAGAACACTCTAGGTTATAGAGAGAATGCAACTTCTTACAAAAAAGAACCAGAAATAACAACTCAAAACTATCATACTAATAGACTAGTATCTAAATTATTTGGCTAGCAATTGTTGCTATAGCAATGCTCTACAGAAATATGTTCTATGGTTAGAACTAATACTCCTATCTTATTTGGAACTTCGCCTTCACTTCACAGTTGATGAATATGTTGTTGAATTCATTTAAGAAATTGAACTTTCGGTGACGATTCCCTTGAGCATAAGTTGATGTAGACGCCGTCTTTATTGGCTTCAAAATCTAGCAAGGGTTAAGAAGGTACGATTGAGTACGAGCGAACTCATCAAGTTTACTAAAAAGGAGTGTTTGATGCACTATCTATAGCCACAGACCATAGGTTGTAGGCTATGTAGGTTTTCGTAAACATTTTTTTAAATATTTATTTTATTCTAAAAAGCTATGTCCATCAGTCTTCACAGGTTTACTAGAACTTCATGGAGTTCCTTTTCTATTGCGTTCGTAGCTCCTTCCAGAAAAAGGGAGTAACATGTCACAGTTTTGTATACTCCGTAGATGTGCGTTACTTTACTGATGAGAGATCTTAAGTCTTGTTGCACATCCAGGCCGCGAATCCCGTTCACACTTTCTTGGTATGAGGCTCAGTCTAAGATCCAAGACGATCAGTTCCCTTCTCCGTGACCCCATATGCATCCATGGGACCAGCCACATCTCTGTTAAGCCCCCTTTCAAGCAAGCTACAACTCTGATAGGTTCTCGAAAACTCTATGATCTAGTGATGCCCTTGGTAGGCTCCATAACAATGGTCTGTACATACCTCTAGCAGCCGATCACAGATAATCTAGACACCACAATCGTGGGGCCTAAGAGTGCCCACCCATATGCTAAATCCGCACAAGGAATCACGGCGTCACATTAAGGTCATCCACTAACACACGAAAGAAAGAAGATCCAGTTGACTTCTCCGTCCTATTCCAGATCTCATGGTTAACACGTATTATACGACGCAAGAATCACATGCAATATTGGTTAATTAACTCTTAGATAATATGTCCTTTATCACCGGAACTTTAGTAGATTATTACCACTTGGTAAATAACCCATAATCATATCATTATGAAAATAGCGTTTTCTGACCTTTTTGAAGTGCAGGTGATGAAAACATTGGATTTGCAAATAATTGATAGAAAATAACCAAAGGACATGAGCAAGTGTGAATTTGCCTTTTATGATTGCAATATTATGCACTCACCGTCTTTAAGACAATAGAAGATCTAATATCTAAAAACAACATCATTTGTTCGGTAAGGACTAATGTTTAAAGAGGCAAGATCCTATTATGTATAAATAATGCAATGCAACTTTGTAAACTCAAATATCCCGGAGTAACGTCAATAATATAGGTTTTGGAAATTTGTGATGATTCTTTGGAATGTGTTATTCTTTTATATCAATTTCACACTTGTGCTTCTTATTAAGGCTTGTGAGTGTGTGAGAAGTAATTTGCAGGTACAATAAAGTAACACACAATGATATAACACCCAAGGTCTTGATAATTGGTAAAAGCTTATTCTATACAAGTTTTCTATTAAAACTTAGAGACTTAAAGATATGATTAGAGTTCATTTGTAATTACTTTAAAAGAATAACTTTTGAAGAAAATCATACTTTGTAGGGGTTCGTAGCATGGAAAACAAAAATTTCCTACCGCATACAAACAAACAAGCCAAGATCTATCTACCAGATTGTAGCAACGAGTCGATAGAATAACTCACCCTCAAAGATTCCAAAGTGTTTAACAAGAGCGGATTCTCGTGGGTGATGTAGTCGTACTCTTCCCGATCTCAAGATCGTGTAGACGATCCTTCTGCGTTCAGCGTTCGGCTTCGCATCGGTCACACGTTCGGTACTCGACGAAGACCTTCCTCTCCCTTGTTCCAGCAGGCAGAAGAGGTTGTAGCACTCTCCTCGCGATTCCGGAAGCACGACGGCATGGTACCGGAAGTAGAGGGGATATCTCGCAGGGCTTAAGCCGGGCAGTATGGTGGACTATGAGAGAGGCCTCGGTGATCTAGGGTTTAGACGCACCAAGGAGAGAGGGCTAGGCTGGGGTTTGGGGAAGCCCAAGTCGTGACTAGGGTTTGCCCTAGTCGGCGGCGGCAAGGAGGTGGTGGCCGTGGCTGTGGCATCCATAAAACCACTACTAGAAAATCGCGTTGTTTTTGTGCATTGCATCATCATGACCGCATGCTCATGTCATCATGCCACATTGCATTTGAGCATCGTCATCATATTGCATTTGCTTGCATAAAACTATTTGCAGAAAAACCCTATTTTTGTTTTCTAAACGGCCCGTCTTTATTCAAACGCAAAACCGGGTCTCCGGATTATTTTGTTTGTCGGCTATCGGTTTGCAAACGGTGCGATTAAAATAAATAAACTGATTAATTATTTTTTAGGGCGTCGAGCGGGCGATTAAACGAGCGACCACCCTAGAAATTAAATCGGTCCACCCCAAACCTTTTCTACCTAGTCCTAATCTACCCACACCCCCCTCCACATCACCCCCACCAATCTCATGCTGCCACCTCATCCTCTCTCTTCCTCCCAACCACTCTCCTGCTGACACCTCACCCCACCCATCTCATCCCTCTCCCTGCTGGCCCACGCCCTGGCCACTCCACCCACACACGCGCTCCACGCTCACCACCCCACCCTTGCCCCACTCTCCCACCGTGGGTCCGTCCCCCACAGCCCCGGTCCCACCAGCGCCCACCCGACCCACGCGTCCCCCACCTCGCGCCCGTCTCCTTCTTCCCTCTTCCTCCTTGCTTGCTCACCGCCCCGGCCCCGACCGCCTCTGCGCGTCGCCCCGCCCCCTCAAGTTTCTCCGCCCCGGCCACCGGCTCGCCTCCGCTCCTCAAAGCTCGTGCTTTGCTCCCTCGCCTCGGCCCGGCCCTTCTCCCCTCCTGCGTGTCACCACCGCGGGGCCTACCGCCTCCCGTCGACCTCCTCCCGCTCCTCTCCTCATGATTCGCCCCTCTGGCGGGCCGACCCCCACCGCCGCCCGCCGCCGGGCCCCCCTCCTCCGTCTTGCCCCACCCCTGCAGGGCAGCCCACCCGCCTCACTTCGCCCCCAGGCCCGCTGGCAGCCTCATCTCCACCCGTCGCCTCCTTCCACGACGCCTCCGGACCGGCCAGCCCAGTCGCCACCTGCCGCCCAAGCACCGTCGCCTCTCCGGCCGCCCCCTCCCCCTTCGAGCTCGCCTCCGGCCAGGGTTGCCGCCGCCGCTCGGCCCTCCCCGAGCCCGCTTCGCGCCACCAGGCCCCATCTCCGCCATCACCCGCCTCCACCGTCGCCGGCCGCCGCCTCATCGGCCGCTCCACCCATCGCTGAGCCCGCCAGCGCCTCCTCTCATGAACGTCCGCCGGCGCCGCCCCTCTCCATCCTCGAGCCGGTGCCGCTCAGCTCCCCCGCAGGAACCTCCGGCCTCGTCCGCGTCCCCTCTGCTGCCGCGTGCCTCTTCCCGCCGCTAGAGCCCTGCCTCGTCGGTCACCGCGGCCACGACCTCCTTGCCCTGCCCTTTGCAGTATCTGTTGATGTGGTTAGAGTGTGGCGTGAGAATGTTGGTGTTTTTGAGATGCTTCTCGTGCCCGTGCCCGTGCCATGTTGGTCTTTGTAAAAGCAGGGCGATGGTTCGAACAAGATTGACAAGACTCCGACAAGTGCTACCATCAGAGCTTTGTGTGGCTATGGGAGGACCCTGACGCCACTTCCAAGTTCACCACCGACAATGGACGGGACCTCAAGTGCTCCTTCCCGGAAGCCGTAACCTCAAGTTCTTCCTCCCGATCTCGAAGTCCTTTTTCTTGGATCCGAAGACCGCCAAGATCGCCACCGGTACGACAAGCACTCCGACAAGGACGCCAAGATCTACTGACGCCCGGCGTCCGAAGCCGAGGACCCCGACAAGAACCCCGACACGGACACATCGAGTTCTCCATCGAGGAAACCAAGGCCGTCGACATGGGACCAAAGGGCGTCGAGCACTTCACCCCGGACACCGAGACCCTGGACGACAAGTTCTCTTTCCCGGACGCCGAGTTCGCCGAGAGTCCGCATACGACAAGATCTGCCCCGCTACCCAAGAACGATCCCGCCGAGACCGAATCCGTCGAGCCCTGAGACCGACCCCGAACCCCGGAACCCCAAGTTCGTCGAGACCCCCTAATGTGTGAACCCCTTCCCGAAACCCTATTTTATAACATAATACAACTTGTCGCATATTAAATGTTCATGCATGCATCTTGTCGTGTGGTTTGGGGCCTTATGCCGATTCACCCTATAACTAAATATGGGGCCCATATGCGGGCAAATCTAGTCTCATATTGGCCTCATTTAAATTTGTATAGCGAACCGGTACCTTATTTTGCCATGTTAAAACAACATTTAAATTGCGGGGTAGCTAAACAACTTGAACCATCTAAGTAATGTCGGGACCCCGGTTCCGCTTAACATGACCTAATTGCATCGCATCTTGCCATGTCATACATCATACATGCATCATGCCGATCTTCTGCCGTGTATTAAATATTGCATCCGGTGTTTATTCTAGTGTTTTGCTTCTTCGCGGATAAGGCCGTTGAGTTGATGTGAGCTTCGCCCCGATCTTCGGTTGAACCTTCGACAATGTTTTCAGTGAGCATCTCCCTTTCTTCCTATCTTACTTTTCTAGTATTTATTCCTCCCTGTTGATCTTTGCTATACGTATTTGCGATGCTCTAGTTTTCGTACCGTGATATCTCTTGCAGCCATATATAGCCTTGGACACATCCTATTACATTGTTTGGTAGATAGTTGGACCAGCGTGTCGTAGTCGCTTGCTCAAGTGTTTTGCGTGTCGTCAAGTACCACAATTGTTGGAGAATTGCCGCATGTTGATGTTGGAGATGATCATGGCTTTACTTTTCGTTCACTTTAATTCTGTTTAACAACTAAAATTGAAGTAAGCGAGAGGCATCGGTGGGTGATAGATAATGTTGGTTTCGACCGCCCACTTGTGTCCGTGGGACCCGAGTTCTTGACACTGTTAGATTGAGCGCTAACCACGGTGGGGAGATATGGGCCCCATTGATTATTACCTGATTTCAAAGTATTGTCTTTGGGGCCACAAACTAGTTTGAGGTTTTATTTACGATCTGTACTTATGCCATGCTTTGCTTTATTTACGTTTGTGCGAGGAGCACCTTGTCTTGTTAGGAAGCGGAGTGTTTCGGTGTCGACGGTCCCGTTTGGGGATTTCTTGTCGTTTATAGCCTGACGCAAACCCTAAGTCCGTCTCGGAGACCGGCCGACTTCTTGGGTTCGACTTGGTGGGTGGCCCCATGTACTTGCTTTAGTGCAGGAACGTCGTGACTTAGGCCCGCCGACATCTGGATGGGTGTATGTTAGCGATCGGCAAAAGGGTCGAAGTGCCTGTGGATACTTTGGTGCACCCCTGCAGGGTTAAATCTTTTCGAGAAGCCGTGTCCGCGGTTATGGACGACTTGGAGCACAGTGCTTGATCATAGACAACTATAACTAAATTTTACTGTTATAAATTGACTTGTATCCGATTTGACTAGTAATCAGCTTCACTACAACGGAATGGCTAAATAAAAGTACCAACAACTGCTGGGTTTTAGTGTTATTCATGCTAATTGTATCTGACTAGTAAGTGTTGCCACTATAACGGAATGGTTAACTAAAAGTGCCCACTGCTTACTTTATCAGGAAGATTATCTAAACCTGACTAGTAAAGTGCCGCAACTATAACTGAATAAGTAAAGCGCCAGCTGTGAGTTCCTCGGTTGACTTCCTCGTTGGTCTCGAGAAGCGAGGATGGGTTTGTTTGGTGTTAGTATCATTTGGTTCGGATAGGTCTTTCTTACCCTCTCGATAGTCGGTTGTATCGAGTCTCTATAGGTTGTTTAGTGCATCTTTGCCGCTTGATCCACCATACCTATGTGGCGAGGGGCCGAATTCTAGTCTCGCCGTGTCTTGGCCTTAATCTTGGCGCTCCTCTTTTCCTTTGCCCTTTGTCGGCACCCCTTTTGTTTAAGCAGGTTTTGAGATCGACGCCGTTAGCAGGGTTACCCTTCCGGCTTGGCCTGGGCAGCGTTATGGACGCCATTGGTTATTCTTCAGGGCTCTTAGCCCCATTTGCATCTTGTCCGTAGTCGGACGCTCCATCTTTTCAAGGTGATTTGGATCTTTGTACTGTATATTTGTATTCTTGGCTCTTTGAGTCGCTGTTATATATATATTTGTTCTGTGGGTCCCATCGAGGACTGTTGTGTAATGTTATTACTTCGTTTTCCACCCGCACGAAAGTGCCTGGTGGGCACCTTCGAATCGTTTCTATGCGGGTTTGGTGGGTTTTCGCTAAAACTTGCATAGGGCCGATTCTGAGGGTGTTACAGCGGCTTAGGGCTAGGGTTTGGAGAGGGCAAGGTGTAGTCTTGGAGGGGCAGCCCTGCCCCTCCTTATATAGGTGGAGGGTGCCGGCCAAGGGGAGGGGAGTCCCTCCCAAACTCGGCTTCCAAGGCCGGCGGGTGGAGGGAGAGGAACTCCTCCCCAAGTAGGTTTCCTACTCTCCCTCCACCAAGCAAAATAGCCGTTTGACTTTTCAAATTGGCGTTTGACTTTTCAAACTAGGATTTGATTTATCCCTTTGTTTTGCTCAGCGATGACACCTAGTACATGATGCAACCATTCCAACTTGTTATGACACATTCATGTACCCTTCCCCTCCGGAGTACGGGACATTCCGGAACCTTCTAGAACATTCCCGATGAAAACACCGGAACCATTCTCCAACTCCAAAACAGGACTTTCCTTATATGAATCTTATTCTCCGGACCATTCCGGATCTCATCGTGATATTCCGGATCCCATCCAAGACTCCGAAAAACATTTGGTCTCTTACTCATCATTCCATAACTA
Source organism: Avena longiglumis (assembly GCA_030063025.1). NCBI lineage: Eukaryota > Viridiplantae > Streptophyta > Magnoliopsida > Poales > Poaceae > Avena > Avena longiglumis. Next base: position 457,594,780 of record CP125978.1, on the reverse strand, counting down.
CTCAACAACGTCGAATCCTTAAGTGTGTCTCCCTACGGTTCGTGAAATATGCGGACATGATCGAGACACTTCTCCGAACAATAACCAATAGAGGAATCTGGAAATTCATATGGCTCCCACATATTTCTATGATTACTTTGCGATCGAATGAACCACTTACATACGATACCAATTTCCCATTGTCTCGCGATAGTTTACTTATCCGAGGTTTTGATCGTCGGTATCTCTGCATACCTAGTTCAACCTCGTTACTGATAAATACTCTTTTCTCGTTCCCGTGATATGTGATCCCTTGTGAGCCAGTCACATGCTTGCAAGCTAATTGGATGACATTCCACCGAGAGGGCCCAGAGTATATCTATCCGTCATATGGATGGACAAATCCCACTCTTGATCCATGTGTCTCAACCAATACTTTCCGAACACTCAATGCCACCTTTATAGCCACCCAGTTACGGTGTGGTGTTTGATGTCATCAAAGCATCCTTCCGGTGATGGTGATAAGCATGATCTCATGGTTGAAGGAATTAGGTTACTATGTATCAGAAAGCATATAGCAATTGAACTATTAAAATGACTTGATCTTTATGCTACGCTTATCTATAGGAGTATGTCCATCATACCATTCTCCTAACGATATGATCTTGTTGTTAATAACATCTCAATGTTCATGATAGGGAAACCACAATCATTTATTAACCAACAAGCTAGTATTATGAAGAGGCTTTACTAGGGACTTCAATTTAAGTTTACAAATCACACAAGTATTAATGTTTCCTTGTTAATACTATTATAGCATGAATGTAAACATTTATCATAAACACAAAGATATAATAATAACCATATTTATTACTGCCTCTAGGGCATATCTCCAACAGTCTCCCACTTGCACTAGAGTCATCTAATCTAGATTACATGGTAATATACCGAACACCCATGGCAGTTTGGTGTTGGTCATGTTTTGCCCTCGGGAGAGGTTTAGTCAACGGATCCGCCACATTCAGATCTGTGTGTACTTTTCAAATCTTTATGTCACCATTTTGGACATGTTCTTGAATAGCGTGGAAACGTAACTTGATGTGCTTCAGCTTCTTGTGTGACCTTGGTTCTTGCGCATTGTCTATGGCGCCCATGTTATCACAGTAGATAGACATTGGGTACAGCGTACTTGGAACCACACCGAGCTCTGTAATGAACTCTTTGATCCATATCGCTTCTTGTGAAGCCTCCGAAGCAGCCATGTATTCCGATTCAGTTAAAGATCTCGCCACAACGCTTTGCTTTGCACTCCTCCAACTAACTGCTGCACCATTCAAAGTAAATACGTATCCAGATTGTGATTTAGAATCATCCGGATCGGTGTTCCAACTAGCATCGGTGTAACCATTAACAACGAGTTGTTCATCACCTCCATAAGAAAGAACCATATCCTTAGTTATTCTCAAGTACTTAAGGATGTTTTTGACCGCTGTCCAATGATCCACTCTTGGATCACTTTGATATCTGCTAGTCAAACTAATAGCATATGCAATGTCGGGTCTAGTACATAGCATGGCATACATTAGAGATCTTATGGCTGAGGCATAGGGAGTCTTACTCATCCTTTCTCTATCTTCTGCCGTCGTTGGACTTTGAGTTTTACTCAAGGTCGTATTGGGCAACATGGGCAAGAACCCTTTCTTGCTATCTTCCATTCCAAACCTCTTTAGAACTTTGTCCAAATATGTACTTTCTGACAATGATATTAGACGTCTCGATCTATCTCTATAAATCTTTATGCCCAATATGTAAGCTGCTTCGCCAAGATCTTTCATTAAAAAACTATTATTCAAATATTTCTTGACACTATTAAGAAGGTCTACATCATTCCCAATCAACAATATGTCATCTACATATAGTATCAAGAATGTTACAGAGCTCCCACTCACTTTCTTGTAAATACAAGCTTCTCCATAAGTTTGTATAAAACCAAAACTTTTGATCACCTTATCAAAACGTTGATTCCAACTTCGGGATGCTTGCTTCAATCCATAAATGGATCGTTGAAGTTTGCATACCTTGTTAGCATCCTTAGGATCGACAAAACCTTTGGGTTGCATCATATACAACTCTTCATCAATGTCTCCATTGAGGAACGCCGGTTTGACATCCATCTGCCATATCTCATAATCATAATATGCAGCGATTGCTAACATAATCCTCACAGACTTTAGCTTACTCTGGTGAGAAAGTCTCATCGTAGTCAACTCCTTGAATTTGTCGAAACCCTTTTTCGACAAGTCGAGCATTATAAACGATAACATTACCATCAACATCTGTTTTCTTCTTGAAAATCCATTTGTTCTCGTGACCTTCCGGCCATCCGGTAACTCCACCAAAGTCCATACTTGGTTTTCGTACATGGATCCAATCTCAGATTTCATGGCTTCTTGCCATTTATTGGAATCTGGGCTCATCATTGCTTCTTCATATGTCGCAGGGTCATCGGTGTTATCCACCAACATGACACTCATAACGGATCATACCAATCGGGTAGTACGAGTTCTCATTGACTGCGAGGTTACAGAGCAACTTCAACGAAGTTTCATGATCATCATCATTAGCTTCCTCTCTCTTATTGGTGCGGGCACCACAGGAACTTCTTCCGTGTTGCGCTACTCGCAAGTTCGAGAGAAGGTTCGACAACCTCGTCGAGTTCTACTTTCCTTCTAGTCACTTCTTTTGAGAAATTCTTTCTCTAGAAAGGATCCATTCTTAACAGCGAAGATTTTGCCTTGGATCTATGATAGAAGGTATACCCAATAGTTTCCTTTGGATATCCTATGAAGACGCATTTTTCCGCTTTGGGTTCAAGCTTGTCCGGCTGTAACTTCTTTACATAGGCTTTGCAACCCCAAACTTTAAGGAACGACAATTTAGGTTTCTTCCCAAACCATAATTCATACGGTGTCGTTTCAACGGATTTATATGGTGCCCTATTTAAAGTGAATGCGGATGTTTCTAATGCATAACCCCAAAATGATAGCGGTAAATCTGTAAGTGACATCATAGAACGAACCATATCTAAGAGAGTTCGATTACGATGTTCGGACACACCATTACGCTGTGGTGTTCCCGCCGGTGTCAATTGTAAAAGTATTCCTCATTTCTTCAAATGCTCTCCAAACTCGTAACTTAGATATTCACCTCCACGATCAGAACGTATAAATTTAATCTTCTTGTTACGTTGATTCTCAACCTCACTTTGAAATTCCTTAAAATTCTCGAAACTTTCGGACTTATGTTTCATGAAATAGATATACCCATATCTACTCAAGTCATCCGTGAAGGTAAGAACATAACGATAACCACCGCGCGATGCTACACTCATTGGACCACACACATCGGTATGTATGATTTGCAATAAGTCCGTAGCTCGCTCCATCATACCAGAAAATGGAGTCTTAGTCATTTTTCCCATCAGACATGCTTCGCATCTTTCAAGTGATTCGAAATCAAGTGATTCAATAAGTCCATCGGAATGGAGTTTCTTCATACGCTTCACTCCAATGTGACCAAGGCAGCGATTGCCACATATAGGTCGAGTTATCGCTCGATTTCAAACGTTTAGCTTCAATGTTATTAATATGTGTATTTCCACTATCGAGATTCAATAAGAATAGACCATCTATCAAAGGTGCATGTGAATAAAACATATTACTCATATAAATCGAACAACCATTATTCTCGGACTTAAATAAGTAACCGTCTCGCAATAAACAAGATCCCGATATAATGTTCATGCTTAACGCATGCACCAAATAACAATTATTTAAGTATAAAACCAATCCCGATGGTAGATGAAGAGGTAGCGTGCCGACCGCGATCACATCAACCTTGATCCATTTCCCACGCGCGCCGTCACCTCGTTCTTCGCTAGCTTACATTTGATACAGCTGTTTGAGTTACAAATATGAGCAACCGAACCAGTATCAAATACCTAGGCACTACTACGAGTACTAGTGAGATACACATCAATAACATGTATATCGGATATACCTTTCTTCTTGATGTTGCCGTTCTTCAAATCCGCCAAGTACTTTGGGCAATTCCGCTTCTAGTGACCTTCTCCCTTGCAGTAAAAGCACTCTGTATCAGGCTTAGGTCCAGCCTTGGTCTTCTTCGTCGGCGCGGTAACTTTCTTACCACCCTTCTTGAAGTGTCCCTTTTGCTTAGACTTGCCTTTGTTGAATTTGGTGGTCTTATTGACCATCAACACTTGGTGCTATTTCTTGATTTCCACTTTTGCAGATTTTAACATGGAGAAGAGTTCTGGCAAATGCTTGTTCATGCTTTGCATATTGTAGTTCATCACAAAGTTCTTGTAACTTGGTGGTAGTGATTGGAGGACACGGTAAATCCCCAAAGCATTAGGAATCACTATACCCAAGCTTTGGAGTTTGTTTGCGTGCCTAGACATCTTAAGCACATGCTCACTGACGAAGCTGCCCTCTTCCATCTTGCAATTAAAGAACTTTTCAGAAGCCTCATAACTCTCAACTGCCGCGCGAGTCTCAAAAATCAATTTGAGTTCACGGACAATATCATGTGGGTCTGAATTCTCAAACCTTTTCTGAAGCTTCGATTCCAAACCATACAAGATAGCACCTTTGAACTAGATCTTGATTCTTCCGAGCGAGGTAAACGTTCTTTACTTCATCGGTAGCATCATTGCGGTAGTCACCAGTGCATCCAGCACATAGGTCAAATTACCAGCATTGAGGACAATACTCAAATTGCGGAACCAATCCATGAAGTTGCTTCCATTGTTTTTCAACTTTTCTTTCTCTAGGAACGCATTAAAATTGATGGTAGGGCCGCCATTGATCTACAACATATTTGCAATAGTTTAGACTAAGTTTATGACAAATTGAGTTCTAATTAATAGTTAAATTAATCTAGGTGAACTCCCACTCAAAACAATATCCCTCACATTGTTTTAGTGATCACATGAACCAAATCCACCACATCAAAACCGATCATCACGAGAGTTGATGTAGCTTCAATGGCGAACAATTGACATGTTCATCATATCTACTATATGATTCATGCTTTACCTTTTGGTGATCCGTGTTCCGAGACCATGTTTGTACATGCTATGCTCGTCAAGATCAAACCTTAGCTTCTGCATGAGCAAATCTGTCTTGCTCACGTTGTATACACTTGCAGAATCTAACACACCCGATCATCACGTGGTGCTTCAAAACAACAAGCTTTAGCAACGGTGCTTACTAAGGATGAACACTATAGAACTTGAAATTCATGTGCATGAGGGATCAACTTATAATGCTACCATCGTTAACTAAGCAATGCAAGATACATAAAGGATTAATATCACATGCAATTCATAATATGTGATATGATATGGCCTTTCTTATTTGTGCTTCCGATCTCCATCTTCAAGCACGAACATGATCTCCATCATCACCGGCATTGCATCAAGGTCAATGACGCTGCTCCATGGTTGTCGTCCACCAGCTTCAACTATTACAACTACTTTGAATAGACACGTGGGTCTTAACAGAATTTAAATACAACCATATGGCTCCTGCCAGTTGCCAACTTACAATAAGGAACATTGCATACATCAAATATAATCACAATCATGGCCATATCACATCATAGCACACCCCTGCAAAACAAAGTTATACGCCTCTAATTTCTTTGCATGTTTTACGTGGTTTGGGGCTTTCAATAAGTGTCGATCTAACTTACGAACAAGAACCACAACGTTGATGTTTGAACTATCAAGTGCATGTTGTAAATTGGATCTATACTATAATAGGAGAGACAGACACCCGCAAAGCCACTTATGCAATACAAGTTGCATGTTGAGCGTGGAGAAAGTCTCATGAGCGATGTCATGTAAGGTTAGCCCGGGCCGCTTCATCCCATCATACCGCAAGATGCAAAGTACACAAGAAGCAATTGATAATAAAAGCACCACCGCCCACAATGAACATTGTGTTCTACTGCGTCTGTGATCTATATATAGACACGGCTCGATACCCTTTGAGGGGTTCGTAGCATGGAAAACAAAAAAATTCTACCGCATACAAACAAACAAGCCAAGATCTATCTACTAGATTGTAGCAACGAGTCTATAGAATAACTCACCCTCGAAGATTCCAAAGTGTTTAACAAGAGCAGATTCTCGTGGGTGATGTAGTCGTACTCTTCCCGATCTCAAGATCGTGTAGACGATCCTTCCGGCGCTGCGTTCCGGCAGCGCTTCCGCAGTCGGTCACACGTTCGGCACTCGACGAAGACCTTCCTCTCCCTTGTTCCAGCAGGCAGTGGAGGTTGTAGCACTCTCCTCGTGATTCCGGCAGCACGACGGCGTGGTACCGGAAGTAGAGGGGAGATCTCGCAGGGCTTCGCCTTAAGCCGGAGCGAGTATGGTGGACTATGAGAGAGGCCTCGGTGATCTAGGGTTTAGACGCACCAAGGAGAGAGGTCTAGGCCGGCGGCTAGGGTTTGGGGAAGCCCAAGTCGGCGGCTAGGGTTTGCCCTAGTCGGCGGCAGCAGCAGGAGGTGGTGGCGCCGGCGGCTTAGGGCTAGGGTTTGGAGAGGGCAAGGTGTAGTCTTGGAGGGGCAGCCCTGCCCCTCCTTATATAGGTGGAGGGAGCCGGCCAAGGGTAGGGGAGTCCCTCCCCAACTCGGCTTCCAAGGCCGGCGGGTGGAGGGAGAGGAACTCCTCCCCAAGTAGGTTTCCTACTCTCCCTCCACCAAGCAAAATAGCCGTTTGAATTTTCAAATTGGCGTTTGACTTTTCAAACTAGGATTTGATTTATCCCTTTGTTTTGCTCAGCGATGACACCTAGTACATGATGCAACCATTCCAACTTGTTATGGCACATTCATGTACCCTTCCTCAGAGTGGGACATTAAAACCTTCTAGAACATTCCCGATGAAAACACCGGAACCATTCTCCAACCCCGAAACAGGACTTTCCTTATATGAATCTTATTCTCCGGACCATTCCGGATCTCATCGTGATATCCCGGATCCCATCCGAGACACCGAACAACATTTGGTCTCTTACTCATCATTCCATAACTACTCAACAACGTCGAATCCTTAAGTGTGTCTCCCTATGGTTCGTGAATTATGCGGACATGATCGAGACACTTCTCCGAACAATAACCAATAGAGGAATCTGGAAATTCATATGGCTCCCACATATTTTTACGATTACTTTGTGATCGAATGAACCACTTACATACGATACCAATTTCCCTTTGTCTCACGATAGTTTACTTATCCGAGGTTTTGATCGTCGGTATCTCTGCATACCTAGTTCAACCTCGTTACTGATAAGTACTCTTTTCTCGTTCCTGTGATATGTGATCCCTTGTGAGCCAGTCACATGCTTGCAACCTAATTGGATGACATTCCACCGAGAGGGCCCAGAGTATATCTATCCGTCATATGGATGGACAAATCCCACTCTTGATCCCTGTGTCTCAACCAATACTTTCCGAACACTCAATGCCACCTTTATAGCCACCCAGTTACGGTGTGGTGTTTGATGTCATCAAAGCATCCTTCCGGTGATGGCGATAAGCATGATCTCATGGTCGAAGGAATTAGGTTACTATGTATCAGAAAGCATATAGCAATTGAACTATTAAAATGACTTGATCTTTATGCTACGCTTATCTATAGGAGTATGTCCATCATACCATTCTCCTAACGATATGATCTTGTTGTTAATAACATCTCAATGTTCATGATAGGGAAACCACAATCATTTATTAACCAACAAGCTAGTATTATGAAGAGGCTTTACTAGGGACTTCAATTTAAGTTTACAAATCACACAAGTATTAATGTTTCCTTGTTAATACTATTATAGCATGAATGTAAACATTTATCATAAACACAAAGATATAATAATAACCATATTTATTACTGCCTCTAGGGCATATCTCCAACATACTTGTAATACCTCAGAATTTTAGATGTTCATTTTTCTAACAAAGGTAGAAAGAGTGGGCCAAATTTTGACTTTTAGATAGATAAGTCGTATGGAAACCGAATACATGGTCATGTTGATTTCGTTGACCTAATAAAAATTGTCTTTACAATTTTTCAATTCCCAGTTTAGAACAAATTGTGTAAAATTTAGTTAATCTAGATATATTTTTTCCTTAGCATATAAAGTCCATATCTATTCCAACCGAAATTAAAAAAAATACACAAAAAAATATGAGGTCCAACCCAGTCGCCTTACTTAAGGCATCTCCACTAGACCGACGCATCCCGTTCGAGCGTGTCCGAACCGGGCGTGCGCCGCCCAGCGGGCCGACCCATCTGGATAAACGTGTTCGGTTCGACCCATCCGGATAAATGTGTCTGGCTCGACCCATCCATGCATCTAATCTGGGGCTTGGTTGTGTTGGCCTTGGCGGACGCTGCGGTGCCCCAATAATTTGCCCAGCCCTCTACTTGATGGCGAATAGAGGTTCTCCTCCTCCAAACCCTCGCACTCCATATCCCGCGCCTCGAGCATGCGCAATCTTTGCAGCCGCCACTGCCGCTCGTTACCGCCGACGCCCCCGCGATATCAAGCGCCACCACAGGCCACGTGTGTTGCCAGAGTTGTGTGGACGCGCCGTAGGCAACCCCGCCGCCCTCGGCCTCCGCCTGTGGACTGTACGTGCGACACCCTCTGCATGGTGCACAACCTGCTCGATCATTTTCCTAAGGTCTGTTCGCCGGTTATTTCTAGGTTTTATCCGGCCCGTTGCGGGAGTTGGCATCACCATTGACGTCCGCATACTTTGCAGATGGGCAGCAGCCGAAGGGCAATGGAGTCATCATCCGAGGAGGAGTCCAACGGTGAGACCGAGATTCTGCTGGCGGCTGCACAGATGGTGCACGACCACTACCTCCTACCGCCGTGCAGAGGTGGCTCATCCAAGCGGCGCGAAGCCAATCAGGAGCGTGACCGAGAAGATGGCCACATACGCCTTTACAAGGACTACTTCCATTCAACTGATCCAGTCTTTAAACAAAAGGCATTCCGTCGCCGCTATTGGATGTCGAGGAACCTGTTCTTGCAAATTCTCAATGGTGTGACGGAGTACGATAAATACTTCCAGGCCAAGTACGATTGCACCGGTAACATTGGCGTCTTCTCTTACCAAAAATATTCTTCTGCCATTCGGAAGCTTGCATATGGAGTTCTCGGTGACCTCCTCGACGAATACATGTGCATGAGCGAGTCCACATGACATGAGGCTATGTACCGGTTTTGCAGTGCGGTTATTGCGGGTGTTTGGCAAAGTTTACCCAAGAGAGCCAAACTCCGAAGACACTGCCCATCTTTTGTCCATCAACGAGAGAAGGGGGTTTCCTGGTATGCTTGGCAGCATCGACTGCATGTATTGGCAGTGGAAGAACTGTCCCTTTGGTTGGCAGGGGCGGTTCAAAGGACATGTAGAGGGGTGCACCGTCATACTAGAGGCTATTGCATCACATGATCTCTGGATTTGGAACTCCTTTTTGGCATGGCTGGATCAAACAATGATATCAATATGCTGCAGCGGTCTCTGGTGTTTGCTAGGCTGGCAGAAGGCAATGCCCCACAGATTTCTTATCAGATCAATGGAAATCCATATAATATGGGTTACTATCTTGCTGACGGTATCTACCCCTCCCGGACCACCTTTGTGAAGACAATCCGCAATCCTGGAAATGAGAAGTGCAAGAGGTTTGCGAAAGAGCAAGAGGCCGCTAGGAAGTATGTCGAGCGAGCATTTTGTATGCTTTAGTCAAGATGGGCTATTGTCTGATACCCTTCTAGAACCTGGAGCACAGAGAGAATGTGGGATGTGATGACTGCTTGTGTCAACATGCACAACATGATCGTCGAGGACGAGTGTGATGACGGCATCTTGGACCAAGGCTGAGACTTTCAGGGTCAGTTGGTTGAGACAGAGCCAGGTCTAGCGTCTTGGTAAGATTTCATGCAAGTGCATGAAAATTTGCGTCACAGGCAAACCCATGAACGGTTTCAACTGGATTTGATTGAGCATATATGGCCTCGTACGGGAAATCTCAATGTTTAATCTTTATTTATTTTGTGTGATTTAAATGATGGTTTAGTTGTTTTGTATCGAACCATGCGAGCCTAAACTATTTATATGTAAGCACTATTTAAATTTAATTGCCTACTCTAGTTTATTTACATCCCAAAAATTAATTTTGTGACAAAATTTGCAAACATATGAAAACCCTAACCAGCACTGGCCAAGAACAAACAAATGAATCACGCCGCTAGACGTGGTATGCAGGACAAGCCAGACCACGGCCCTAAATCAACCACGGTCCGATCCAAACGGACAAAAATATACACAGCGAACGAAGTGCCCTTACCCTTCATCTTAGTAGACGAAGATCAATTTCATTTATAGGTGAAGATGCTCCTGGCAGGTGAACATCTTTTTTGAGAGATTGTTTAGGCACTCCTGGGGGTATCTGAGAATTTGTAAACTTAAGTGACCGGATAGGTCGGCCAGGTGAAAATGCCCTTGCCCCAAACCCCTCTGGCCTAATCCATTCGCCACCAACGGCGCCTCCACGCCAACCTGCTGCGTACGCCGCCACCACCACAGCAAGGGTCGCCAATAGCCATCGCCACCGTCCGATTATTGATCCTAGGATGGAGCCTCGCCAGATTCCTTGCCACACCATCTTGTATTCGACTCACGACTAGAGGTGATGCTCCTCTATTGAATTCCTTGATTCCTTCTATCCGGTCCTGCAACTTTTCTGTTTATGTTTGTACTCCCTCCGTTTTAAAATATAAGATGTTTTAGGTTTGTAAAGAAAATGTATCTAGACTTCTTTTAGTGAACCTACACACTAAAAGAAGTCTAGATTCATTCTATTCACAAACCTAAAACATCTTATATTTTAAAACGGAGGGAGTACATGTTTAGCACTAGTACATACATAGGCTATTTTGCTTCAGTCTTAAAATCAGTGGTATATGCGTATGGGATCGATTTGTAGTTTGGTTCACAGTCAGTTTGTTTATATTTTACAAATCTGAGTACCAATTGACCGTACCAAGTTGTTATTCTTGTCTCCAATTGATTCTTGTAGCAAGGCATCTGATGGTGTATCAGCTAGGAAATTTGCATGTTCTTATACCTTGAAGAAGGCACAGTCCACGTACTAGTGTTGGTTAGTGTTGCCCACTGTGTATAATTGAAACCACTCCGCTTTAGTAAGAATATATGCGCCTGCATCCTGATGGTACTCACGGTAGAAGGACAAATGCGTAGGATTTGAAAGTACTACTGTTACCTCTGAGCGTGGTTTCATCTAAGGTGTGAGGATTTCCGGTGGCGATATTAATTCATCCGTTCCTCCTTTTCGAAACAGGCTCACGTCCAGTTTTATAAATAAAACAACATTCATACAAGATTTCAGACAAATTAACTACAAAGAGGTCCACACATACAGCACACAAAAGCAGCACCCCTTCGTGAATACAAGGCAAAGCCTAGGATCAGCGAAGGCGAACACACGCACAGAAAAACAAGATACATCAGCCTCCAGGGGGAGCCCTCAGTGGCCAGACAGAGTAGCAAGCCGGCGAGCCGCCGCGATCAAGTGCTCCAACGTCGCATCCAGCCGCTCCCTCTCGCGATGTCTATATAGCGGGTACCACTGTTGCAAAAAAAGCAGAAAATTAAAGATCGAGTCAAAGGCCCGGCATAGGAAGACACGCTCGATGACCATCTTATTCCGAATATTCCATAGAGTCCAGGTCATCGCCGCAAACACCAACCAGAAGAGGCGCCTCCTCCTACCAGTACGATTTGCAGCGGCTACCAGGAACTCCCCTAGGTCCGAGGCCTGCCACTCAAGCCCCAGAGCCTCATGGGTGAAGTTCCAAAGGAAGCAAGCAGCGGGGCAAGAGAAAAAGATATGCATGCATGTTTCCGGGACCGCACACAACGGGCACGGGCCATTGCCAGGGCCGTGACGTTTGGTCACCTCTACACGCGAGGGGAGCCGGTCATGCAACTACTACGAAGATTTTAATCTTCAAGGGCAGGAGGGCCTTCCAAAGCGGAGAGACCCAAGGCAGAGAGGGCCCACTAAACAGGGCCATGTACGCCGAACCAACCGAAAAGGTCCCCGAGGGGACCAACCTCCAAAACAGGGTATCTGGGGCCTAAGCCAGGGGCGGGAGGTTGTCTCTCAGCTCATCCAGGATACCCTCTTAGTCTCCCGAGGTTCCCGAAAGCCACCGCCACTCCCCGCCTCGAAAGCCTCCCTACCAGGAGCATGGGGTCATGCAGATTGCAAATAGCTCTAGAACCTCGTGGCGCAGGGAGCGCCACGCCAAGTCGGCTAGAAAAGGTGTACATCCCATCGCCACGAAATGGACAACCCTTTCCGAATGCAGCTTGATGTCTGGATGGCTCTCCAAACGAGATCCCTCCCGGCTCACAAGCCAGAGGCCGCCCTAGAGGTATTTAGCTTTTATTAATCGCAACTGTGAGGCCTCCATCATCCTTCAGATTCCTCCACACACATTTGAGCATCAACGCCACATTCATGTGACGGGAGGAGATGATACCTAAACCCCCCAGCTCTTTGGGGGAGCAGATGTCAGCCCATTTAACCATATGATACTTTTGGTGGCCATCATTGGCCATCCATAAGAATCGGGAGAGCTCCTTGTTGAAGTTAGCATGAACCCCTTCTGGAAGGAGGTACATCCCCATCAAATACATGGGGAGGCTGGAGAGGCACGAGTCAATAAGGATAGTCTTGCTCCCCTTGGAGGTGAACCTCCCCTGCCAGGGTTCAGATTTCGCCTTAACCTGACCCATGAGGGCTCCAGGTCCCTGATCAAGATCCTGGTGTCCCTCACTAGCATCCCTAAGTAATTTAGGGGGAAGACGGTCAGCAAGACAGTTTAGGTTATCCGCGCTGATCAGCCTCGGAGTAACCCAACACCATAACTTCACTCTTATCAAAGTTGATCTTGAGGCCCAACATGGCCTCAAAGCAGACTGATATGGATGTGTCAGGCACTCCATAACTAAGGCCAGACAACGCGCGCATACCTTGGAGATGATCCCTTGGATCACATTTATTACAGTGATTGGTCTGAACTGGCGTATATCCGTGGCCCCCACAATCTCGGGGATCAGGGTAATCACACCAAAATTCAGACAAGCCATCACAAGGGTCCTAATATACAGCTCCTCCTGGAACATTGGCATAATGTCCCCCTGTATCTTGTCCCAGAACCTCTGGAAGAAAATAACCAGGAGGCCATCAGGACCAGGGGCAGAGTTCGGCTATAAACATAAATGGAATAATGGCCCCCTGTATATCTGTGGCCCCCACAATATTAATTTATCCATTGACTATCAAAATTAAGCGAGTGCGACAAACCCCTATTTCTTTTATGAATGTCAACTGTGTGATTGCTTGTTCTCATTTGGTTCAAGATTCTCTCAATCGATTGTTCAATTCAAATGTGTTCCATTATGATTTTGTGTTCGCGTTCAACATTATCGTACTTCTTATTTGAAAGCTAACTCGGTGAGAAACTATTCACAAGTGGATACTGCGATAAAGTTTGGTGAGAACGGTTTGCTCATGGGCTAGTCTGAGGGCTACTCTTGTTAGTCCGGTGAGAAACTGTTCCAAGAGGCTAGTTCCGAATTAAGTTCGGTGAGTACTCTTAGCTCGTGGGCTAGTCCGGGCGACATATTTCGATATCTGGTTTCAGACTTCATGTTAACAATGAGATTATCAATATTCTTTCATGGTTAATCATTCGCATTGTTCTTATGGTTCTAACTATACTTGCTGAGTATTTGTGTACTCACTCTTGCATTTCCATTTGGTTTTCAGGTACTAAGTAAGCAACATATGCATGGGAGACGGGTGTAGTGCGTCTACCACATCACTCGATCACATATTGTAGATAATACTTAGAGAACACTCATCTAGCGGTCCTAGTCTATTAGTTGCCTATCAAGTTTGCTTATTTGTGCATTTCGTAATTATTACAGTGTGAGCCTTTGGTCGCTCAGATCGTTATCTCTATATCTTCTAGCTAATTTGGGAACTATATTGATGATAGATGATGAATATCCTTAAATTGATGGTCTTTAAACAAGGAAGTTGCTGCCTAAATCTACAATTTTTTTCTATACTAAGTGCTATTTAGATAGTGTGGTAGCATCACCATGTATGGGAAAAACCTGGGGTATTACAATTGGTATGAGAGCCTAGACTTTAGATCTCTGGGTTAGGTTATTGGTAAATTATAATATAACAATCCAAACTTGTATTTTTTGGACAAAACTAACTTTATGAGCTATCTATAGTGTGTATATTTATGTGTATAAATGGTGACCAATGTTTTGGATATGTTATTTGCACTTAAATTGGCAAAAATAGATCTGGGGTATTTTAGATAATTCATGTGTTTACAGCCAAACATCTAGTCAAGTTGTCAAAGAGCAAAAGCTAGAAACGAGTTTTCTGCGCAGCATAGAGTCCTAAACAAAGTTTTCTGCACAACACATTTCTCTACAGCAGCACAGAGTCCTAAACAAAAGGGCATTAATTCTATCCAGAATGACTAGGGAAGGTGCATGTTTGTGCGAAACCTTTTGCTCGTTTTAAATTTCCAAGTGGTGAGCAAAGCGAGAGAAGCCATGACCTTACAATTTAGTATTGGGACCTCTGATAATATAGACCACCAAGATTTGATGTTAAGATCCGTCCATTATTGAGAAGGTTGAAGTGCACGAAGACACGTCCAAGCTTTATATATTCCCAAATTCTAATGTAATTGACATTTGACGAAGAGATGGGAGATAAATTCCGTTGTTTGCTTGCTTAGGGGCACAGTAGCAATCTAGTCATCTTTTTAAACGATGTTCAAAGTCTATTTTGAGTTGTAAGCCAAGAAAAATTGTAAGCCAAGAATTTTGAGTTGTAAGTCCAGAAAAAATTGTTTTGGGGGAGCCCAAGCTTTCCAAACCATATTGGAGGTGGTAGATTGTAAGCCGAGCCCGTCAGTTATTGACCATTGTTCGTAAGCTTCCAACAAAAATTTTCTTCCATGTTTGCATCAAGTTGCATGTCATGAAGAAGCGTCCAAAGCTCCAAATATTGTGCAAAGTGATCCATGGAAAATGCATGGTCCAACTTCAAGGACCTCGCCCAAGCATAGTAGTGCAAGGCATGACAAACTTTCTGTTGGGGGAAGGATGCACAACCCTCGCTGCTTGCGGTGAGCCTCGAGGATAGTTTCAATCAACATATATGCAGCGAAAATAAAACAATGAGCACATGCACAGGTGACACAAGGATTTACGTGGAAAAACCTTATCAAGGTGAGAAGGAAAAAACCACGGGTACGGACCAACCGGTCCACCAAGCTTCACTATGAGCAACCTGGATACAGAGTCTTCTCTAAAACATCTAGAGATGTACAACACACTCAACACGTTGCCAACCGGCAACAACAACTACAATCACTTGAGAGAAAGATTACAACAAAGCAGAGTATCTTAATTTCTGTCCCCTTCGGTAATCAGGAAACTTATCTTAAACCGTAGATCCAATCATCACCAAACTTGGTATACAAGATGACATACGAGTACCCAACATACATGCCAAATTTTAGGCCAATAGGACATCGTTTGTCTGCCAAAAATGTTCGTCTACCAAAACTGCTCTATGCTGAAACTGCAGCAGTTCGAACTGACTAAACGGCTTCTAAATCTGATGCTACACTAACCCAAATATCAAACCAGCTGACCAAATCGAATTACTCAAAGTAAGGAACAAGCTCACCAAGTTTGGATCCAATCCAAGCACGTTTGAGCCTCCAAACACCAGCTTGAAGACCGACCGGTCAGATCTTAGAAATCTGGACAGAAATTACCTCTCCTTCTTCTTCCTCTCTTCTCACTAGGTTGTGGTGTTCTTGTGTGTTCTCTCACCCTCTCTCTTGCTCAACTCACACACACTCACACACACTCACACAGTGTGTGTCACATAGCCACCAGGCTAGGGTTTTCATTTCTATTCCTTTCCCAAGGAGCACCTCGGCCGTTGGATACGAATATCGATCAACAATTGAAACGTGTTGGACTTTCACGGGCTAAGGTTGGACTGCCAACACACCTCCATGTGGAGGGACATGGCCCAACACTTTCCACTTCTACCTTTTTGATATGGCAAAGAGCAATGGCACAATTTCCTTAGGCTTTCTTCCATTCAACGGGGCACGATAAAACGGAGTCACGTTTCGATTGCCAAGCATGATGGCAATGGCAGCATGGAAGATATTCATGTCCTACTCGGTGCAAGGATTCCTGGACCCAACCCAAATTTTTCCGACCTATTCAAGCCAAGGCTAATGTAAACAAAGTGCAGTCGCAAATTTATCCATGTTGAGAACCCCAAGACAACCAAGTTTTGGGGGCGGCACACGGTCTCCTAGACCTTGCACTTGCCACCTGTAGTAGAATTTTTTTGCCAACCTTAGAAAAGCCCTTTCTAATTTGTTGATATTTTGAAGTTCCCAACGGGACGTTAAGTAAGTTAAGTGATAAATAGCTTGAGATGAGATGACCAATTTAACAAGGGTGGCTCTACCGGCCATGGTGATAAACTTTCCATTTCAAGTTAGAAGCTTAAATCCACACGTGTGAGGCAGCGTACATTTGTCTTCCGAGGTATTGAAAATCTACACCCGTGTGGCGCCACACCAAAAGTTACCGCAAGGAGGAGGTTCTTGTTCCCAGAATGCCCTCCAGGATATCATCAAGATTGATACCCACACCTAATTGGGATAACGTAGCTTTTTTGAAAGGTAAATACTATATATCTGAGTCCGATCAGAAGCAAATCTTCGGACCTCTCCAAAACCGTCCATCTAGTATCTATCAAATGGCCTAGTTTTGCATTCAACTCCCCCTCTTAAATCACACATGTCTTAATGACCTGAATTCCCGTAACTTCCGGTCCGTCTTAATCAAACCTGCCTTCCACCTTGCCTCCCCAAATCGCTCCCCCAAACGCCTACCTAACCGATTTGCGCCGCCCCGACCATCCCCTCATCGTTGCTCTACCTTCCTGTCACCTTGCTTCCATGTTCTTCTCGTCTCTCCTCACCACCCTGCACAAGTGCACATCATCCTCACCAAAGCCGACGCATCCGCCTCCACCTGGTTCGTCTCGAGCGCCGACACGCTCGAAGCTCTTCCGCGGGAGGACGTTGTTGCGGCATCACTAACCGGTTACCCGGCGAAGTAGGTCTAAGTGGCGGCTCAGCTAGGCCAGCAAGCCTCGAACCTGGCCGAAGCTGCGGACACAACTCACGATTATAGTCTTGATTACTTCAACGAGTACACGATTCGAGGAGACAAGGTATAGCAACTGACCTGGTTCCATGTGTGTGTTTGATACCTATACATGCTTGCTTTCCTTTTGATATTTGTTTCTATTATAATTGAACTTTGTTACAACCATATTACCATCTATACTTCATTAGTTTTAATTTTGCATCAGACAATATTAGTTTCTGCTTCTTATATCTCTTGTTGTTTTAGACTAGCCGTGTTATCTTTCTTTGATTCATGCCAGCAATGCTTCAAATTTTATCATTGGCTTTGGATAATCATTGTGACTACTAACAGGTCATGTGTATCCCTTGGCTTCAACATGTCAGGTCCGTGATTCATCTGGCAGCAACGGTGATGGCAACGACTGCTTCATCCTAGATTGTGAGGGCGATGAGCACGGCACGAGTCTCGTATGATAGCTTTGTCGTACCATGAAAGAGTTCGATGTTGCTTCAGGTCTCTTCTCGCTTTCAACCACCACAAGTCCGCCATGGAAGCTGCCATCAAGTTCTTTTCATGTCCTCCGTTACGTGTCCACCCTCATCATGTGTAGTGGCATGTCCATCATGACTTCCATTTTCTCCGTGACACGGAAAGAAATGACTTGAATGTTTGTAACATATTGATAGTTATATATATGAAACTTGTAAGGAAGCATACTTGCTAGTTGATCAAAACATAGATGTAGCCTAATGAGAAGCATGTGTTGTGAACATATGAAGCTCTATATTTTCAGGGAATTGAAGGAATAAAATGTTTGGTTGTGGGAAACATGTAATATGGACGGATGAAGCATTGTGGCATCAATAATATACGGCTACATTGGACATTTTCATATTTTATACTGAAACACGTATAAGAATCCTTTATGTGGAAGCAAATTTCTATTTTCGTTGGAAGCCATTCTAAGCCATGGTCTATGGACCAAAACTGCAACGCTTTTGAAAACAATACCGTGTTACATATGTACTAGTTACGTTCAATTGAAGCAAACTCAGTGGCGAAAAAAGCAAGTTATTTGGTCGGAAGAAGCATGGTTTTGATATTTTTGAAACATGTCATTCCAACTTTTTTCAAATCAAAGCAAACTTTGCTTCCATTAGAAGAAAATTTTAGTAGCACTGGAAACACAAATTTCAATCCCATCGAAAGCAAATATACATAGTAGCATCATTTTAGATTTTATGATCAAACCAAATTTTAGTAGCATTGGAAACACAAACTTTGAGCCCATCGGAAGCAAATATACCTAGTATTGGAAAGACAATTAGATATAAAAGGAAGTAAATCAGATGTCACGGAGACTTTTTTGTGCTTAACTATTATTTTCATTAAAGGCTAAACAATTTTCCTAAAAATGAGTAAGGGAGGAGTAGTTACCAGGAGCAGCGACAATAACGGACCTGCGTTGATTAGAGGTCTGTTTCTTCTCGGAGCAAAATCTGGACCGTCCAGATTTTTTAACAAATACTCCAAAAATCCTAACGGCTAGAGCAGTCGGTTTTCAAAATGGACTCTAATGCAGCTGCAGCCAGGAACATAAAAAAAACATAAACCCAGAAAATATCTAGACTGTCTGGTCTGACCAACTGTTTCATAAACAGGTGCCTCCAAATAAAACTGGGCAGCCTAGCTTAGTGGATGAATTTTTGCTCTCAAAAAAATAATATCAGTTTGCGCCCCTAACTTAGGGTATCAGCTCGCACCAGGCCACACCAGGCCACAGGAGACAGTGAAGATGAAGATCCTTCATCAAATAGGCTACGTTTGATGAAAAATAAGGAGTCGAACCAGGATGCACATTAACATGTATGAAGGCAGCTGTTTCCCAACATGTAGGCTGTCATATCTGGTTTTTAGATACGCCTGATATTACATATATCCCGTTGAACTTGATGAATGAATAAAATTCCCTTTTCCTCCTCAAAAGAGCAACAAAAAAAGCATGGACTAAATTATATTGCTTGTGCAGTAATGCAGATAACCGTCCATATCAGGCAATAAAATAGAGGTTTCGGAGAAGTACAAACTCCAGGTATATGACATTTACTAAAGTTTGGTGCTGCCTTTTATCCCGAACATCCTTCCTCGATTCATCTAAGATGACACGCTCATGGACCTGGCAACAAAAGTACAGTAAGAAACATAATGAGAAGGTCTCCCAATATCCAGAGAAAAACATCCAATTGGTGAATAAAGATTTATGGAGAAATATTACAAACCTGCTGGCTAAGCAGTACTGCGATATGTTCTTCTTGTAGGTGGAGAAAACTGAACACGTACAAATTCTTCCTTGTAACTAACACTTTTATCACATGACTCTTGACATGTGTACACTACTATTGTTGCCCAATCAACGGGGTCTTGTTCATTTTCAACATGGAAGTAATGGAGCAGTTGAGACATTAGCTGCACGTGTAGTGGAAAATAAAAATATATTGGTATGAATGGGGCAAACCAAAAGTTAAATCATGTATGAACATGTACCAAGCAACAAAAACCAATTTTGTAGTGATAAAAACTGTAATATTGCCTTTTCCTTTAACAAAAGAAAGGTACTACCTCCGATTCTAAATAAGTGTCGCCATTTTAAACTAGAGTTAGTTCAAAACCATGACACTTATTTTGGATCGGAGGGAATACTTTATTTTTATAAAGGTTTGGTGTGTTCATATGCAGGAACTACGTAATCATTTGTTGTCAAAAGAGAAGCAAATACGTCTATCCCAAAAAATATCTATCTTGTGGCGCCATCGGCTGTACTGGAACTGCAGGGATGGGATATTTTCCAAATACCAGATGCAGCCCAGAAAGGGGTCATTGGCTGCAGAATCAAGTTAATGTTGATCTGGTAGTAAGGTCTGCAAGATGCTAAATCTTCATTGGAGTATCTGCAGGAGTTCCAGAACGAAATTCCAACATTCCAAATCAAGAATGAGCCACTAAAAAGGAGGGGAGAAATCATCTATAGAGTCCCGTATAAGCAGCACCATATGACAATCCATTGAAGGATAAAAGATAATGTGCCAAACAGGTATATCCTGTGGCGTAAAATTAGGTGAGTTCTTGACCAACTACGAGTCCAAGTAGTGTTAGGAATAAAGATATGTTAAATATGATGAGTCATGCTTTGGATAAAAACGTTATATTGGGAAGAAGGGATTCGTTCGTAGTAGAGAAGGGCGGCACCTAGTCTGTGTTTCTTTCCGCCGTTGTAATTCCTATACAAATGATGAGGGTCTGGACAATGAAAAGAAAGCAACAGTAGAATATCTAGAGCAAGTCTCCCATGTTCTTATATCCATGTTAGCCAGCACCACATATGCGTGGGGGAGACCGGAAAAAAACGCTTCGGCCCGGTCTCGTCGCTCCCCGCGGGCGACGGACAGGCTCCTGACCTCCGCCACCAACCACCCCTCCCCTCCTTCCCTCCTCTCCGCCGCCGCCGGCGAACGCCGCCAGGCAAAGCCCAGGCGGTGCCGGCGGCGGCGGTCTTCTTTCTACCCGGCGGCGGAGGCTCCCTGCGCGGGGCAGGACCCCTGGCGGCGGTGCACCTTGCTTTGCCGAGCTCGGCCTGGCGGAGGTGGTTCTTCCCGTGGCGGCGGCGTCCGGGCGGCGATGAAGGTGGCGGGGACTGGCCCGGAGCAGCACAAGCCACCGGAATGCAGCGGTGAGGCCCCTGTGGCTGGGAGACGCGGGCTAGATCTGGGCCTGGAAGGGCCCAATCTGGGCTTTGCGGGCTGCGGCCGCCATGGCCATGGGCTAATGGTTCTCCTGGCCCCTCTTGCCTGTGGTGGGAGGAGGGGTTCATCCCCATACCCGTCATGGTTAGGGCGCCAGATCCTACCGGACGGGCATGTGTCTGGTGGCTGTAGAGGCAGACGTGGTGCGGCTCAGAATTGGAGGGTAGCGACGGCGGCAACCTACGTGCAGCAGCGCAACGGCGGGAATTTTACGGGCCCAACCTAGGCCCGGCCGGATCCTATGGGTCTGGTATGTTCCTACTGATGCGTCCGGTCGGCACCTGCCGACGGCAGTGGAGGATGTCCTCTAGGTGGTTGTGCTATTGTCGCACTCCGGTTCCTACCTTCATACTGACTCCGACTCAAGGTCACGCGGTGGACCTCGCTTCATAGGCACGAATTCGCGGATGCCAGGGCGGCGGCCCTGGAAGGTGGACTGCACGGTCGGCTCGACGGCGGGCGACGTGGCAGTGGTGATGGTCGTCTCTTGGCGCCATGAGGGTGGCAGGGAGAGGGCGTCGGGGGCTCCTGGTGTTGGTGGCGCCTCGGCATGGCCAATGCCCAGATCGCGTGTTGGAAGATCGGCTCGGGGACGGCTTGTAGGTCGAGGTACCAGGTGTGGCTAGGGTTTTTTCGGGCGAAATCCCAGCGTTTGGCTAACCAGCGACACACTGGTGTCGTGACCTCCGAGGCGTCGTTGTGTCTACCCTCTCCACATTACTCCGGTGAAAATCCTAGACCTCTATGGTCTTGGCGGCGGCGGCGCTTGTTGCGTCGTGACCTCATTGGGGGCGTCGTCATGGAGCTTAGGTTTCCTTTGTCTTACGGCTTCTTCGGTGGCAAGCTCGTTGCTTCTTTGCTTTTATTGTTTATCTTTGATCTGCTTGTAAGAGGATTCCCTCATCACTATGTATCGGTTCGGCCGTTTGGCTTTATTTATAAAGCGGGGCGAAAGCCTATTTCGAGCACCACATATGCGTTTTTCCCAAGTGTGCACCACATCAACAGACCTGAGAGGCTTCAAGAAGACAAGACACTGGACAAGACATGGCGCCTAGGCTGATATTTGGAAATTCCTTATCATTTGCAAAGTCCTTTTCAAGGTCAATTTCCTGTCACCCGCTGAGGAACTCGCATCCATGCCAATTTTCCAATAATTATATACAAGAGAAATATGGATCTTACTTCCAAAAATAAACTTGGCGAAAAAAAATATGTTTTGGTTTTCCTTGGGTAGAATAAACAGATCAGTATAGATACTATAAATGCACACACATGAATGTACAAATGAATTCAAGTTGCAGAAATGTGTTTTAATTGAAGAAATGGTATTTCTTTTATACTACAGTACTGGCGAGAGAATGCACTATACAGGTTCTGACTCTCCAATATATAAGTTCTAGAGTTTTCCACTTCTCAAGAAGGTAGAACATAATAGGAGTCAGGTAATTTGGATGATAGAGAAATGACAGCAGTTACACAAGGCTAAAAGTAACGTTGAATGTAGATGGAGGGTGGATATTGGAAAAACAACAGGTTCTGACTTGCCTCTGATAAGTCAGGTAAGCACAAAGGTAGTAATAATATGCTTTTGAGTAACATATAATGAATCACATAACAAAAAGGGTCATAAGACATGCATATCAACAGGTCATTTTCTTGGACAGAAAATAATAAACTGGAATAAACCATAGAAATTGAAACATGTCCAACCTGAAATTCATAGCCAAGTGGGCCATTACAATAGATGCACGAAGGGGTATCAGTCAGAGACCCAGTTGATACTGCCCAAAGAGGTTTTGCATTTTTTCCCGCACAGTACCTGCATGAAAAAATAATAAACTTATGGCTAACTTTTTTTGCAAGGAGTGCTCAACCTAATCGTACTCAGATATCTAAGCAACAGTTTTGGCTGACAAACTAATCAAAGTAGAAACGTTAAATATCATCACATCAAAAACATGTTTTTTATTGACAACACACGTCCAACATCTCAGAAGGCAGTGTGATCTTATTCTTCAAAGACTACTTTCTCCAGTCCACATATCTCTCTATCTCCCTTCTCCCATAAAAAATATATCTATCTCCTTCCCCTTGTCCTTCACGCGCGCTGCATATTCACCTTTCTCTATCCATCTCTCCACAATATAATGCTGCCCCAGCCCAACACGCCGGTCGTAGCTCTACATGTCACCAGACCAATTTCCTCGTTCATCTTGCTGCACTCGGACTATGCTCCTACTGGGCAGCCTATTTTCCACCAGCAGAGCTTGGCCAGCCAAAAATTCCGCCACAGTAGAGGGCAAGAAATGGCCATGGGCTTGGGAGGAGAGGCAACGTTAGATCTCAATGAAGAACACTCAAAATACTCACCGTCATGGAGCGTGGCAAATAGGGAGAATGGAGCCAACATAGCATTAGTGGTGAAGTTTTACTAAGGATTAAGGACATTCCAGTTTCATCGCATTGTGTACTAGTTCTACGAGCGGAAGAGCTAATTTACAACTTCATGAGCATCTATTGGATGACAAATAATAAATTATAAATGTTTTTTATTTGGAAAGATAGCTCTGCAAGTCACCTCACCATGGCCATGGAGGAGACACAAGCCACAGGGGGAAGAAAGATATGCATGGGGATGAGGATATTGATGGATAAGATTTTCTATTGTTGTGTACTAAGATTTTTAATATTACAATAGTTTATTTTGTTTTCGTTGCGCATGTTGCGAAGCCATAGAAGTGTATTGTCGTTGCAATTTCATGAAAGAAATTCTTACAAGAATTGATGGTTCTTGCGGAAGGATTTTTTTTATTTTGCTATACATTTTCTAATTCATTTACTGCACACATTTAACACTCTTGTGGCAATCGTGTAAAAAGTCATTGCATAATCGTTCATTTTTATTGCAATGGGCTAAAAATCTTCTTGCTATACTAAATGGATGAAGAAATTGTGATTAGGGGGGCTTTTAGAACAAGCCCTAACTCTAGGTTTCTCAATACAAAAGGGAAAACACAATTTACGGGAACAGAAGTCTAGACTTGTTCACACGACTCAAAAGACAGAAATAGAAGTTGATACTCATTCACACTCACCTCAAGACTTGAGGCTGTCTTGAAACACGGTCTATGAAAGATGCCCAGCATGTGTTGTCATCATCAGCCTGCACACAAGTTGTGGTATTGTACTTAATAAATACTAGCATGTCATTACAAATATGGAAGCATGGGCCATAGAACAAAGAAAACCTCAAACTGATCCATGCATAACTGCATCATGGCATCTGGTTCGACTTCCCCTTCTACCACCATCAGTTTTGAATTATCCTTGACAGAACTAGTCAAACATGAAGGCTCGGGTTCATGATCCATCACATATTCAGGCCATGTGTGGCCAGGAAATACTGCAAATAGTCCAAACGGCAACAAATTACATGGGATGTAAGACAAAAACCTAAATAACAGTGAAATAGGCAACAACCTTTCGCTGCATCTGGCAGAATAAAAGCATCTGGTGAACTTGGTATTTGACAGCAAACATTCTCATGACTAGTGCGCCAATGCAATTCCTGAATAACGTTACAGATAGATTCCCACCAAAACAGAGATCAACATTTAAGCAGGAGAGGTAGACAGATAATGCTAAATAGATATGGCGAGAACCTGTTTAGTACCTGATGCTTCCTAGAACAATAGCTTGCTTCCCTACAGTGGCTGCACAAAATTTCACCTTTCCATGTACCACACCAATCACAAAGGCGGGCACGGAATGCTACCAGAAAAATACACGATTCAGTGCTATACAGTACGCCAATTCAACGACACAAGCACATCGATGAATAATAAACGTAACAAGGTTTGTGATCAAAGGTGTAGTGAATTATGGAGGGGAAGTTGTCAATAATACTAAGGAAAACTTGTGCTATACAGCAGGTATACTCAGTAGCTGTCTGCACAACTTCAACAGCTAGTTTTGTATAGATGAACCAAGGAGTATTGCAGCTCAATTGCACAAACATGTAGAACTAAAAGCAAAACTACCTCCTGAACATTGTGATTCCATGCACCCCTTAGGCTCTTCAGCTGCATAAAATGCATTAAGTCTGGGCAGCTGGCACCTGAAGACCTTCACACTGCAGCACAAATTCACCACAAGCGATCATGACAAGAAATGTGAAATTTTGGGCTAACACACTAGACAATGAACAGCTATGCTATCGATACCTCCTCCTAGGATTTGATGTCCTGTCCTTCCCCTGCTCACGCTGGTCTAGTTGCAAGCATGACATGGATGGACACATAAACACAAAGAA
Source organism: Avena longiglumis (assembly GCA_030063025.1). Classification (NCBI taxonomy): domain Eukaryota; kingdom Viridiplantae; phylum Streptophyta; class Magnoliopsida; order Poales; family Poaceae; genus Avena; species Avena longiglumis. The sequence continues at coordinate 457,569,271 of CP125978.1, read as the reverse complement.
TGCGCGGTGGTAGGTCGTCTCCTTCCACCCATCTGGTACATAGACCTGCACAAGTGTGACCAAATTTTGTTGGCAATCCTAGACATAAACGGCCAGGCAGAGTTAAAGCTTTGGGAATGAAACAAACCTGCAGGACAAAACGCAGTGGGTCACCACAGAAGTCACAGCATCTGGATTGTCCAGATGGCAAATTGACAGGATCAAGCCAGGCCTGAACAGTGCAATATGTTTCTCACGATTAAAGAACAGTTCAAATGGCATCACGATGTAGTGAAGCAAAAATATAGTCATACGCACCGGGGCACCGCCAGCTTTACTGGGGAAGTGTTGGGGGAGAAGAAAATGCCAGTCTTGTGGTTCCTGTGGTTTCCTCAAGAGACCTAATGTTACTTCAGGCTCCAAGTCCTCATCATCGTCTAGGTAGTCCCTTTCAGATATGGCATCAGGCTCTGTTTCCACCTTGGTGCCATCGTCCATCTTTCCGGGCACATCTGAGATTATGTTAAGATTTTGAAGCTTGTTGGTGCAAACTTCCATGTTTCCTGGCACTTGGCGGCAGGGCAACTGACATGGGAGGGGATGAATGTCACCAGAGTAGCTGATAAAAGAAGGATAAGAAAAATATCACACACCAATCTCACGAGATTTCTCTAAGGAAATTTGAGCTGCAAAAGACCAGAGCAAGTATATCTGGAAATTGACACTAAAATTGTGCAAAATAAACTCCAACCCCACCCTGGGTTGTTTTCTAACATATGCATATGAGGGCGATTCGCATAGATCTTGCGCAATATCGGGTCACGGGAAAAGTACGATTTTGGCTTATTGCTCACAGCAGAGAAAGTTCCAACTGAAAAGAATTCACTATTTGAACAATCACAGCCTACTACGGTTTCCTTACCAACGAGAACGAGGTGGCTCAATTCTTGCTTGCATGCTTCGCAGGGGGGCGGCGGCGCTGGTCGGGCGAAGAGACCAGAGAGAGGTGGGTTATAATGTTGTCAATTGGGCCGAGACTCAAAGGCCCGTTGGGAAGCCATATAACGGCCGAGTTGGGAAGCTGGGTGGTATACGACTGCCGCCAGCTGCCAGGAGGAGGTGCTAAGGGGCCGCTTGACACGGCACGACTCGGACGAGTCAGCACGCACGGTCAGCGTCGTGGGCCACGGCCTATCTATATCGTCTTCTTCTTACTGCCACCACAGCAAGCACCACCTCCTTCCTCCGGTCGCCTTCTTCCTACTGCGAGCACCACTTCCTTTCTCTGGTCGTCGGCGAGCACCCCCAAACCCTAAGATATCTTCCTCGCCTTCGCCGGCGACGCCGCGGCCAGCCGCGTCACCTCCGTCTCTGGCGAGGTCCAGGCCTCACCTCCGCTAGCGACGCCGTGGCCAGCCGCGCCGTCCTCGTCGGCGGCGAGGTCCCGGACGACCATCCTTCTAAACCCCTCCGACTTGCACCCTAGCCCTAAGTCCGGCCGCCGGCGACATCTCCTACCCCTAACCCTAAGTTTGGCGAGCTCCCCACCCCCTCTCCGTCAAGTTTCCTTCCTCACCTCCGTCGGCGACACCGCGGCTGATGTGTGGTTGACATGGGGCGCTTCATCGGGAAACCCCAAGAGTAAGGTATGATGCAGCACAGCAGCAAGTCTTCCCTCGATAAGAAACCGAGGTTATCGAACTAGTAGGAGGAAGTAAACGTCTCAAAGTTGTTGCAAACAACGTGGAAACCTGCACAACACAAACTCAAGACTTTGCCCTAACTAACAATGAGGTTGTCAATCTCACCGGTTGCTGCAACAAAGGATTAACTGTATGATGTGGAAGGTGATGATGGTTTGCAGCAAGTAAACAGTAACAGTGGAATATGTATCAATGGTAAAGATTGGATCGGTGTCCATAGTTTACTAGAGGTATTCTCCTTAGATAAACAAACATGGCATACTGGATAAACAAATTACAGCAGGACAATTGACAGGACTGAGCAAGGCATAACAAGCAATACTAGACATAAAGATCTTATGAGATTTGATTGTGCAATACAACAAGATACATAGACTGCCATTCAACTATATCTATGACTAGAAGTCCACCTTTGGGTTATCATCCGAACCCCCTCCAGTATTAAGTTGTAAGCAACAGACAACTGCTTTAAGCAAAGTGTGTAAGGTAAACAATCCACTTGTTCCATGAATAAGAGACCGTTGTTTTCTCCCTAGTGGCAACAGCACATCTACAACCTTAGAGATTTTTGGCACTTCCCTTGATTAAATAGAGGCATAAACCCACTATCAGGCATAAATACCCCCTCTTGGAGTCACTAGCAACTACTTGACCAAGATAGCTACTAACAATGGAGAGTATGCAAGATCGCAAACAACACAGACATGATAGAATCAATAAGACAAAATCATTAATCAATCTAATATAGTAATCTCAATATGCATCGGATCCCTGCAAATACAACATGCATGATTACAAATAGATGAGATCTTAATCATGAACGGAGCTCGCAAGATCTATACATGAAAGCACAAGGAGGAGATACAACCATCTAGCTACTACATGGACCCGTAGTCCAAGGTGGAACTACTCACGCTTCATACCGGAGGCTGGCATGATAAAGAAGAAGGCCTCCGGGATGATATCCCCTCCTGCAGGGTGTCGGGAAGAGCTTCAGATCCTCCCCGGTCTAGGGACGATGGTGGCGGAGGCTACAGACGGTTTCGTGGAATATTGATCGGGTGCTTAGGATTTAAGCATCGGGGGCTTCTTATAGACGAAGAGGCGAGACTGGGAGGCGGCCAGGGGGCCCACACCCTGCCTAGGTGTGGCCTGGGGTGGGCCCGCGCCTGAGGGGGTGCAGCCGCCCTGTGGTGCCCCTCCATCTCTCCTCTGGACTCCGTGTTCTCCTCGGTGAAATATTAACTTTGGATTTTGTCCCGTCCAATTCCGAGAATATTTCTTTACTAGCTTTTCTGGAACCAAAAATAGCAGAAAACGGGCAACTGGCACTATGGCAACTTGTTAATAGGTTAGTACCAGAAAACATATAAAAAGCACCTCAAAGTGTGGACAAAACAAAGAAAAGTAGATACTAAACAAGTATGGAACATAAAAAATTATATATATGTTTCCGACGTATCAGCGGCCAGCCGCGTCGTCCCCGTCGTCGGCGAGGTCTGCCCGTCGCCTTCATCATTATCTCCGGCGGTCCGGCCTCGTTACTTCGTCGTCGTCCTTGTTGGTGGGCCAGCTGATACGTCGTAAACATATCTATAATTTTTTATGTTCCATGCTTGTTTATTATCTACTTTGCTTTGCTTTGTCTACACTTTGAGGTGTTTTTATATGTTTTCTGGACTAACCTATTAACAAGATGCCACAGTGCCAGTTTCTTGTTTTCTTATGTTTTTGGTTCCAGAAAAGTCAGAAAATCAATATTATCGGAATTAGACGGGACAAAATCTCAAGTCAATATTTTACCGTGGAGAACACGGAGCCATAAGACGAGACGAAGAAGAGCCACCAGGGGGCAACACCCCCTGGCCGTGTGGCCTGGCCTGGCCTGCGCCTGGGGGGTTCGACCACCCTAGGTGCCCCCTGCCTCACCTCTTCGCTTATAAGAAGCCCCTGATAGCAAAACCCTAAGTACCCGATCAATCTTCACGAAATAGTCCGTAGCCGCCGCCACCATCGTCCCTAGATCGGGGGATCTGAATTTCTTCCCGGCACCCTGCCGGAGGGGAGATCATCCCGGAAGCCTTCATCATCATCATGTCAGCCTCCGGTATGATGCGTGAGTAGTTCCACATTGGACTACGGGTCCATGTAGTAGCTATATGGTTGTCTCTCCTCCTTTGTGCTACCATGTTTAGATCTTATGAGATCCGTTCATGATCAAGATCATCTATTTGTAATCATGCATGTTGTGTTTGCAGGGATCCGATGGATATTGATATTACTATGTCAGATTGATTAATGGTTCTATCTTATTGATTCTATCATGTCTGTGTTGTTTCTGATCTTGCATGCTCTCCGTTTCGAGTAGCTATCTTGGCCAAGTAGATGCTAGTGACTGATACGTTGGAAACGTATCTATAATTTTTTATGCTCCATGATTGTTTAGTATCTACTTTGCTTTGCCTTGTCTACACTTTGGTGTGCTTTATACATGTTTTCTTGTACTAACCTACTAACAAGTTGCAACAATGCCAGATGCCTATTTTTCCTGCTGTTTTTGGTTTTAGAAAAGTTAGTAAAGAAATATTCTCGGAATTGGACGGGACAAACATCAAAGTCAATTACTTTCCGGGGGGAACAAGAAGTCCAAAGGGGAGCCGGAGAGGCGCCAGGCGGCGACCACCCTAGGAGGCGGGTGGGCCCGCACACCTAGGCAGGTGTGGGGCCCACGCCACCGCCGGCCCCCTTCACCTATAAGAAGCCCCCGATCCAGAAACCCTAAGGACCCGATCAATATTCCACGAAACCTTCTGTATCCGCCGCCACCATCGTCCCTAGATCGGGGGATTTGAAGTTCTTCTCGGCACCCTGTCGGAGGGGAGATCATCCCAGAGGCCTTCTCTCTAGTATGATGCGTGAGTAGTTCCACCTTGGACTATGGGTCCATGTAGTAGCTAGATGGTTGTATCTCCTCCTTGTGCTTTCATGTATAGATCTTGTGAGCTTCGTTCATGATGAAGATCTAATCTATTTGTAATCATGCATATTGTGTTTGCGGGGATCCAATGGATATTGATATTATTATGTTGGTTTGATCAATGGTTTTGTCTTTATGATTCTAGCATGTATGTGTTGTTTGTGATCTTGCATGCTCTCTGTTGTTAGTAGCTACCTTGGCCAAGTAGTTGCTAGTGACTCCAAGAGTGGGTATTTATGCTCGATAGTGGGTTCATGCCTCTAGTTTCTAAGGGAAGTGACAGAAATCTCTTCGGTTGTAGATGTGTTGTTGCTACTAGTGAGAAAACAATGGTCTCCTGTTTATGGAACATGTGGACTGTTTACCTTACACACTTTGCTTAAAGCAGTTGTCTGTTGCTTGCAACTTAATACTAGAGGGGGTTCGGATGATAACCTGAAGGTAGACTTCTAGTCATAGATGCAGTTGGATGGCGGTCTATGTATCTTCTTGTATTGCCCAATCGAATCTCATAGGATCTTTCTGACTAGTAATTGCATTGTTATGCCTTGCTCAGCCTTCACAATTGCACCTTTTGTAATTTGTTTACCCTTCATGCCATGTTGTTTATCTAAGCAGAGAACCTCTAGTGAACTATGTACCCTGGTCCAATCTTTACCATTGATACATCTTCCACTCTTACTTGTTTAGTTGCTGCAAACCATTACCTTCCACACCATATGTTTAATCATTTGTTACAGCAAACCGGTAAGCTTGACAACCTCACTGATTCGACAAAGTCTTGAGTTTGTGTTGTGTAGGTCTCCACGTTGTTTGCAACACCTTTGAGATTTTTCCTTCCTCCTTCAGGTTCGATAACCTCGGTCTCTACTGAGGAAAACTTGTTGTTGTGCTCATCACACCTTGCTCTTGGGGTTCCAACGAAGTGTCCCACGTCAACACTGGGTGCACGCATCAGTGACTCCAAGAGGGAGTATTTATGCTCGATAGTGGGTTCATGCCTCTATTTAATCTGGGGAAGTGACAGAAATCTCTAAGGTTGTAGATGTGCTATTGCTACTAGGGGGAAAACAACGGTCTCTTGTTCATGGAACAAGTGGATTTTTTACCTTACACACTTTGCTTAAAGCAGTTATCACTTGCTTGCAACTTAATAATGGAGGGGGTTCGGATGATAACCTGAAGGTGGATTACTAGTTATAGATGCAGTTGGATGGCGGTCTATGTATCTTGTTGTATTGCCCAATCAAATCTTATAGGATCATGAATGTCTAGTATTGCATTGTTATGCCTTGCTCTGTCCTGTCAATTGTCATGCTGTAATTTTTTACCCAACATGTCATGTTTGTTTATCTTAAGGAGAACACCTATAGTGAACTATGGACCCCTGTCCAATCTTTGCCATTGATACAACTTCCACTGTTCCTGTTTACTTTCTGCAAACCACCATTAACTTCCACACCATACAGTTAATCCTTTGTTTTCAACAAATCGGTGAGATTGACAACCTCACTGTTCGTTGGGGAAAAATCTTGAGTTTGTGTTGTGCAGGTTTCCAAGTTGATAACAACACTTTTGGGTCATTTCCTTCATCCTACTGGTTCGATAACCTTGGTTTCTTTCTGAGGGAAGACTTGCTACTATTCTCATCATACCTTCCTCTTGGGGTCTTCCAATGAAGCTCTACATTGATCTGAGCACATCAAGCTATTTTCTGGCGCCGTTGACGGGGAGGCTAAGGACGGATTCACAAGGGGAGTCCTTCACAACCTTTCTCTTTACTTTGTTTTTGTTTTGCTTAGTTTCTTTTGCCTTGTTTTGTTTGCCTCTTTTTATCAAAAACTCCAAAAAAAATAGTTTGGTTTGGTTTGCTTTCTCTTATAAAAACAAAAAAATAGTTCCTACTTTAGTTGCTACCATGTCTGGCTTTAGTCCAATCACTGTGTCACCTATGGAAAGGATCTTTACTTTCAAGCAAGAAAGTGAAGAGAGTTTCAAAGAAGCTTGGTCTAGAATCTCCAATTTACAAAGGAAAACTGAGCCTAAGATGTGTCTTATCTTGGTTATTAATAGTTTCTAGCATGGTCTTGCTCTTTGTTATAGTTATGCTTTGGATGCTCTAGCTGGGAAAGGTATTTTTTGATGTACTGAGAATGAAGCTTTGGATGCTATAAAGAAGTTGATTATAATTTATAATATGCCTAGCAAGTCTGATTCTTCCTTTATAAACATCAATGCTAGGTTGAAGACTCTTGAGACCATTACAGCTGCTTTGAAAGATTGTTATAACATGCTTAGAGAGCATCATTATTATGTTCCAATAAATTATGAGCCTTAAAAATGGTTTCCTACAATAAAAGTTTCTATAAATAGTGAAACTTTTGATGCTCGTTGTGATATCATGTCTGAATTTTGCCTTATGCCTAAAGATATCTATGAGCCTTTGAATCTTTGGGGAGTTTCTAAAGGAGGAGAAGAAATATCTCTTACCAATAATGGAACTTTATTACCCATTGGAATAGCTGAAGGTGTGTTTACAAAAATCTCAGGGAAAGTGGTGTCTACTGATTATCTTATTATTGAATGTGAAGGAAAAGGACAAATTACACTTGGAAGATCCCGCTAAAACCAATGGTAAGGAAATCGATAATCGTTAACTGCTCGGTTGGCTTGGGAGTAGCGACTAATCGGAATTTAGACGATTAACTCATTTAATTGGTCGGATATTAATCGATGCAGCCTACAAAAATTAGCACCTAAAAAACATATGAATCCTCTTGCACCTCAACCATCTACCCTATTAAAGACATCCTTAAGCTCCCGGGTGATATCCTAAAGCAATGGAGCTCTTGCATCTGAGGTCTGGTCGACAACTACGAGGAACTGGTCAACAACGACAAGGAACTGGTTGGTGATGGAGGAAATCAAGCTCCTGGAGGCAGAGATCAAGCGGGAGCTTCGCAAAACCTACTTAATTGGGGCGGGATAGCGGATGGATGGGCGATATGTGTTGATAATTTTGTAACCTTTTAGACCAAGTTGATACGCCCAATTTGCATCACCATTCTATATCATAATTTACCTGTATTCATTGATATTTGTCTTATTGTGAGGTATTATTTATGGCTTTTCATTTGTTTATGCATGTTGGATGATTCTTGGAGGATGGACTGTCGGAGTCTGGATTCTGATGGAAAAGAAGGCGTTTCGGTGCAATTTCGCGAAGATCATAAAAATACCAGAAAAATATGGAAACATATTATTTTACCAGAAGATGAAGGAAGCCAGAAGGAGGGACGAAGTGGGGCCTCAGGGGGCCCACACCCCCCTAGGCGCGGGCCCACCTGACCCCGTGCCTAGGGCAGGTGTGGCCCACCTGCCCGGCCTCCGACTCCGCCCCTTCTCCTATATCTTCCCTTCGAAATCCCAAGGCTCGGGGAGCGACCACGGATAGATTTCCGCCGCCTCTAGGGGGTGGAAAACACCAAGAGAGAAAGATCTCTCTGGCAGACAGATTTCTGCCGGGGGAATTCCTTCCCGGAGAGGGGAGACCGTCGCCATCAACACCGTCATCAAGCTAGGCTTCATCGGGATCATCATCATCATCATCCACACCATCATATCCACCACCACCATCATCACCACTCCGTCCCGCTGTAACAATTGCGTTGGATATTGCTTTAGTTCTTAGGGGAGACTTTCCCGGTGTTGATTGCTGTTGTAGTTGATGCTTGTGAGTGGAACCATTGGATTATTGTTTATGTTTAGATTGTTATCCAATATCATATCATCTTTGATCTTGATCCATATGATGTCTTGTGAGTAGTTCATTTAGTTCTTGAGGACATGGGAGAAGTCATGTTGTTAGTAGTGAATCTGTGATGAGTTATTATTCAATGGTTTAGTATTTAAGTTGTGGTGCTATTCTTCTAGTGGTGTCATGTGAACGTCGACTACATGATACTTCACCATTTATGGGCCTAGGGGAATGCATTGTGTATTTGGCTACTAATCGCGGGGTTAGGAGTGATGAAACTGAACCCCGTTAGGACACCTTTGCACAAGGGAGCGTAGGATCTCAGAGTTTAAGGCGATGGTTAGATTTATATCCTAATTACTTTCCTATAGTTACGGATGTTTGCAGGGGGTTTAATCACAAGTATATATTAGTCCTAGGAAGGCGGTATGTTATACAGTTCACCCACACAACACTTACAAACACCAGCGAAGAGTACTCAACTATTTGAAGCGAAAGCACTTGACATAATTCCCATGTGTCCTCGAGAACGTTTGGTCCTTATAAGTATTTCCACCGGCCTATCCTTTGCTAAGAAAGGATTGGGTCACTTGCTCCATTTGTTAGTTACTTTTGTTACTTGCTCCTTGTTTTGTTGCCTTGTCAGAAAACCACTAAAAATCCGTTTCCTAAGTATTCACAGGGTTTTCCTTCTCCATACCACTGTCCAGCACCTTCTGCTCCTCGTTGGGATCGACACTCCTATTTATAGAAAGTACTACGATACACCCCCTATACTTGTGGGTCATCAAGACTATTTTCTGGTGCCGTTGCCGGGGAGTGAAGCGCTATTGAAGAGTGGAACTGGTAAGGGGAACTTTCACTGTGAGTATTGCTCTTGCTACTTCTTGTTACTTTGTTTCCAATATGGATAACCCACTTGGTTTTCTTTTTGGTAAAACTACTACCACTGCTAGGGTAGTAGATGAACCATCTCCTGTTGAGATAGATCCTTTTAAGATCCCATCCCGGTAATCACTTGCTTTTATCCATGAATTATGCGGGTTGTTTAAGTGTGCAGGTATCACAACTAAACAGGTGAAGAAGAAGTTACTCTCCATATCCTTGAAAGGGAGAGCTGAAGAATGGTATAAGCTGCTGAAGAATGGACAATCCATGGAATGGGAGGAGATGTCATCTCTCTTTTACTCTAAATTTTTCCTCCCAGTGAGATTCATAAGGATAGAAATCTTATATATAACTTTTGGCCTCTTGATGGAGAGAGTACAGCTCAAGCTTGGGGGAGATTGAAGTTACTAATGCTTAAATCTCCTATTCATGAACTCCCTAACGATATTATTCTCAATAACTTTTATGCTAGGCTTTCTCTTCATGATAAAGATTTACTAGATGCTTCTTGTGCTGGATCATTTACATGTATGAAGGAAGAAGCTAAATAGGATCTACTAGACCGTATTCAAGAGAACACTGAAGCTTGGGAGAATGACAAAGGAAGAAAGTCAGGAATAAACTATGATTATGTAGAGTTCCCAACCTTTAATAAGGTAGAGATCCCTGTGTGTACAATGCTAGTCCCTGGATCAATAGCTAGCATCCACAATTAAGATGTAATATCAAGAAACAAAGGTCATAATACAGCTTTTATAACCAGGAATAAAATAATTCATTACATCTTACATAGCTCATTTGGCTATCACATTACATTGCAGCAGAATATCTATAAGCATGGGGTCCTTCATCTTCAAAGTGCCACAGGCAAACATGTTGGTTGTAGACTTGTAATCCTAATCAATAAACTGCACTAACACCAAACCAACCTGCAACATTACAAGTTACAGCCACAAGGGTCAATACATTTGAATTGTATTGGCAAGTTTCACTACTATGTAGAAATAAATGGATCCTAACATTACATGCATATTTGGCTAAGTAGGGTTTTAGGCTCATTTGCAGAAAGCAGTATAATTTATCCTATCTTTTCAAAATAGTTTTGATCTTTTGTCAAATCTTTCTGAACTCCTTGGAAACCTCCAAGTGCTTCAAGTCTCTTGTTGTCACTTTCAAGTTTTACTTTAGAAATTGGAATGTTGAGATTTCCCATAGCTTCAGGCCTTAGTTGCTCAATATTGTCCATAACCGGGGACACGGCTAAGTACTTAGATTTTTATCTTCTGCAGAAGTTGTACACTTTACCCACATGACACACTCTCATCTTGATGCCACCAGTGGCCGCTAGATAAGTACTCACCAAGATGGAGTACTGGCAGATTGAGAATGTGACGAAGTCTTTCCATAGGGTCCTCCCAATACACAATGCTAGCTTGTCTTCAGGCACCAATGTAGGGTTCCTAGTTCCCTCATTCCAGTTAACCTGAAGAGGCCAATGCATGGGTCTTCCACTATGTAGTTGACTAAGCCAGTGCCCATTTAGCATGTGGCTGTACACGGAAGCCACTGTACGAGAAACATGTTCAATCTCTAAGTCCCTGGGTGGTTTTCTTCTAGTGCACAATAAAAAGAGATTGCCATATAAACATGGTTCCTCTTGTTGCCACCTTGTCCAAAAACTTGAGTATCCTTGTCCACCCAGGTGGTTCATTGAGTACTTGTTTTATTATATAAAACAAAAGTCTTTTCAATACTTCTCATAATCTCAACATGTATCCCTTCTCCATATATAAAGCAGGGCTAAGCATATTACAACTACATTGTTTTCACTAAGGAATATATAGGGGTACCCTATTAGGATTTAGCATAGCAAAATATAGTAGACCTCATCATGCATGTTTCAAAATCCACTAAGTGTAATGAAAATAGTAGTACTTGGATAATAGTGTCACTTGCCTTTTTGGTAGAGGATGTTGGTTCACTTCTTGATCTTGCTAATATCACACTCTTCTAACTTCACTACAAATCAATCAAGCAAACATAGATTCAACTAGCATTCCAATCAATATTCAATCAATTTAGCACACATAAAATAATAGAAACAAGGTCATGCATGCAAGCATGCAAAAGATAGTTTTATTTGCAAAGGTGGTTTCTACTAGGCTCTATACATTGTAAGGTTCAAAGTGGTAATTTTCTAAAGTGTCAAAGTCATTTGCAAAAGGGTTTTATCTATAAACCATTTTTAAATCAAATCATTATTTCATGTGGTGGAAAATGTTTTTAGTAAAGCAACAATTTTATATTGTTCAACAAATAAGTTGTTAATTCACAAAACTTGGTGTTTAGGGTCAGTAGGTTTGAATCAAAACATTTTCCAAAGTTTTTTCTCAAAAATCATTTCCATATCAAAATCAATATTTTTATTTGACTAGAAATGAGCTAATTCAATTATTCAATCCTAATCTTCACAAAATACATTTTTAAATCCATAAGTTGGTTCCTAGGGTCAGTAGGTTCACAGCTAATCATTTTGCAAAGATTTCATCTCCAAATCAAAACTAGAACAATTTTCTTATTCACAACAAGCCTACACAAGTTTCTGCAAAAACAATCATTTTACCAGAAGCTTTTTACTAAACAAAGTGCATGGTTGGCTAGGGCTTGTTTTTATGAATCCATTGATATAAAGTTTGCCAAATTTGGACGTGTGGTTTGAAAGTTATGGATCTTACAAGTTTGCATATCAATCTGATTCCAAATTCTGTTTTAAATCGAACTAGTGCCACGCGGCGTGATATTATTGGCTGATACCGCTTCGGGTGGATTGAGATCTCTGGACCGCTGGATATCATTTAAATCATACGGCTCATATGTGCTCATACCCCTTCGTCAAAATCTATTCCTAGCCGCAGGATTTACATCTAACGGTCACAGACGCTGGGTCAAAGTTTGGCGGCGCTGCGCGGCGGCGAGCGGGGGAGCACGCTCTGGCGATGGCGTCGCGGTGATTCCAGGAAGCAAAGAAGACAGGGAAGTGTCTCACCGTGTTCGCGTGATCGAGGTGAAGCTCAAGGTGGTCGCGAGGTGGCAAGGGGTGCACGGGGCTGTAGCCAATTCCTCGCCGGAGTAGCTGCGAGCAGCAGGTGGTTCTGTTTGATGACGGGGGCGACATTGTGGTTTACCCCAAAGCAAAACAAAGGCACGGTTAGATGCGTACAGTCCTGGGGACCTTAGAAGTATCATTAGGGAGGCTCGGGGTGGTCGGCTCTTACCAGGAAAGCTCGTCGGAGGCGAGGCAGGGTGATGTGGCGAGTTGAGGTCGTTCTTCTTGGCCTTTAGAACAGGCGAGTGAACACATGGAAATGCACGCCTGGAGGTGGAGGACAAGCTTGTGTGTAGTGGAAGGCGAGGGGCGGCGAGGTATGGCCGGAATTCACTGGAGAAGCTCGTCGGAGCAGTGGTGGTGCAAGGGGCAGGCGACCTATGGGGGAGGAGGCTGCAGGGGAAAGAGAGAGGGGAGAGGGGCGATTTAACGGGCGTAGTCACTGCGGGGAATTAAGGACGTCTTCAACGCGTATTCATCGCCGGAATTACTCGCTGCAACGGCAGGGCGAGTTCACCGCAGGGAGGAAGAAGGTGACGTGTGTTGGAGATATGCCCTAGAGGCAATAATAAATGTAGTTATTATTATATCTTTGTGTTTATGATAAATGTTTACATTCATGCTATAATAGTATTAACAAGGAAACCATTTATACTTGTGTGATTTGTAAACTTAATTTGAAGTCCCTAGTATAGCCTCTATACTTCACTAGCTTGTTGGTTGATTAATGATTGTGGTTTCCATATCATGAACATTGAGATGTTATCAACAACAAGATCATATCGTTAGGAGAATGATATGGTGGACATACTCCTATAGATAAGCGTAGCATAAAGATCAAGTCATTTCATTAGTTCAATTGCTATATGCTTTCTGATACATAGTAACCTAATTCCTTCGACCATGAGATCATGCATATCACCTTTACGGATGGATGCTTTGATGACATCAAACACCACACCGTGGCGGGTGGCTATAAAGGTGGCATTAAGTGTTCGGAAAGTATTGGTTGAAACACATGGATCAAGATTGGGATTTGTCCATCCACATGACGGATAGATATACTCTGGGCCCTCTCGGTGGAATGTCATCCAATTAGCTTGCAAGCATGTGACTTGGTCACAAGGGATCACATATCACGGAACGAGAAAAGAGTACTTATCGAATGAGGTTGAACTAGGTATGCGGAGATACCACGATCATAACCTCGGATAAGTAAACTATCGTGAGACAAAGGGAAATTGGTATCGTATGTAAGTGGTTCATTCGATCGCAAAGTAATCGTAGAAATATGTAGCCATATGAATTTCAGATTCCTCTATTGGTTATTGTTAGAAGTGTCTCGATCATGTCCGCATAATTCACGAACCGTAGGGAGACACACTTAAGGATTGACGTTGTTTGAGTAGTTATGGTATTATGAGAAAGAGACGAATGTTGTTCGAGTCTCGGATGGGATCCGGGATATCACGAGGTGATCCGGAATGGTCCGGAGAATAAGATTCATATAAGGAAAGTCCCGTTTGAGTTCGGGAATGATTCCGTGTTTTCATCGGGAATGTTCTAGAAGGTTCGGATTGTCCGGCACTCCGGGAAGGTACATGAATGTGTCATTGCTCATTGAATGATTGCATCATGTACTAAGTGTTCTTGCTGTCCCAAATAAAGGATTAAATTGAATCCTAAAACAGAAAAGTCAAATGTCGGTTTGAAAGTCAAGCGCCAAAACAAGAAACTGGGAAACAAGCAAGAGGAGTTGGAACCAACACGGAGGAGTTGGACTCCTCGGCGGCGCCACCCTAGGCGAGTTGGGAGGACTCCTCCCTCCTGGCCAAGGACCCCCTCCCATATAAGGAGGCGGGGCTCCTCCATAGACACATAACTTTCTACTCTAGATCTCCGGTTTAGAGCCGTTTTGGTTTAGAGATTCTAATTGCTTTAGCCAATGGTTTAGAGCCTTCTAATTGGTTTAGAGCCTTCTAATTGGTGTGTCTAATTACTAGACCACTAATAGCCTCTCTCATAAGCTCCACCATACTCGCACGGCTTAAGGCAAGCCTGGGATCTCCCTCTACTTAGGTACCACAGGTTGTCTTTAGGAATCGCGAGGAGAGTGCTACAACCTCCGCTGCTTTGGAACAAGGGAGAGGAAGGTCTTCGTCGAGTACGAACGTGTGACCGACTGCGGAGCATTAACGTGGCGGCGGAAGGATCGTCTACGATCTTGAGATCGGGAAGAAATGCGACTACATCACCCACGAGAATCCGCTCTCGTTAAACGCTTTGGAATCTTCGAGGGTAAGTTATACCATCGACTCGTTGCTACAATCTAGTAGATAGATCTTGGCTTGTTTGTTTGTATGCGATAGAAAATTTTTGTTTTCCATGCTACGAACCCCTACAACGTGGGCGTGGGGTCGTCTGGCAGTGAGAGAGAGAAGGGTGCGGTGGGGTCCTGCTGTCTGCGACTGTGCGGGTGTGAGTTCGAGTGGAAAACGATTCGCGCGTGGGGGGTTTAATTGGGCTGGAGCTGGGCTGCTGGGCCTGCTGGGTTGGGTCAGGTTTGATTCATTTTTTCATACAAAATCTTTTTCTTTTTCTATTTGATTTTCCTGTTTTGAATTTCAAACAACAAATCAAACACCCAAATGAAATAAAAACCTTGCTAACTTTGTATTGAGTTTTATTTCTGTTTAACAACACAATTCCAAAGTCCAAAATAAAATAATATTTTTATTCTTTTTAGGATCTATTTAATAATTAAATAAAATAGTCCTTAGTTATTAATTCAAATAGGTTTTGATTTATTAAAATGTCCATTTGAAATCTAAATATTATCAAAACCAAATCAGTAGGTTTTATTTGAAAATATAAAATACTTGGAAGACTTGTTTAAAATAAATTAACAAGTTTTTATGTTTAATTAAAATGGTAAAACCTTTATTTTTTAATAAAATTGGATATTAATAAATCCTCATTATTTTTTTTAAATAACCCTTTACCCCTTTAATCAAAACAAAATATTTTATTTCAAAAACTTGGCCAAGGTTTAATTTGGCTCTATAAAAATAGTCCTTATTTATTTCTACCTTTGCTTTTGAAAACCAAATCTTTTTATTAAAAGATCCAAAATTAGTAATTTCACTTATTTAAAATTTTCTTTATTAATTGTTTATCTTTTCAAATCCCTTTAGGATTTGTTTGATAAAAATTAGGTTTGAAGGTTTCCAATTGGGATTAAAAGTTTCTTCTCACCCTGAAAATCAACAAAGTTTTATTTTATTCATTTATTTTTCACATAACAAGATTTGGAAAATCTTGGGATGTGACAGATTATGAATGCATTAAATCCTTTATGGGAACTGATAGCTTCCGTGATATTAGCAATGAGTTTGGTCTTGATTCCCAAATTATTGCCAACTGTTTTAAGGCCTTTGCCTCTTACATTGAAATTCCCAAGAAGAAGTGGAATAAGTACAATGCTCCTTATAAAGATGTTGTTAGTCATGTTCCAGTTAGAAGTACTCAAGTTTGTACTACTAATCATATTGTGACTGAACCTCATGTTGAGAAAATGCATTTCCCAGCTAAGGTAAAGGAGTATTCTATGATTATTAGTGCAAACAGCAAGGGTACAATGAAAACTGCGGAGCCTGGTAAGCATTTGAATGATGAACATGTGGTAGATATTGTGAAAGACACTATCGCTAGAAATATAGAGGATGCGCACATTGTCTTCTGTGAAGACGTTTCTAGTATTATCTCTCATCCTAGTAAGGCTAGAAAAGCTAGTGTTCCTGTGCTTTCTGTTAAAATTGGTGATCATTGCTACTATGGTTTATGTGATATTGGTGCTAGTTCTAGTGCTATTCCTTATGAGCTTTACAGGAAATTATGCATGAGATTGGTCCTTGTGAGCTTGAGGACATTGATGTGGTTATCCACCTTGCTAATAAGGAGACCATTTGCCCCATTGGTATTGTAAGATATGTGGAGGTTCTTTGTGGTAAGATTAAGTATCCTGCTGATTTTCTAGTGCTTAATTCAGCAGCTAGCAAAACTTGTCCCATAAGTTTTGGTCGACCTTTCTTGAACACTTGTGGAGCTATTATTGATTGTAAGAAGAAAAAAGTTTTAACTAAGTTTGATGGAGATTCTTATGAGTTTATTTTTTCCAAATTTGCTAAAGCTCCCTATGAAAATAGCTTGCCTAATAAAGATTTCAGGATGGAACAACTTGCTTCTATTAATCCATTCTATGACCTTGGACCTCTTTTTGGTGACTGCAAGTATGCTTATTCTAATGATAAAGTTGTTTCTAGTGACAGTTATATTGTAAACTTTATTCAAAGTGCTACTGAAAGTTATTATGAGAGAGGGAAACATGGTTTTATGCATCTCAATGATGTTAAGTTTCCCCGTTTTATGTTGAAAGCTTTGAAGTTGCATATGTTTTATCTTCCTATGCTTGTGGCCTTTTGTTTCAACAATTCGTTTTCTCATGATACCCCCATGCATAGGAAGTGGGTTAGACTCAAGTGTGTTGGTTATTTGCTTCTTGATGCTCTCTTTCACTTCAAATATATATATCCTATGTGAGCATCTTTGGAAGTTTCAAGCCTAACTTAAAGGCATTAAAGAAAAGTACTTGTTGGGAGATAACCCAAGAGTTTTGTCGAATCTTGGAAGTTATTATATCTTTAATAACCGCTCCTTATCCTTTTTGTTTTGGTTTTTTGTGTCAAGTTCAACTACTTTTGTGAAGTAGAGGAGTTGTGAAAAGTGGCTGTCCTAGGACAGATTTTTGTGTTGCATTGTAAAAATTCGTGAGGAAGCTCAGTACTTCGGATGGAGCTGAATTTTTCTGAGCTTGTTCTCAAAGTTGTTACCCAACTTTCTATAGTTCTGCACTTTTTTATTTGAGCAACATAAGGTCTTCAGAAAAATCAATCTTTACCTGCTGGTCTATTTTGACAGATTTCTGCCATCATTTGCATTTGCCTCTTACAGAAGCTTTTGTTTTGATGGGTTTTCATTTGAAGTGTGCACCAAAGGTTTATTGTTTTTGCTTACTATAATGTTGTCTTTGAGTTTGTGCAAGGGTTTTGTAAAAAGAAAATTCTCAGGAGAAAGAGAGAAGGAATCTACAGAGTTCGTCTTTGAATAGGTAAAAGTGGTGAAAACATAAGGTTCGTGAAACCCCAATCTTTTTATATTTTTTATGTTTTTAATGCATAGAAGTTACGAGACGAAACTGAAGAGAAGCAGGGTGGGCGGACCCACCCAGTGAGACCAGCCTGAGTCGCTGAGAAGTGTCTCCCTCGAACTCCGCCTCGTTTCTGTGTCAAAACCTTCCTTATGCATTGAATCTTCATAATATATAACCCCTCGGGTTCCCAGAGGTTTTTGCATCGTGTTCTCGTCGTGTTTTCGTTTTGATCTGTTTCTCTTAGGAAATCTTCTCAAGTTTAGGGCACCATGGCCTCCGCCAACGATAAAGGCAAGAAGCCCGTGGAGATAGAGTTGGAAGAACAAACCGCAACAGGAACAAGGGAAGGAAACCTACTTTTGTAGGATCAATTAACACTGCGGATGCTTTTTCTCGTCACATGCAGGGAATTGTAGCCTTGGTCCAACTCATATCGCCTCGAGGCGTGAGCCCTTCGAACCACCAACGAGTTTTGTGATAAATACCGTGCTTTGAGATTGAAGGTGGATTTGCTTCAAGAGGAGAATAGCAGGCTCCGTAAGATGCTAGAAGATTTCCTGACCCATGACAAGAGAACACCACCACCACCAAAGGAGTAATTCGTCATCAGGTTTGGCATCCCCTTGGCTTGTTCCAAGCTTGGGGGAGTGCCGCGGTATCACCACCATTATCCTTTATCTTTTACCTTTTTAGTGGATTCATATCTGTGGTAGAGAGGTTATCTTATAGTATGGTTTGCATGTGGAAGTATCTCTCCTTTAGTTGATTATCTATGTATCCCTTGGTGTGAGTGCCTTTATTGAATATTAATGAGAAGTCTCATCTTTTACTTTTTGACTTCTTATTTTAGTTTGTAATCTCTATTATATAATGGATCTTGTTGTTCAGTATTGGCACCACTCTGGGATCATCAAGTGGATCTAAATTGGTTTTGGCAAACCGAGTTCTGATTAGTGGCATTACTATGAAAAAGAAAAAGCTTACAGGTATTTGGTATCATTTGTTTTCTTTCTTGTTGGATCATAAGCTTGGTATTCTTTATTTAACATCTTTTGTGTACTCAAGGAAGATTGCATGTTTGGCTTTATTACAAGTATGTTTGCTTGTTTCTTTCAACTCTCTTGCTTGCTATCCAGCCTTGCTAGCCAAAAACCTATTTTGAGAAGGCATACTTCTCATGTTTCCAAAATCCTTTGAACCCAAAACTTTTGCCACTTGTGTCCACCATATCTACCTAGTAGCTTTTTCTATTCCAAGCAAATTCTCAAGCTTCATCTACCTTTCGAATTAAAAAGTATTTTGTTATGATAAAACTAGTTAGAAAAGCTCTCACGAACTTGATGGCACACTCTATTACTTGCCCCTAATAGACTTGAACCATTGTGAACATCGAAGTTGTATATGCTTGCATCTATACGTTGGAATTAGCAGAACCGTGCTGTCACGGGGAACGTTTTCACGGGGAACGTTTTCAACGTTGCACTTGTACTATGTACACAATTGATATCATGATCTTTTGTATATGGATGTCTGTTGGCTGGCGCGTGGTTGACGTGGGAGTTTCTTCTTCTTCGTTACCCGGCAACGGTGCCAGAAAACTTGTTGATGACTCCTTGATGGCGCCAGAGAACTTGGTGCTTGATGTGGAGTCTTGTTGGGAACCCCAAGAGCAAGGTGTGAAGAGCACAACAGCAAGTATTCCCTCAGTTGAGACCGAGGTTATCGAACCAGAAGGAGGAAGGAAACATCACACAGGTGTTGCAAGCAACGCGGAGACCTGCACAACACAAACTTAAGACTTTGCCCCAACGAATCAGTGAGGTTGTCAAGCTCACTGATTTGCTGTAACAAAGGATTAAACGTATGGTGTGGAAGATAATGGTTTGCAGCAAGTACACAAGTAACAGTGAAGGATGTATCAATGATAGATTGGACCAGGGTCCATAGTTCACTAGAGGTGTTCTCCTTAGATAAACAACATGGCATGAAGGGTAAACAAATTACAGCGGGGCAATTGACAGGAACTGAGCAAGGTATAACAATGCAATTACTAGCCAGAAAGATCCTATGAGGTTGATTGGGAAATACAACAATATACATATATCGTCATCCAACTGCATATATGACTAGAAGTCCACCTTCAGGTTATCATCCGAGCCCCCTCCAGTATTAAGTTGCAAGCAACAGACAACTTCTTTAAGCAAAGTGTGTAAGGTAAACAGTCCACATGTTCCATGAACAAGAGACCGTTGTTTTCTCCCTAGTAGCAATAACACATCTACAACCGAAGAGATTTTTGTCACTTCCCTTGGAAACTAGAGGCATGAACCCACTATCGAGCATAAATACCCCTCTTGGAGTCACTAGCAACTACTTGGCCAAGATAACCATAAGCAACAGAGAGCATGCAAGATCACAAACAACACAGACATGATAGAATCATAAAAATAAAACCATTAATCAAACCAACATAATAATCTCAATATCCATCGGATCCCCGCAAACACAACATGCATGATTACAAATAGATTAGATCTTGATCATGAACAGAGCTCACAAGATCTATACATGAAACCACAAAGGAGGAGATACAACCATCTAGCTACTACATGGACCCATAGTCCAAGGTGGAACTACTCACGAATCATACCAGAGAGAAGGCCTCCGGGATGATCTCCCCTCGGCGGTGCGGGAAGAACTGAATACCGATCTAGGGACGATGGTGGCGGCGGCTACAGACGGTTTCATGGATTTCTGATCGGGTACTTAGGGTTTCTGCATCGGGGGCTTCTTATAGGCGAAGGGTCAAGACCGGGAGGCGGCCATGGCCACCAAACCCTAGCCAGGCATGGGCCCACCTGCCCCCGCGCCTAGGGTGGGTCTGGCCCCCTGGACGGCCCCTCTGGATCTCCTCTGGACTTCTTGTTCCCCACGGAAAGTAATTGACTTTGACATTTGTCCCTTCCAATTCCGAGAATATTTCTTTACTAACTTTTCTGAAACCAAAAACAGCAGAAAACAGGCATATGGCACTGTTGCAACTTGTTAATAGGTTAGTACCAGAAAACATGTAAAAAGCACCTCAAAGTGTGGACAAGTAAACAAAGTAGATACTAAATAAGCATGGAGCATCAAAAATTATAGATACGTTTCCAACGTATCAGCATCCCCAAGCTTAACTCCTGCTCGTCCTCGAGTAGGTAAGTGATAAACAGAATAATTTTTTAGGTGACATGCACCCTCACAATAAAGATCCAACCATTTGCAAACATTGAAAGCTGGGATCAAAGAACTCTAAACATGTGCATGGAAGATGGAGTTCTAACAATAGGACATAGTAATTATGCATGCAACATGGCAACCTACAAACAAAGATCATGAATAACATGCATTGAAAAACATTTGTTTGTTTCACATGCAGAAAACATATCATAGTGGCAATCAGCTTGTCCCTCATAGAGTAGCAATATAATGCATAGGACACCTGCAAAGTTCACAAGGGTGACTAGAAAAAAATAGCACAAGAACAAGTAATATCACAATATGCATCAATTAATAAGCTTTGGAACCTTTACACGTAATGGACTATGCTCTCTTAATGGTGCCTAAAGGTAGAAGGTGGAGACTCAATAATAGTGGAAGAAAGGCCTTTTTGTAAAGGAAGCAGGGATTACAAGTTTCAAAAAGAGCTTCCAAAAATTATGGTACTTGTTAGCTTTCATCCCTCATTTCCCCTATCATAAGCATCTTGAAGTGGTTAAGGTTAAAGTGGCAAAGCTGGAGTATATGCTTGACAAAGTATAAGTTGGCAATCTCATGCCCCTTGAATACGAGGGCCACACCTCATGCATACTCAACTTTGGGTCCAGGTAAGTTCTTGTCACTGTAAGTATTTGCATATCATTGAGAACCACCAACGGGGTACCCCTTGCACATGGTACAGGAGCTTTCCCATAACCAAAATGACAAGGCAAGCAGACAATAAGCATCTTAGCAATTCTTCTTATGTACCATGGGAATATGGTGCTTTTTTCTCACTTTCCTATTTTCTCAATGTGTCTCTCTTTTTTTAAGAAGAATGATTCATAAATGTTACTATGGTGATGCTGCAAGTTTCCACCATGATTAGGCATGGCTTAGGCTAGCGGATTAGGCGTTTCTCTAACACAGGATACAAACTCCATGGACTTACAAGTTCCCTCTTTATTTCACACTGGTGACATCCATAGACAAAAGAACATGATATCAACTGAGTACAACAAGGTACAAGTGCAATGTTGAAAACGTTCCCCGTGACAGCACGGTTCTGCTAATTCCAACTTATAAGTGCAAGTATATACAACAAAGTTGTCACAATGGTTCAAGTTTATTAGGGGCAAATAATAAAGTGTGCCATCAAGTTTGTGAGGGCTTTAATCACTAAGTTTTCACATAAAAAAATAGTTTTAAATTGGAAGATAGATGAAAACAAGAATATACTTGGAATGGTGTAACAACCATGCATAGGAATTTATAGTGGAAACTTCGGAATAAATTGGTTTCTTGGGAGTTGGAAGCATGAGTAGAACTTACTCATACAAGTGGAGGCTAGCAAAAGACTGGGAGCAACCAACTAAGAGAGCAATAATGGCCAAAATCATGCAGTGCAACAAAGCAAACTAATCAAAGCAAAGAGTGGTACTACAAGTCAAGTACTAAATGATCATAGAGGCTAATGGTGCCTTGTCATAGTCATAACATGGTGTGATCATGTGCCAAGTCAACCCAAGCAAAACATCAAAGGATAATACCACAATACTATGATTTTGCATGCTAAAACAACGCATAATTTCTTTAAGGCACACTAATCAATCCCAATTGTTTGGAACAAGACATGCTACAACAATAATCACTAAGCATAATGCCAAAACAACACCTAGCATGTCATGCTAAATTCTAAGTCACATTCAATGCAAGCTCCTCTTGCACTTCAAGCAAGAACTTACTACTCATTTCCAAACACCAAGCAAACTTATTTGCAAAACAACACAGCGAGAACGGGGGTTCTGTTATCGCCATATTTTGGCCAACGAAGGAGATGGGCCGTGATCAAGATGGGCTTGGAAGATGCGTATATTCAACGTGTTGTTGGATCGACCTAGTACGTAGAATTGGGCTAAACTGCCCGTGTATCTTGTATCATAGTAGGTTTCGTTTCAGTTTAGGTTCGTTTCAGTTTAGGTAAAGATAGAGTTGTAGAGTTATTCCAAAAGTAGAGAGTCTCCGGACTATAAATATGTACCTAAGGTTATCAAGAAAAGGAGGACAATCACGTTCACAACAAACACAATCTCGGCGCATCGCCACCCCTTGTTTCTAGGGTTTTATTTCGGGTAAGTGTCATGCTGCCTAGATCGCTTCTTGCGATCTAGGCAGTATCTTTACTTATGCGTTATTTGGTGTTACTCGTACTGAAGCCTTTTTGATGGCAAGTAACACTACTATCGTAGATTTGTTGAGGCTAGCATCAGTGCTTTTCCGTTATAATTGTTTATGCTACCTCTAAGTTACCTCGCTACCTTTTCACCTCTTCCCAAGTGCAAGGGTAGCATCTTGCTTAATCTTTATTTAGTTGATTCGATCTGTTATGGTTGTGCCTTGCTCGCCAAGGTTTAGTTTGATATCTACGTAGTTAGGCCTTACAAACGGGTTGAACGATCCAGTGGTACATAAGGATGTGGCTTATTCGTTCTAGAGAAGTTGTTCCGGTAATTGACTTTACGTTAGTTATTAGGCCTCCTCTAGGGTTAATATTCTTCATCCTTTGTACATACCAGGCTCAATTACGTGTAGGACGTTCGATTCGTGGTGAAAACATTAAGCGTCGAGATCGATTTAACTTGTAGTGATCAAGCAAAACCCCATGTTATCGTAAATCTAATGCGAACCATGGGGCAATCGGCTCTAGGAGCGATTCTGAAACACGGGAGCAGTCACGGCTCGAATTTTACGTATACTTGTTCACCATGCGAAATCAATCGAGCAATCTTCACCTTCGACCAGGTATAGGTCGTGGCATCTCGAACCAAGCGGGGCGTGTCTTTGGAGTTTTGCGTCGTCGCCGAGGGACCGGCCCACCAGTTAAGAGCCTCCCGGCTCTTCGTGTTGCTCGTCGCTGCTCGCCGTGAGTTTTGGCAGCAACACATTACGCACGCCCGGTGGGACATTCAACAACGTCTACATCAACATCAAGCTGCGATGGAGAAGCAGACCCGATCACGTCTGAGCTTCTGAAGCACAAAGGCGGCATGACGAGATCAAAATCTCTCTTGAAGCCGATCTCATCGGCTCTTTGAGAGGACCCGTAAGCATGGCATCAAGTGGAGGGTTCTCCCAGGTGCTCTTGATGAGGTGGATCTGCATGTTCCTTCGGAGGAGCGCGCAGCTCTGACGGAAGTCAACTACATGGTGTCTCATTCTGCACCGCCACTCGAGAGCTTGGTAAACGCTTTCGGCGGGTCGCGTTCGCGTAGTTCGGAGATCATGAAACATCAGTATTCTCCGACAGGCCTACTGGGACTCACCAGGGAGAAAGACCGCTCGAGACCGCCACGGTGCCATTCACACTTGCAGCTCCGAGCCGGGGAGCAGCGGCTTATGTCGTCTACAAGGTGGAGGCGACCCAAGGATTGCCAATTCCTGTTTGAGCCACCTAAGGAAATCCCACACGGTATATATGCGCCTCACGTGCGGATCGCAATAACCTAACACGCACCAAACAGATTGCAACCGCAGGTTTACTGGCGGGAGTTCTGGGCGGGATCTTGAGGCGTGTCGGAGCAGCGATGTCAGGATGGGCCGACAAACAGGCGTGGCTAGCCAAGTATGCCTGGAACAAGTCATGAGAATCTAGCCCCAGCTCAAGCGATGGAGCAAATCGGTACCATCACGAGGACCGGTTAAACCGTGCGAAGAGAAGGACAATCGGCTATTCAAAGCCGTACCCCATGAAGTTTGATCGATTCCTGCCACCCAAGTATAAGCTCCCCGAGTTCTCAAGGTTTTGGTCGGAAGGGTCAAGCTCGATCGAGCACATAAGCCGATACCGCACAACTAGGCATGATTTCATCGGATCGGATCGCGTAAGATTTTTGCAATCTCGCGGACAGCCTTTGGGTGGTACACCTCGCGCCACGATTCAATTCATACCGGAAGCAACGGAAGAGCGGTTCCACATCGGTACCATTCGGAGGATACCGAGGTGGCATTGCGCACTGGCGCGGTCGGCGAAGCGAGGCGAATACATCCGGTAGCGGGACCGTCAGAACTGATGTTACTCAGCTCGTTTAATCGAGAAGGAAGCGATCGGCTGGCGGTGTTGGGTCTCTTAGCACCCATCAAGGATCGCTTTCAAGTGAGTACAACTCATTGGCGCACATGGCCCGGCGGCGATGTATGAACAGCGCCACCGAGTTGTACCAAGACAAATTCAAGCGCCGATAGGCCTGGTCGATGCGAAGAAGATGATCCTACACAGACCAGGAGGTGGCCGTGGCTGAATGGGATCGGGGCGAGATCCTGTCACGCAAATGGGTGAAACAGCAAGGGCCTGCAAAGGTTCGACTTGATGTGAGCAAAGCCGGCAGATATTCGATTCTTCTTTGAAGGAGAAGCGGTGAGGTTACCGAAGGCCACAAAATCCCTCGACTCGAGAAATGAACGGGAGACCATCGCAAGTGGCATCACTCGTTCACCCACACCACCAATGAGTGCAAAGAGCTTTGCCGCCAAATCCAAATGGCGATAGAACAAGGCCTTCTGATCCTTGGGCAGTTCTCCATGAAAGTGGACACGAACCCATTTCCCGGCGTCAACATGGTAGAACTCAGTCGCTCCGCGTCAGCTGGATTTTTCGTTCGGTGTTAATATGGCGGTCTGGGTACCACCATGACACGCATACAAGGAGGAGGTGTCCGCTCTCGGGGCAAAGAAAGAAAGGAGGCTAGTCCACGCGACCGCCCAGCCACAATGACAAAGCGGTCAGAGGAACAAGTGAGGAGAGTGCGATATCGAAGCCACATTCCGCATCTCCTTAACAAGTATGAGCGCCAAGATGACCAACGTCGTCGGGCGACGAGACGACGAAGATATGAGCACCTCGCTAGGGACCGTCTAAAAAAAGGAGGGCGAAAAGCACCGGGATTGTCCTTTCTTCAAGTATTCTTGGGACGCTGGAATGAGCCGATTGCCTACAATCGACAAGCGCCGGAATGCGGTCGGCGGAAGGAGGACACGAGGCGATGTCGGTGTTCGAACGTCTAGGGCCTCTTCCACCCAGGCCGTCTGGGAGTCCTCGGCGAAGACCTCGAGAAGCCAAACAATGACAAAGACGAAGACAGATATCACCGTCAAGGTGGTGTCGACGGACTCAGACACACCCAAAAGCGTAGAGTGCACGGCTGCGTAACTTGGAGGAAGCAAGCGCAGATCTCCACGCTTTAAGAAAGCACGGCCCGATCTGGCCGTCAAAAATTAGCAGACCACAGAAGCGGAAGACCGCCCGACAAGGAAAGAATGGCGCCCCAAACCGGTAAAAGCTGATGCACAGACATCGGTGGCACAAACATGGTGTTCGTTCCGTCGTAAGTTCTGCGCCAAGAACCGATGAGCTACCGGTGTACAGTTTGACTGTGGTCCACGGCGTTATCTTTGAAGCCACGTGAGAAGGGTTACAAACATCGAAAGCCACAGCCTGAGGTTACATCAATGGGCAACCTGTCAGCAAGATGTTGGTGGACACCGGAGCGGCAGTCAATATCATGCCGTACTCCATGCTACGACGTTTGGGACGCTCCACTACAGATCTGATCAAAACCAACGTCACGTTAAGCGACTTCAACGGTCAGTCTTCGGAAACGCAAGGCGTACTGAACGTGGATCTGACAGTGGGCAGGAAAACCATACCCACGTCATTTTTCGTCAGGACAGCAAAAGTACCTCTGTGTCTTGCTAGGTAGAGAGGATTCACGCTAATTGCTGCATTCCATCCACGATGCACCAATGCCTATCTGATGAGACGGAGATGAAGTGGAGGTCATCCATGCAGATGATTCTATCGAGATTTCCATAGCTGGCATGAACGTGCAGGAAGCGAAGACCAAGAGCCGATCTCTGGAATCCCTAGGCGGTGTGGCGTATTGAAGCTACAAAAAGCGGGGTGAGGCTGGTCTTATCCACGGCCTTACGGTAGAAAAGCCCACGATCATCAGGTGGTGCGGCGATCCTGCGATCGGCCACAAAAAAAAAAAGCAGCGATCGTCGACAAGCGGCTCATGTAGTCGTAGCGAGAGATGCTCGCCATCGCAAAACAATAAGGTGTAAACCGTCCTCGACTAATGCAAGCAAAAGGGGCGATTCAAGCAATCGGCCCAAATTATTTTTGTTATCCTCACCTACCGCTTGCCTGTTTAGCATCGATTTGGCGGTGACGGAAGCTAGGCACGGGTTCACATCCACGATGAACTAGAAGAAATCGACATTGGTCCCGGGGATAAGCCACGACCAACATTTATCGCAGAAGTTAGATCCGAATGCGGGGCCCGATGATAGCCTGTTGAAACAATATCGGCATCGCTTCTGGGACTACGAGAGATGCAGGTTAGACAGAGCATCATTGAGCATCGACTCCCGCAAAAAAGTTTCGCCATTTCAGCGTGAGCACGACAAATGAAGGCGAAATTGAAGAAGTCAAGAAAGAGGTCGAGAAGATGTTGACAGCCAAGTTAATCAGGCCATGCAGGTATGCGGAGTGGATTTCTAGTATCGTACATGTAGAGAACAAGGATGGACGGTGGCGTGCTACCATAGATTTTCGGGATCTCAGTAGCTACCCCAAAGGATGAGTATCCGATGCGGTGGCGAAACGTTAATCAACACGGCTGGTCATAAGACCTTGAGCTTCATGGATGGCAATGCGGTTACAACCAAATTTTATGGCTCCATAAGACATACACAAGGCTGCGTTCGAGTCGTGTTGGTGGGGTTGTTCGAGTATGTAGTCATGACGTTTGGACTGAAGAATGCCGGCGCCACGTACCAAAGAGCCATGAATTATATTTTTCATGATCTGATCGGCAAGCTGGTAGAAATCTACATCGATGACGTGGTGGTCAAGTCTGCTTCAGCGCAAGGACACTTAGACGATCTCCGACGTGTCCTGGACCGAACAAGAAAATTCGCCTACGGATGAATCCAAAGAAGTGTGCCTTCGGGTGACGGCGGTCGGTTCTTGGGTTTTTGGTCCATGAACGGAATTGAGATCGGCTGAAAAGTCGGGAGGCGGTCACGAACAATGAAGCCACCCACTACAAAGAAAGAACTGCGTCTCTCTCATCGGCAAGATCAACTTCGTCAGAAGATTCATCTCCAATCTGTCAGGAAGAATAGAGTCGTTCATGGGACTAGTAAAAATCAAATCTGACGAGGAATTCCGCTGGGGGGTAGAACAACAACGAGCCTTCGACGAGATCAAAGAATATCTGACAAAGCCGCCAGTGTTAGTTCCACCACAGCCTGACAGGCCGTTCTACATTTACTTGTCAGTAGCTGACACGTCCATCGCCTCGGTGGTGGTGCAAGTTTATGATGAGCTGGAGCGGGTCGTATTTTACATAAGCAGAAGGATCTTTGGACGGAGACAAGGTATCCCGATATCGATAAGTTGTGCCTCGCTGTTTTTCACTGCACCAAGCTGCCACATTTTGCTATCGTGAGATCATCATCATATGCAAATCGGGCGTCATAAAGCACATCGTCGGCTCCTATGTTAAAAGGCCGATTGGGCAAATGGATGTTTGCATTATCGAGTTTGACATCGGTATCAACCCGAAAGCGATTAAGGACGAGCTCGCCGATCTTATCGCCGAAAGGATCAACACTAACATAGCAGATTGTCCATAAGAGCGTGGGCTATGTTTTTCGACGGATCGGTTTGTGACGATGGATGCGGCATCGGCATTTTACTCGTGTCGCCGGGGCAACATTTTCCTTCTCCATCGATTACCTCTCGCACCAACAATGTAGCCGAGTACGAGGCGATACGCAAGGGAATGGAGTTACTCCTCGAAGCCGGAGAAGAAGCAGTGGAAATTTTTGGAGACTCCAAGTTGGTGATTTCCCAACTCAGGGAGGAGTACAAGTGTGAGAGCGAGTCCCTCTTCCCATTATGGTTGCACTGCCGTGAGCTGATGGCGCAGTTCCGGTACATAAACTTCACCTGGATCCCATGGTCGCAGAATACAGAGGCAAATGATCTTGCACAAATAGCTTTAGGCTACAAGGATGTAGCAGAAGGAGACGATGTTCAGGTACAGTTCCTGGAAGCAGACGACTGGAGAGCCGATATCTTCAATTACTTGAAGGATTCGGCTCGGGGGGCACCTAAACGGATAAGATACAAGGCCATGAAGTACGTGCTTATTGGGGATGACATGTTTTACAGGACTCTGGAAGGGCTATTGCTCAAATGCCTGGGGACAGCCGAGGCCAATCGGCTCCTACACGAGGTACACGAAGGCGCCTGTGGAACTCACCAATCAGCTCACAAGATGAAATGGTTGATCAAAGCGATCGTGGTTTTATTGGCCCACCATGCTTGAGGACTGTTTCAAGTACTACAAAGGTGCCAAGCATGTCGAAGTTTGGGAAAATTCAGATGGTACCAGCCGGCAATGAACCCCATCATCAAGCCTTGGCCATTCCGAGGTTGGGGCATGGATATGATCGGCAAAATCAATCCCCATCAAGCAAAGGCCACATGTGGATTTTGGCCATTCTTGATTATTTCACTAAATGGGTGGAGGCTGTCCCGAAATCAGTGAACTCAAAGGATGTTATCAACTTTGTGAAAGAACATGTCATCCATAGATTCGGATTCCCCAAACTATCACGACCGATGGAGGTTCGGTCTTTATTTCTCGGGAGTTTAGAAAATTTTGCGAGGACACGGGATTAAGTCGATCGATCATCTCCATACTATGCTCGGCGAATGGGCAAGCTGAAGGCCCAACGAGCCTCATGTCGATCAAGAGAAAATCGATGAGCACCCTAGGCGCTGCACGAGGTTTTGTCGAGGCGTTATGGGCTTATCGCATGTCATGCCATGGAGCAATAAAACCTTGCCATACCATCTAGTATATGGACAAGAAGCCGCCTCAGGAAATTACGGCTGATCGAGACGTCACTTTTCGTGACGATCTAACGATCAAGAATACGCAACTCGATGAGTGACAGGTGTGGAGGATTTAACCGAGCTCAGTGTGGTCCCGGAGAAAATCAAAGAGAACAAGGCCAAAGTAGCTCGTGCATACAACAAGAAAGTGAAGCCAAAGGAGTTCCACGTTGGTGATCGGTATGGGAAGCTGTGTTGCCCTTGGGGACTAAGGATGCAACATATGGTAAATGGTCTCCAAATTGGCACGGGCGTCTGAGGTCGACCAAGTTTTAAGAGGAAACGCGTACATGCTTGAGGAGCTGGACGGCGATTCCCAGTGGCGGTCAACGGTCAACATTTCAAGAAATATTTCCCAAGCATGTGGGATGTTGGACAGTAAAACTTGAGGGGCCGATACATGAAATCGGCTAAGTAAAAGCACGTGAGACGATGGACAGTAAAAATGTGGGGGCCTGTCGTGGTATTGCACGGCAGATGCTACTGGGGGTAGCTTACGTAGAGGGAGCAAGGCGACGTAGGAGAATCCGGGAGCGAGATTGGCACACGATGTACCCAGGTTCACGTCCCCTCGGTGGAGGATCGCTACGCCCGCTATCAATCCAAGATATGATCATAGATTGGTTTACAATGGAGTCGCCAAGGCGTGGGGAGGCTAAATCTAATATGACGTACTTTGGGCGCCTTGGTGGCTTTATATATGCAGCCGCTTAGGGTTTACAAGTGCTTTAGTGGGCTTTCTATCGGAGTCGCTGCCTTGGGCCTCAATCGGCGCCCGATCGTGGGTCCAAGACGCGCCACTCGCCAGATTAGTCGACCGCCCTGGCTTGGCTTCGGCTCGATCCAGTGGCGAATCCGCTGTGGGTATACCGATTGGTATTCCCCATCGAGTCCCCGAGCGTTGTTGATTCGACGGGCTTGAGGCAGGCGCGGAGAGTATTGACGATGGGTCGTGGCGAATCGGCGACGAGCTCTGAATAGAGAAAAGAACCGTGAAGCGGAGGCGGTCGGCGTGAGCTACCGGTGATGGCCAGTTGGAAAGACGCAGGGCGTCGGTGAAGCTGCCGTTGCGGCGAGTCCTCGAACGTGAGCTGCCGAGTCCCAGCGCGAAAGTGGCAAGTCGAACCGGCGAGTCCTCGAACGTGGAGCCTGCCGAGTCCCCGAGCGCGGCGAGTGGCAAGGTCGAGCGACCGGCAAGTCCGCGAGCGTGTGGCGTACGCGAGGGCGAGTCCGCGGCGGCGAGTCCCCGAGCATGTTGAGTACGCGAGGGCGAGTCCACGGCGGCGAGTCGACGAGGGCGTTGAGCACGCGAGGGCGAGTGCACGATGGCGAGTCGACGAGGGCGAGCCGCGGTCGTGGAACCACTCATACACACTGCATGCCTAGGAGTAGTCCCCGAGGCTCGAGTTGGCTTGTAGAGGCGACTTGAGGCTCTTTAGAGATGCATATTTTGAAAATATTAGTGGTTGCTGCTGAGCGCGGCGAGTGGCGAGGTCGGGCGACCGGCGAGCACCAAGTCCCCGAGCGTGGCGAGCGGCGAGGCCGAGCGACCGGTGAGCGCCGAGTCCCCGAGGGGAGAGTCCCCGAGTGTGGCGAGTCCGCGATGATTGCGAGTCCGCGAGGGGAGAGTCCCCGAATGTGGCGAGTCCGCGATGATTGCGAGTCCGTGAGGGGAGAGTCCCGAGTGGCGAAGTCCGCTGGCGATTGCGAGTCCGCGAGGGAGAGTCCCGAGTGTGGCGAGTCGCGATGATTGCGAGTCCGAGGGAGAGTCCCGAGTGTGGCGAGTCCGCGATGATTGCGAGTCCGCGAGGGAGAGTCCCGAGTGTGGCGAGTCCGCGGCGATTGCGAGTCCGCGAGGGGAGAGTCCCAGTGTGGCGAGTCCGCTGGCGATTGCGAGTCCGCGAGGGAGAGTCCCGAGTGTGGCGAGTCCGCTGGCGATTGCGAGTCCGCGAGGGAGAGTCCCGAGTGTGGCGAGTCCGCGATGATTGCGAGTCCGCGAGGGAGAGTCCCGAGTGTGGCGAGTCCGCTGGCGATTGCGAGTCCGCGAGGGAGAGTCCCGTGTGGCGAAGTCCGCTGGCGATTGCGAGTCCGCTGGCGATGTTGATTGCGTTTTCTTAGCGAAGTCTCGTCTTGGCCAGGGGCCGCATGGCGACTCCAAAGATGGCTCGACTTGGCGTTCTTCTGGACGATCCGAGGCTCGGTTTGCGAGTCCTCGTCCGCAGATGGCCGTCGAGTCGCCGTCTAAGGTTGAGGAGGACAAGGTGTTGTTTGTGTAGCACTACCATTTGTCTTGGCCCGGAGGCTGTCGAGCAAGGCGACTCCAATGATGGCTCTCGGTAGCGTTTTCGTGGACGATCCGAGGCTCGGTTGCAGTCCTCGTCCGCACTACTTGGCCATTGCGTCGCTCTTTCAAAGGTTGACAAAGGCGAATAGATTTTTTCCGGGAAGAGACACCGTGGTGAGTCCATGCAGCGTGGCATGCGACCCTCTCTCGTGACTCGGACGATAAAGGTCCCTTAGTAGGCACGGCGACGCTTCGACGTAGCTGATGGGGTCACTCTGATGACGCGTATGGTCGCTATGGCGGCGAAGTCGACGCGGACACGGGTCGGCGCGACGGAGGTCGCTTATGGCGAAAGTCGACACGGCGGACACGGGTCGACGCGGCGATGAGGTCGCTATGGCGGCGGTCGACGCGGCGGACACGGGTCGACGCGGCGATGAGGTCGCGCTATGGCGAAGTTGACGCGGCGGACACGGGGTCGACGCGGCGGACAGAGGTCGCGCTATGGCGAAGTCGACGCGGCGGACACGGGGTCGACGCGGCGGACAGAGGTCGCGCTATGGCGAAGTCGACACGGCGGACGAAGGTCGCGCTATGGCGAAGTTGACGCGGCGGACGAGTCTGCAACGGGCAAGTCCCCGAGCCTAGCGAGTCCGCGTTTAAGCGTGTCCGCGTTTAGGCGAGGTCCGGAGCATGTCGAGTCCGCGATGATCGAGTCGCCGGACGTGGCGAGTACGCGGCAGGTAGGCGTGTTGCACGCATCCGGGCCGCGAGAGTGCAATTTGCTTCTTCTCCGCACATATGCATCAACACACATTTAGTAAAAAGATTATTAGTACACAAATAAAATATTTAAAATAAGATCAACTGGGAGAAAATTATTCGGCCATAGCCGAAGGCCGGCGAAGCAGCTTGTGGTAGCACAATCGATGGAGTCTTCCGAAGTGGCCACGGCAGCGTGTCCGACCGGATCTCCGAATCGTGTTGAGGTAATTGAACTTGCCGGCATGTGAGGCCGAGCGACCGAGCGACCGACGGGCGCCGAGTCCCCGAGCACGGCGAGCGACGAGGTCGAGCGACCGGCTAGTGCCAAGTCTCCGCTGGGCGAGTCCGCGACCGTGGCGAGTTCTTGAGTTAGGCGTCCACGGAGGGAGAGTCAACAACAGATGAACCCATGACCGATTGGCGTGGTGCTCGACGAAATTCACATTGCGACTTGGTTTTGCATGTACTTGTAGAAGACAAAACGATTAGTAGACATGATAAAATATAAAAGTTGAAATAAGAGAAATCGTTTTATGCTTATCCCATTGATATATTGCATTGGTCCATGCGTTTTAATTTTCTTCATGGTTGCTTCATCGGGCAATTGATCATCATATTTTGTGCTTGATCTCTTTGTTTCGTAGTCACCGCTAAGGATGCGGTGGCACCGAGCAACATGATGATTTCTTTATTGCGGCGTTGCCCAAACAGATCGTTCAGCGAGATTATTTCCATCAAGTTTTGTATGTCACGACGATCGGCCATATGAAATCGAACTCGCATGCTTGCGATTGATTTTCCATGTCAGGATAAGCATGCGTATGCCTCGCACAGCATGCCTCCACTTGTTGGCGATCACGAGCTCTATCAATATAGCTCACCATGAAAACAGATTGGTCCGTAGCGATGCTCCGGTCCGATTTCACAACCAGTGCATGTCAATAATATGCATACGTAAGAGATTTAGATCTAATAAAATATCGATTGATTAAATAATCAAAGCAAGACGGGATGAAAATTAAACTCACCTGTCACCGCGTGGAGTCGATCTGCGTTCTCACGCAGGCTTCGATCAAGTCATCACCGCCGGCCGCCGAACGAGACCGATCGGCCCAATCCTAGAGCCTCAAATAGCAGTTTTGAACAGCACGTATGGTGGTGCGATCCGCTGCCGCGACGATGAGGATCCCGCCGATTATCACCCTCAAGCGCGCTTGCCCCACGGGCGCCAACCGCCGTGGTATTGCACGGCGATGCTCATCGGGGTAGCTTACGAGGAGCAAGGCGGCGTGGGAGAATCGGGAGGCGAGATTGGCACACGATGTACCCAGTTCACGCCCCTCGGTGGAGGATCGCCACGCCCCGCTATCAATCCGGTATATGATCATAGATTGGTTTACAATGGAGTCCGAAGGCGGGGGGCTAAATCTAATATGACGTACTTTGGGCGCCTTGGTGGCTTTATATATGCACCGTTAGGGTTTACAAGTGCTTTAGTGGGCTTTCTATCGGAGTCGCTGCCTTGGGCCTCCAATCGGCGCCAGTCGTTCGGTCCAAGACGCCACTCGCCGTGATGGGCGAGTCGACCCGCCTGGCTTGGCTTCGGCTCGATCCAGCTGGCGAATCCGCTTCGTGGGTATACCCCGATTGGTATTCCCCTATCAGGGCCGATGCTGAAAATCGGCCGAATAAAAATGCCTCGAAGGCGTGAAGGGCGTCAGCACGGACACGATCCACCTCGGCGATCTCGGCTTCGTCATCTTCATCCTTACCCATCACTAGCTGCTTGCTCAGACGCGTATGTATGCCGATCGGTCTTGATTGAGCTTTGAGGCCTTCCGCGTCTTGGGAACGCGATGGATTCTTCCTTGTCGCGGATGAGCTGTTTAGTCACCCGGACCTTCTCCTCAAGATCTTCTAGCTCCTTTTTCAAGGATGCGAGCTCGGCGGTACTGACGGAGGTGTCAGTTTTAGCATCCAGAGACGTTTTTTAAGTCGCTGCGACATTTGTGCGCAATATCGGCTTTCGGAAGTTGGGCGTGGCAGATTGATCCTTTCACGAGCTAACTTCACCCGTGGCGAAGAAGGACAGATTTGCAACGACCAAAGCTTCACTTGCAATGCTACTTTGGAAGATGGTCCTGAATTTCGCAAGAACGCTCTTCACTTCCTCGTAACCTCGATCAACTCCTCGATCGAGGAGGACAAGATTTTAAGACGCTTGGAATTGAGGTAGAGCAACCTGGCTTGTGGTTCAGCGTGGGCAACAGAGGAGTTGGTTCGATGGATTCAGGGTCGAACGACAAAAACCTGAAGATCACAACTCGCAGCGTAAAAGCGCCAAGATGCATCCAAACGTAAGGATGAGCCGAAGAACCTGAACGCATTCTCCTAAGATCGAGGGATAGCCGATGAGGAGACCATCGGTTTGTGTGTGGTGGCTTGGCGAGAGTGGTATCCGTTTCATCTACACCTTCGGGGATTCCCAGATCCGGCGTCGGCACTGCCTCAGCTGTCCCGCTGAAGACATCAGTCGTCTGCATAAAGGATGTTCTTAGCCAGTGTGAATGACAATAAATCAAGACAAAAGGAAACAAGTAGGAGGAGTATGAAGGGCGGTGATTTTGAAACCTCTGGCTCGACGAAGAAGCTTGTTGTCCTTGCGAGCTCTCTTGGGACTCATGATGGCCCCGCCTCGCTGGTGCTCGAAGCGCAGTTCAGAGCCGACCTTTTCCTCGAAGCCGATGGTGGTGAATCGCTGGTTCGGTGATGGTCCTCTCGAATCCGTGGGCCTAGTTCTCCTCGATTAGTCGGGTATCCTCCTCGGAGGTGTCTTCGGAAGCTTTGTAAAAGGAGAACCGAAGCGAGCATGTCTGCAAGAATGAAGAATGACAAGGATCGACCAAGGCCTGAATTAGCTTACATGCGAGCTGTTCCGGAGAAGGGCTCGCGCCTAAAGTCTTCCTAGCAGCTACCTTCCTCACCATCGCCCCGGTTTTAGTCGGAACTCGAGGGGTGACTTAGAGCTGCTGGTTTCTTGGAAGCCGATTGTGGGGTTATCGGCTGTTTTACGCATTATGACCTTTTTCAGGTGGCGAGTCTTTGCAGAAAAGAACCACAGGAGGCGGAAGAACTCAAAGGGGAGCCATCATTGGCGTCAGGGCCATCTTGTTCTGCAAAGAGAAAGAGTGGATTAATAAAAGGATCAATTGCGTCGCATCAAGAAAATTTGCAAGTAGTGGTACCGGTCCACGGGATGTTATAGTCGGCCGAATTTGTTTCAATAACGGTCCCGAGCCTTCTGAAGCGTGGGTTTTCCATCATCCACCAGTCTTGAGCCGTCAGTTGATGAAGAGAATGAGGTCATTTGGAATAGGGATGGTCGAGCATCAAAGAAAGAGTAACACCTACCGTGAGAGGATCGTGCAGTCGGCTCAGACCCGTAAGATGATGGAGAAAGAGATGGGAGGTACCCAAGGCCAAATTGCCGAGCCACTACGACCGGTGGTAGAATTCATACCTGTGCTTGATAATTACATTGGATGTGCTCATGCCAACCGGAAGGAAACAGGACGGATCACAATGGAAAAGAGTTGGAAGTCTGGTGTCATCGCAAAGTTATCTAGCCTCAAGGAGAGTGGATTTTGAAATGTTGATTCTTCCATATAAGGGAAGAAGGTAGGATTGTCCAGCCTTGGAAGAAAGTGCTGAACCACTTGGTCGCTTCCTTAGGGATAGTTTGTTGTCCGGCACTGCATAAAAGCTTGGCCATAACTAGTGCATCGGATCTGTTCCCTTTAACATCCGGAAAAGTACAACTCGCCGTAAGGGGGAAGTGGGATGTGGTTTTGAAGTACAAATGAGCCCATAACGAATGAACCACCAAGGTCCACTGTTTTGATTGCTATGCTCGAGAACAATGACATCAACTGGAGATATCGATAGACCTCCAAGGAACAGTTTGCCGATGCCAAGTTGAGTACCTTTGGCCATTCGTAGGCTAAGGAAAGATAGTTCTTGGTGGGAGCCGGGGCAGGGCCACAGAATATGAAATGCTCCAGCCAGAAGTTGAGGAAGGCTGTATGTTCTTTCTCTGAGACAGGGCCCTTTGTTTTCATGTGGCGTTGGAGGTAGGCACCCCAGTTTGTGCAGTCTGTTTTAGAAGACAGCTTGTAAGGGACTTTGGTCAGTTTAAAGGCAGAGGGGCTGGGTGATGTAACATCCAGGCCAGTGATCATCACCACATCTAATAAAGTTGGTGACATAGGGCCATGACCGAACATAAAGCAGTTCAGAGCGTCAGACCAGAAGTAGCCGATGGTTTTCAGAAGGTTCTCATGTTTTTCAAGAGGGGACAATGATAAGTGCAAGGCATCGGCTATCCCTGTAGTTTCCCATTGGGATTGGTAAGCTCTAGCTACTCTACTGAACCAGGAGACCCAGTGTTCAGGGGGATTAGGCCAGGCTCGCAGGCAGTCGGCCCAGGAGTTCAGATCTAGGTCTTGGCTTACGAAGGGGATTCTATTTGCTTCGCAAGAAATCAGATGAGCAGGGCTGGATTCTGTGTGAGGGCCCAGACAGAGAGAGTTAGGGAGAGAAGGATGCGGCAACAGAAGGTCTGAAACCTAGAAAATTCAATGGTGGAGTAAGGCATTAATTCAGGTGTTCGCCATTAAGTCTAGCATCGCGTTCAGACTACGAGGAGTAGGCGTACCTTCAGTCCGGAGACCTCTGAGTTGGTGTTGGACGATTCCGCCATCTGGTTCGCCGGTGGAGATGGATCTAAGCAGTTGGGGAGCGAGGGTTCTCGTCGCTGTGAGCTCGATCTGGTCAGTGGGAGATTGAAGATCTAAGTCGCCCTTTTTGAAGAGAGTCGCAGGTTACCGTTTGAAAACTAAGAAGTGGCCGTTTAGGTTTGCCTAAGTATGCGACTGAGTTGACCTTGTCAACGATTTCGGGAAAGCCGATGTGCATCGGCTCTTTGAGTTATAGCTTGGTTGACTGTGAGAACGTAACAAGGTGAAAGCCGGCGCGCTATCGGCTCTGGAGCATCGACTTATTTGTGTTATCGACAAAATTGGGCGGAAAGACAATCTGAGAAACGGATTTTCATTCATTCATTCAAAAGCGATTGCTTACAAGCGATCGATGGATTACAAAAGGGACCTACTACTACTACGGCTACTACCATCGGTGGTTCCTAATCTAGGCCGAGGTCGCCGCCGCCGTCGCCTTGTGCGCTTATCTCGCCAAAGCTATCGGCTGCCTTTGCCTTCTTGAAGAAGCCGAGGGGCCTCCTCGTCCTCGCCGCTTGGTGTCTTGCCGACCCGGCGGAAGTACTTCACCGCTGGTACTCCTCGGAGGAGGTGTCCTCCTCTTCCTCCTCTTCTTGGAGGAATCGACGCCGCCTAGGACATGGCGTCGTCACGATGTTCCGCCTCCCATCCAGGAATCGCAGTCTTCTTCGCGCCACCAGGACGCGTTCCCGACCAAACGGCGGTCTCAACCCTCCCGTCCCACCATTGTGGGGCGAGAGTGTACGCTTGTGGGCGGGTGCTCTGGCCGGCTCTCGGTCACCGATGTTGTTGGAGGCGGGAGGACAGAGGAAGCAGGAGGCCATGGCGAAAGAGGGTTTTTCGGAGGAAGAAGGGTTTTCGCTCTTTGGAGGAAGATGGGGACCGCGAATCGCCTGCATTTAATTTAAATAAGGGAATAGTGGAGAGACGGTTCAATGCCATAGCGGTTTCCCAGTTACCGCCAAAATCACCAAATCATGCCTCGCGGAGGAGTTGAGAAGACAGGGCATCATGATGAAGGGGTAGCGTGACGATTCTGTTCTGCCACGCATTCTGTCAACGCGCAGCCCGATAAAAAAAAGAGGAGAAGAGAAAAAAAACACAGAGTGGTTTTGGAATTATCATTGCCAAAACCAGGGGGGCATGTGTTATCGCCATATTTTGGCCAACGAAGGAGATGGGCCGTGATCAAGATGGGCTTGGAAGATGCGTATATTCAACGTGTTGTTGGATCGGCCTAGTACGTAGAATTGGGCTAAACTGCCCGTGTATCTTGTATCATAGTAGGTTTCGTTTCAGTTTAGGTTCGTTTCAGTTTAGGTAAAGATAGAGTTGTAGAGTTATTCCAAAAGTAGAGAGTCTCCGGACTATAAATATGTACCTAAGGTTATCAAGAAAAGGAGGACAACCACGTTCACGACAAACACAATCTCACAAGATCGCCACCCCTTGTTTCTAGGGTTTTATTTCGAAATATCTTGCCTAGATCGCTTCTTGATCTAGGCGATCTTTACTTATCGTTATTTGGTGTTACTCGATCGAAGCCTTTTTGATGGCGAGTAACACTACTATCGAGATTTGTTGAGGCTAGCATCTGCTTTTCCGTTATAATTGTTTATGCTACCTCTAAGTTACCTCGCTACCTTTGCACCTCTTCCCAAGTGCAAGGGTAGCATCTTGCTTAATCTTTATTGAGTTGATTCGAGCTGTTATGGTTGTGCCTTGCTCGCCAAGGTTTAGTTTGATATCTAGTCAGGGGGCCTTACAAACGGGTTGAACGATCCAGTGGTACATAAGGACGTGGCTTATTCGTTCTAGAGAAGTTGTTCCGGTAATTGACTTTACGTTAGTTATTAGGCCTCCTCTAGGGTTAATATTCTTCACCCTTTGTACATACCAGCTCAATTACGTAGGACGTTCCAGCGTGGTGAAAACATTAAACCGTCAGAGATCGATTTAACTTGTAGTGATCAAGCAAAACCCCATGTTATCGTAAATCTAATGCGTAACCATGGGCAATCGGCTCTAGGAGCCGATTTACTGTGAAACCGGGAGCCCCACGGCTCAATTTTACGATACTTGTTCACCATGCAGAAATCAGTCGAGCAATCTTCACCTTCCGACCAGTATAGGTCGTGTACGCATCTCGAACCAAGCGGGGCGTGTGCTGGGAGTTTTGCGGGCCGTCGCCCGAGGGACCAGGGCCCACCAGCAGTTCTGGGAGCCTCCCGGCTCTTCGTGTTGCTCGTCGCTGCTCGCCGGTGAGTTTTGGCAGGCAACAGGTTCAAACTACTAAATCAAACTAAAAAAACTAAGCAAAGCAAACGAAAACTAAGACGCTCCAAGAACAACACAACTGTGCATGAAACAATAAAAATGAAGTGTCTAGACAGACCTGAGCTTTTTATTGATGAAGAAGGGGATGCCTTTGGGCATCCCCAAGCTTTGACGCTTGTAACTCTTGGATATTTCTTGGGATGACACCATGGTGGCATCCCCAAGCTTGAGCTTTTGTTTATTCTTCATCTCATTGCATCATTCTCTCTCTACACCTGAAATTTTTCCTTCATACAAAACTTCACACAATCTTCATTAGCAACATTAGTGTATTTAAAACATATTAGACCCCTGGCAAAGCTTTGGAACAGCAATGCTTTTCACTAAAAACACAAGCTACTGTAGTAACTCCTTCAAAAATATCAATTTACCCGAAGAGAACTCAAAAAGGGATCAATAAGAAGCAAATACAAATAATGGCAGAAATCTGTCAAAATAGACCAGCAGGTAGAAACGATTTTTTTCGAACATCTTATGTTGCTCAAATCAAAAAAGTGTTGAACTAACGAAAGTTAGCCAACATACTGGGGGATTTATTTGTAAATTTTGAGCTCAATCCAAGTTACAGAGCCTCCTTACGATTTTTTTTGTGGAGGACATAAATCTGTTTCAGGACAACAACTCCCCAAATCTTACTTCCCTCTCATTAGAGGTCATTCTTGGCATAAAAAGCAAATAAAAAGGATAAGGAGAGGTCATTACTGAAGTAATAACTTCCAAGACTCAAGAAAACTCTTGGGTTATCTCCCAACAAGTGCTTTTCTTTAACGTCTTTAAGTTAGGCACGAAAGTTTGGGAGATGCTCACATAAAAAATGGATTTGAAGTAAAAGAGAGCATCAAGAAGCAAATATGAAATACATTTAAGTCTAACCCTCTTCCTATGCATAGGAATCTTGTACACAAATAAATTCACAAAGAACAAAGTGACAAGCATAGGAAGATAGAACAAGAGTAACTTCAATACTTTCAGCACATAGAGAGGTGTTTCAGTACCATGAAAAATTCTACGACCATACTTTCCTCTCTCATAATAATTTTCAGTAGAATCATGAATAAACTCAACAATATAGCTATCGCATAAAGCATGCTTTTCATGATCTACAAACACATAATTTCTATCAAGCTCAAAAATAGTGGGATTAAAACCTTCACGGGTTTTACCCAAAGTAGATATTTCAAAAGGATCCACAGGAACATAACATTCATCCTCCTTTAGTAAGCATGGGGGACAATCAAATAATATAAGAGGTAAAGAGTTACTCTCATTAGAAGGTAGACATGGGTAGATCCATTCTTCCTCCTTTTGTTCATCACTCTCCTCCTCTTTTTAATCTAATGAGCTTCCAGTTTCAACAATTTCTTCTTCCATAGGCTCCTGCAAGGCATTAGTCTCTTCCAGTTGTGGAAAGCACCTATTAAAATATTCAAGAATATAGCCATTTGCTTCCTTGTAATTGTCAAAGAAAAATTTAAGTATCTCATAAACCTCACATTCATAAGGTGCATCATCAGTATTTTCAAGCAAACTAGCAAGTTCAAATGCACCCTTGAAAGCAATAAATTCTTCAATTTGTTCCACATCATAAAAGTAATAATTTCCTTTAACATAAGAGGATATGGTAACATTATCATTATACTCACATTGACAGGATAGGTGTTTATACCTCCTGCAGCAACAAGCTTTATCAAAGCAATAAGTAACATTATAAGTAGAGCACACGTCTCTAGCAATAGTATTCAACTTATCAATTTGTTCCCATAAGTGTTTCCTTTTTTGTGACAAACGGTATTCCTTATAATAATACTTTTGTTCTTCCGTGAACCCACCTTGCCAATAAGAACTAGTTTCAAAGAAACCATCCATTTATAGAAAGCATGACAAAGCAACGCAAAGATAGACCAGCACCTAGAGTAGGAACTAATTTTTTTTGTGTTTTTGAATAAAGCAAGCAAACCAAACTAGACTAATTTTTTTGGGTTTTTTGGAAAGAGG
Source organism: Avena longiglumis (assembly GCA_030063025.1). Taxonomy (NCBI): domain Eukaryota; kingdom Viridiplantae; phylum Streptophyta; class Magnoliopsida; order Poales; family Poaceae; genus Avena; species Avena longiglumis. The sequence continues at coordinate 457,527,267 of CP125978.1, read as the reverse complement.
CAAACAAAACCAAGCAAAAGAAACAAAGAAAACTAAAAACAAAGTAAAGAGAGAGGAAGTGAAGGACTCCCCTAGTGAAGACGTCCTTAGACTCCCCGGCAACGGCGCCAGAAAACTTGTGTTGGCTGGTGCGTGGTTAACGTGGGAGTTTCTTCTTCTTTGTTCCCCGGCAACGGCGCCAGAAAACTTGTTGATGACTCCTTGATGGCGCCAGAGAACTTGGTGCTTGATGTGGAGTCTTGTTGGGAACCCCAAGAGCAAGGTGTGAAGAGCACAACAGCAAGTCTTCTCTTAGTTGAGACCGAGGTTATCGAACCAGAAGGAGGAAGGAAACGTCACATAGGTGTTGCAAGCAACGCGGAGACCTGCACAACACAAAATCAAGACTTTGCCCCAACAAATCAGTGAGGTTGTCAAGCTCACCGGTTTGCTGTAACAAAGGATTAAACGTATGGTGTAGAAGGTAATGGTTTGCAGCAAGTAAACAAGTAACAGTGAAGGATGTATCAATGATAAAGCTTGGACCGGAGTCCATAGTTCACTAGAGGTGCTCTCCTTAGATAAACAACATGGCATGAAGGGTAAATAAATTACAACAGGGCAATTGACAGGAACTGAGCAAGGCATAACAATGCAATTACTAGCAAGAAAGATCCTATGAAGTTGATTGGGCAATACAACAATATACATAGACCGTCATCCAGCTGCATCTATGACTAGAAGTCCACCTTCAGGTTATCATCCGAACCCCCTCCAGTATTAAGTTGCAAGCAATAGACAACTGCTTTAAGCAAAGTGTGTAAGGTAAACAGTCCACATGTTCCATGAACAAGAGACTGTTGTTTTCTCCCTAGTAGCAACAACACATCTACACCGAAGAGATTTCTGTCACTTCCCTTGGAAACTAGAGGCATGAACCCACTATCGAGCATAAATACCCCCTCTTGGAGTCACTAGCAACTACTTGGCCAAGATAACCACTAGCAACGGAGAGCATGCAATATCACAAACAACACAGACATGATAGAATCATAAAGATAAAACCATTAATCAAACCAACATAATAATCTCAATATCCATCGGATCCCCGCAAACACAACATGCATGATTACAATAAGATTAGATCTTGATCATGAACGGAGCTCACAAAATCTATACATGAAAGCACAAAGGAGTAGATACAACCATCTAGCTACCACATGGACCCATATTTCAAGGTGGAACTACTCATGAATTGTCAACACCCGGATTTTTAATCCTAGATGCGTGTTATGCCATACATCGCAATCTCAGGATTACCATTTTTGCGAGACATAACAGATTTGGATATCACAGTACATCATCCATTACAAACCATACATAAGGTCTTACACAAATAAGGATCTCATGATCCAGTTCTTAATACAACTCAAGCAGCGGAATAACGTAATAGTAACGATAGTGTAGGCGAAGTGTCCCGGTCATGTCCGCATAATTCACGAACCGTAGGGAGACACACTTAAGGATTCGATATTGTTTAGTAGATATGGAATGTTAGTAGGGATACTGAATGTTGTTCGGAGTATCGGATGGGATCCGGGATATCACGAGGAGATCCGGAATGGTCCGGAGAATAAGATTCATATAAGGAAATTCCGATTCTAGAGTTCGGGAAACATTCCGATGTTTTCATCGGAGAGGTTCTAGAAGGTTCTAGAAGGTTCACCGGTCCAGAAGGGGAATGGTCCATGAATGTGTCATGGGTAATTGGAATGATTAGATCATATCCTAGGTCACTTGGTTTGGGTATTTGCGAGAGAGAATTAAAACTCTAAATTGAAAGTCAAACGGGAGGTTTGAAAAGTCAAACTGGAATAATAGTTTCCTAGTGGAAGAAGGAAAGAGTCCTTCCTTTAATCCAACTTGGGTTTGGGTTTGGATTCAAACCCTCCCCTCCCAAGGCTGCCCCTCCCTCTCGTAAATAGAAGGGGAGGGCTTCAACAAACACACAAGAGCCAGCCCACCCACCTGTGACGCGCCGCTGCCGCCGGCTCGTCATCGTCGCCCTAGCCGCCGCCGACACCACCTCCTACTCTCCGTCCTTATAAACCTAGATTGCCGGAAACCCTAGATCCACCATAACTCGCACCGGCTTAGGCAAAGCCCTGTGGGATCTTCCCTCTACTTCTGACACCACGCCGTCGTGCTGCCGGAATCGCGAGGGGAGAACTACAACCTCCGCTGCTTGCTGGAACATGGGAGAGGAAGGTCTTCATCGAGTACCGTGTGTAGGATCGATCAGAGAGCAGCTTTAACGGAAGGATCGTCTACGCGATCTTGATATCGGCAAGTGTACGACTACATCACCCACAAGAATCTGCTCTCGTTAACCGCTTTGGAATCTTCGAGGGTGAGTGCTTCTATCGACTCGTTGCTACAATCTAGTAGATAGATCTTGGCTTGTTTGTGTGCATGCGGTAGAATTTTTTTGTTTTCCATGCTACGAACCCCTACAATGGTATCAGAACCGTGTATATATGTAGATCTGTTACACAAGTAGAACACAATGGTCATTGTGAGCATTGATGTTTTTGTTGTCGATTGCTTCTTGTGTACTTTGCATCTTGCGGGATGGTGGGATGAAGTGGCCCGGGCTAGCCTTACATGACATCGTTCATGAGACTTGCTCCACGCTTGACATGCAACTTGTATTGCATAAGTGGCTTTGCGGGTGCCTGTTTCTTCCAACATAGTGAAGATTCAATTTACAACGGGTAATTGACAATACTAGTATCAACGTTGTGGTTCTTGTTCGTAAGTTAGAATGACACTTATTGAAAGCCCCAAACCACGTAAAATATGCAAAGAAAATTAGAGGCGTCTAACTTTGTTTTGCAGGGGTGTGTTGTGTTGTGATATGGCCATGATTGTGATTATATATGATGTATGCAATGTTCCTTATTGTAAGTCGGCAACCGGCAGGAGCCATATGGTTGTTTTTTAATTCCGTTAAGACCTGCGTGTCTATTCAAAGTAGTTGTAATAGTTGATGCTGGTGGACGACAACCATGAAGCGGCGCCATTGACCTTGACGTCATGCCGGTGATGATGGAGATCATGTTCGTGCTTGAAGATGGAGATCGGAAGCACAAGAAGAAAGGCCATATCATATCACATATTATGAATTGCATGTGAGGTTAATCCTTTTATGCATCTTGTATTGCTTAGTTCGCGACGGTAGCATTATAAGATTATCCCTCTCACAAAATTTCAAGTTGTAAAGTGTTCATCCTTAGTAAGCACCGTTGCTAAAGCTCGTTGTTTCGAAGCACCACGTGATGTTCGGGTGTGTTAGATTCTGCGAGTGTATACAATGGGAGCAAGCCAGATTTGCTCACGCAGAAGCTAAGGTTTGATCTTGATGAGCTTAGCATGTACAGACATGGTCTCAGAACACGGAATACCGAAAGGTAAAGCATGAGTCATATAGATTATATGATGAACATGATGATTGTTCGCCTTTGAAACTATATCATGTCATGTGATGATCGGACTTGGTGTAGTGAATTTGGTTCGTGTGATCACTAAAACAATGTGAGGGATATTGTTTTGAGTGGGATTTCAACTGAAATATGATTAAAAGTTGAACACTATTTATCATAAATCAAATCAAAGTGAATTTGCATAGTTGTTGTAGTCATTGGCATCCGTTTACCACCTTGCGCTTAGTTATAATTGAGATAATAGAACTATAGAAATCTGGTTAATTACTTTACGAACTGGTATCGTATTGTTTTAAAGTGTTAATCTAAAGTTTTAAAAGTCCTATTGCAAACTTTCAGTAAGTTCCGGTTACTCCATGAAGTTTAATAGTTGGTATTAAATCAAGAGTAACAAATTCCAGTGTTAGTATATAAATATCATGTTTGTATCCATGATTCTTGATATCTAAAAGATTATTTTAATATCAAGGTTATCGGGGAGCTGAAAGAATTATTTCAGAAATCATCACGTGTGAAAGATATTGTGATATCTGGAACAAAGTTTTGGTTGCAACATGATAGAGTATAATATGGCAAAAGTCATGTTCTCATATTTGATGAGAATTTGCAAAAGTTTGGAGACGCTAGTCGTCTTAATCCTCCAAAAGGTTTTGGAGAGCAACATTATACTCATAATTCACCGTTATAAGCTAAAGTAGCTTGATCATGAATAGTTCCATGATAAGGATGAATATTTAATGTAAGTAAAATGTTTACTACACTAAAAGATTACTAAAGAATGGAATTTGAAAGAACACCAAACATTTGATGATGGTGATATGCTTCAAAGTGCAAGTCCAAAGACATTGGTATTTAATTATACACGCTTTGGACTATGTGTCATGTGTATGACTCCACTATTGATGTTGATAAATTCTTTCAAACAGAAAAGGAAATATTGAAAGAGAATCTCATAAATATATGGCAGAAAAGAAAAAACTAGAATTGTTCAGCTTAGGTATATAGAGGATATACATGTTATGGATATATTCTTTGCTTATTAAACAATGTGGTTCTTAAGTATTTGATACTGAATTTTTTGGTATGAATCGTCATACGAAACAACACAATTCAAGAACTACAATGGCCTAAGTAACTAGCAAGAGAATATGTGATGATGTTCATTGAGAACAAATAAAGTGTTGATGTGTTTCTCGTTAACATCAAAGCTTGCTTTCAAGATTTGTTTTATCAGGTATTATGAGAACAAAAGAGTTGTTCAATTAATTTCCATAATCCATAAAAGATGGATGATTTACAAATCCCGTTGGATAAATCACATCCATAAAACAAGTGCTAAAAATGTCAAAAGACAATTGATTAAAAGATCACTTAGGAAGTGACATCGCCGTTTAAATTATATTGGAAAAAAACATGAAGAAACTCCATGTGGATGGAATTTTGGAGTCTTTTGATTTTTGATAAAATAGCGCTTGTGAAACTTTCCTAGAGATAATTAAAACGCCGTTCATACCCCAAAAGTGAACGAATGACTAACTTATTAGAAATTGTACATATAGATGTATAAATCCCATTATGTGTAGTCAAGAGCGATGGATTTCAACTTCATATGCTTTCTCCAAAAATCTGAGTGAATATATGAATATTTACTTAATGAGGATGAAGTGTGAAACATTTGAAAAGTTCAAAGACTTTCAAGATGAAGTGCAAAATCATTGTAACAAGAATATAAATAGTTTATGATAAGATCATAAAGGAAGATATTTGAGTTACAAGTTTAGCATAACACCTAAGATTTGAGGAATTGTTCCATCGATTTACGTTCCCCGAAACACCATATGAGTATGGAATAATCGAGATATGCAATGAAACTTTGTTTGACATGGTAAGATCAAAGGTGTAATTCATAAAATCGCCATTATATTTTAAAGATTAAAAGCTTTAGAGGCTACCGTTTTTCCACTAAAAAGAGATCCATCATAATCCATTGAAATGACACCATATAAAGTTATGATTTGGGAGAAAACCCAAGTTTTCCTTTCTTAAAAAAAATGGTATGCTATACATAAGAAAGATGTTTGCAACCAAAATCGGATAAACATATCTTTGTATGTTATTTTGAATAATAGTTAAGTATTCCTCCATAACACCGAAAACAAAAGTGTTTGTCGCTTAGAACGTCAAGTTTCTTTGAGAAGGAATTTTCCGTGAAAAGTTAAGTGGGAGGACAATAGAACTTTGATAAGGTTAAAAAAACCTTAGCTATATGTGCAAAGTTGCGCAGCGCCGAAAAGTGTTTCGGGGACAGCAGCAATGCTCATATCTCACGTGCCTCAAAGGTTGTGGACACGGAGATCTAAGTTCCTATTGAACAAAGTAGGTCGGATCAAATACCAAGATTTGAGGTTTGAATCATTATTTGACAATAATGAACCGACTACGTGCAAAGAAGCGATGATGGGCCCTGACTCCGTCAAATGGCTTGAAGACATATAATCCGTGATAGTTCTATACACGAGAAATCAAGCTTTGAACTTGAGAGACCCTCTGGAAAGGTGTAAGACCTTACAGTCTTGTTTGGATCTATAAAGAAATAGACATGGATGTTTCACATCTATGAAATTATCGACATATCGGGAAAGAGTTCATGACAATGTTCAGAGAGTTGACTATGACAAGATCTGATCTTTCATTTAGCGATATTTATTCTAGACGGATTAATGTAGCAACCACTACATATAATTTTATTATGTGGTAGTTGAATAAACAAAACAAGTTCTTCTAATAGAATGGTTAACTAGGACGTGTGCATGACACGGTCTAAAGGGTTTTGTTAATTCAAGTGATCCTAAAATCGTATTAAAACCTCAATGGTTGAAGTAAGCATCGAGGAGATGAAACTGTTAAAAGAGTTTAAATTCATTAGAGACGATGAAGATGTTTGCGTTTGCAAGAAATTAAGTGGGAGCTCTAAGACATATTTCTAATAAATTATGTGGAAGACATATTGTTGATTGGAAATGATGTATCTTTTATTAACACATGTTAAGAATTTCATCTCGGTGAAAGACTTAGGCAAAACCCGAATATTTGGCATCAATATTTATATAGATGGATTGAGATGCCAATATGGTTGTGCCAGAAGTACATAGATGAGATATTGAATGAGTTCAATATAGAAACTACAAGAAAGGTTCTTGTTGCACATGAAGGATTGAAGTATTTTTGATACTTGATAGATAAAATCACAAAGAGTATTTTATCAATCATGCTATGATGTGTACAAATCCAGATATATCCTATGCTCTAAATGTTATGAGCGTATACCAGAATGATTCATAGATGATTATTGGATGATAGTAAAGATATTTTTATTGATCTTTTAGAAGAACTTAGAATATATTATTTTGTAGAAGTGACAAATAGATGATTAGTTCATTGTAAAAGTATTACATTGATACTAGTTTTGTCATAAAGTACAAATTAAGTTTATCTCAATCTAAACTAAGTGTGGCACAATATGATGGAAAGTAAGTTCCATAATGGATTTGGATGAGTTCCAAAGATAAGACATTGTGACAGATACTACAACAAAAGGCTAAGTATATGACTGCTATTATAGCAACAAAAGAGGGCATTTGTGTCAAGTAGTTTATTATCAAACTAGATGTGGTTCACAGCGGGGTAGTATTATGAAGATATATTGTACGACATTATCAACATGTTTTAACCCCAAGGAACTAAAGGTCTCACCAAAGGACCAAATTTATACAAAGTCATCTCATTAGAGAATGAGTGATGCATAGAGACGCAAAGACATGCAATTACACACGGACCTGAAAGTGTCGGATCCGAAGATCAGTTGACCACTAGCGATCATGTAAATACAACACCGGAAAGCCATAGGTTTTGAATGCACAAAGGTTTGAAACTAGATTATTGACTCTAGTGCAAGTGGGAGACTGTTGGAGATATGCCCAAGAGGCAATAATAAAGTGGTTACTATCATATCTTCACGCTTATGATAAATGTTTACATACCATGCTATAATTGTATTAACCGGAAACATTAATACTTGTGTGATTTGTAAACATAAAAGAGTCCCTAGTAAAGCCTCTTGTTAAACTAGCTTGTTGGTTAATATATGATCATGGTTTCCTGATCATGAACATAGAGATGTTATTAACAACATGGTCATATCATTAGGAGAATGATGTGATGGACATACTCCTATAGTTAAGCGTATCATAAAATCAAGTCATTCAAATAGTTCACATGCTATAAGCTTTCTGATACATAGTAACCTAATTCCTTCGACCATTAGATCATGCTAATCACCGTCACCGAAAGGATGCTTTTATGATATCAAACACCACACCGTAACTGAGTGGCTATAAAGGTGGAATCGAGTGTTCGGAAAGTATGTGTTGAGGCACATGGATCAAGAGTGGGATTTGTCCATCCATATGACGGATAGATATACTCTGGGCCCTCTTGGTGGAATGTCATCCAATTGGCTTGCAAGCATGTGACTGGCTCACAAGGGATCACATACCACGGGAACGAGAAAAGAGTACTTATCGGTAACGAGGTTGAACTAGGTATGCAGAGATACCGACGATCAAAATCTCGGATAAGTAAACTATCGTGAGACAAAGGGAAATTGGTATCGTATGTAAGTGGTTCATTCGATCATAAAATCGTAGAAATATGTGGGAGCCATATGAATTTCCATATTCCTCTATTGGTTATTGATCGGAGAAGTGTCTCGGTCATGTCCGCATAATTCACGAACCGTAGGGAGACACACTTAAGGATTCGATGTTGTTTAGTAGATATGGAATGTTAGTAGGGATACCAAATGTTGTTAGGAGTCTCGGATGGGATCCGGGATATCACGAGGAGATCCGGAATGGTACGGAGAATAAGATTCATATAAGGAAAGTCCGATTCTGGAGTTCGGGAAACATTCCGATGTTTTCATCGGAGAGGTTCTAGAAGGTTCACCGGTCCGGAAGGGGAACGTTCCATGAATGTGTCATGGGTAAGTGGAATGATTGGATCATATCCTAGGTCACTTGGTTTGGGCATTTGCGAGAGAGAAATTAAACTCTAAATTGAAAGTCAAACGGGAGGTTTGAAAAGTCAAACTGGAATAATAGTTTCCTAGTGGAAGAAGGAAAGAGTCCTTCCTTTAATCCAACTTGGGTTTGGGTTTGGATTCAAACCCTCCCCTCCCAAGGCTGTCCCTCCCTCTCGTAAATAGAAGGGGAGGGCTGACCCAAACACACAAGAGCCAGCCCTCCCACCTGTGATGCACTGTTGCCGCCGCTCGTCGTCGTCGCCCTAGCCGTCACCGACACCACCTCCTCCTCTCCGGCCTTCTAAACCTAGATCACCGGAAACCCTAGATCCACCATAACTCGCACCGGCTTAGGCGAAGCCCTGTGGGATCTTCCCTCTACTTCCAACACCACGTCGTCGTGCTGCCGGAATCGCGAGGGGAGAACTACAACCTCCGCTGCCTGCTGGAACAAGGGAGAGGAAGGTATTCATCGAGTACCATACGTGTGACAAACTGCGGAAGCGCTGCCGGAATGCAGCGCCGGAAGGATCGTCTACGCGATCTTGAGATCGGCAAGTGTACGACTACATCACCCACGAGAATCTGCTCTCGTTAACCGCTTTGGAATCTTCGAGGGTGAGTGCTTCTATCGACTCGTTGCTACAATCTAGTAGACATATCTTGGCTTGTTTGTGTGCATGTGGTAGAAATTTTTTGTTTTCCATGCTACGAACCCCTACATCTAGCCTAAGCCATGCTTAATCATGGTGGAAACTTGCAGCATCACCATAGTGAGTCATCTATGAAGCATCCTCAATAAAAAGCTATACACATAGTAAATAAAAAGATCGCTGAGATGCTCATTGTCTGCTTGCCTTGTTATTTTCGTTATGGGAAAGCTCATGTACCATGTGCAAGGGGTACCCCGTTGGCGGTTCTCAATGATATGCAAATACTTACAATGACAAGAACTTACCTGGACCCAAAGTTGAGTATGCATGAGGAGTGGCCCTCATATTCAAGGGACATGAGATTGCCAACTTATATTTCGTCAAGCATATACTCCATCTTTGTTCACTTTAACCTTAATCATCTCAAGATGCTTATGATAGGGGAAATGAGGGATCAAAGCTAGTAAGTACCATAATCTTTTGGAAGCTCTTTATGACTTGTAATCCCTGCTACCCTCTAAGAAGGGACCTTTCTCCTAGTTACCAGTTGAGTCAGTAAACCTACTTCCTCTCTATCTCCAGCAAGCTTTTGCGTTGTTGTGTTTCAAGCATTCATATGGTGATTTATTCAATTATGTTCTTCATATTCCTTGTTTGCACAAAACTCTTATCTATTGAGTATTACTTTGAAAGCCTTCACTTGTGAAAAACCTCTTTGATCAAAGAGTGTTCCTGTTTTGAAACTTCTACAAAAAGCTTTTTGTGAAACTGTTTGCCAGGTGTTCTCTAACCAAGAACAAGTTTGCCAATTCCAATTATGATTTATCTTCATGCATCTCTATTGTGACTGTTGTACTTGGTTGCAAGCTAAGTTATATAATGGTGAGTTGCTCTCTTCTATGAGTTGTGCAATGGTAAGTGTGATGCTTCTTGTTCGTATTCTTTTATCGACACTTCACTCCATAAACCCGTGGACATGTTTATCGAGCTCGATTCGCAGGAAGCGAAGTCTAAGCTTGGGGGAGTTGATACGCCCAATTTGCATCACCATTCTATATCATAATTTACCTCTATTCATTGATATTTGTCTTATTATGAGGTATTACTTATGGCTTTTCATCTGTTTATGCACGTTGGTTGATTCTTGGAGGATGGACTGCCAGAGTGTGGATTCTGATGGAAAAGAAGGCGTTTCGGTGCAATTTCGCGAAGATTAGAAAAATACCAAAAAAATATGGAAACATATTATTTTACTAGAAGACGAAGGAAGCCAGAAGGAGGGACGAAGTGGGGCCTCAAGGGGCCCACACCCACCTAGGCGCGGGCCCACCTGACCCCGCGCCTAGGGCAGGTGTGGCCCACTGCTCGGCCTCCGACTCCGCCCCTTCACCTATATCTTCCCTTCAAAACCCTAAGGCTCGGGGAGCGACCACATATAGATTTCCGCCGCCTCTAGGGGGCGGAAAACACTGAGAGAAGATCTCCCGTGATTTACAGGGAATTCTTCAGGAGAGGAGACCATCGCAATCAACACCGTCATCAAGCTAGGCTTCATCGGGATCATCATCATCATCCACAACATCATCTCTACCAACACCATCATCACCACTCCGTCCCGCTGTAACAATTGCGTTGGATATTGCTTTATTTCTTAGGGGAAACTTTGCCGGTGTTGATTACTATTCTAGTTGATGCTTGTGAGTGGAACCATTGGATTATTGTTTATGTTCAGATTGTTATCCATTATCATATCATCTTTGATCTTTATCCATATGATGTCTTGTGAGTAGTTCGTTTAGTTCTTGAGGACATGGGAGAAGTCATGTTGTTAGTAGTGAATTTGTGATGAGTTATTATTCAATGGTTTAGTATTTAAGTGGTGTCATGTGAAAGTCAACTACATGATACTTCACCATTTATGGGCCTAGGGGAATGGATTGTGTATTTGGCTACTAATAGCGGGGTTGCCAGAGTGATAGAAACCTGAACCCCCGTTAGGGCACCTTTGCACAAGGGAGCGTAGGATCCCAGAGTTTAAGGCTGCGGTTAGATTTATATCTTAATTACTTTCCTATAGTTACGAATGTTTGCAGGGGGTTTAATCACAAGTATGTATTAGTCCTAGGAAGCGCGGTATGTTAGCACAGGTTCACCCACACAACACTTACAAACACCAGCGAAGAGTACTCGGCTATTTGAAGCGAAAGCACTTGACAGAATTGCCACGTGTCCTCGAGAACGTTTGCTCCTTACAAGTATTTCCACCGGCTTGTCCTTTGCTAAGAAAGGATTGGGCCACTTGTTCGTTTGTTCGTTACTTCTGTTACTTGCTCCTTGTTTTGTTGCCTTGTCAGAAAACCACTAAAAATCCATTTGCTAAGTATTCACAGCGATTTCCTGCTCCATACCACTGTTCAACACCTTCTGCTCCTCGTTGGGATCGACACTCCTATTTATCGAAAGTACTATGATACCCCCCTATACTTGTGGGTCATGACAAGTGTAGTGGTTAATCGGGAACATACCTAGTAATCAGAGTGTCAGACGTATTAATCGGGCTAAACGATTAACACAAATGATTATTGGTAATCGACATGGTCAGGTCCCTAGTAGCGATTAATCAGCCTATTAATCGCTGATTCGGCCTAATTTTTAAACAGTGGCTGAAACACCTTGGAGCAATAATAAATATGAGAAAAGGTATTATGCATTTTGCTTCTCCAATAAGCAATCATATATTCCCTAAATAGAAGAAGAGAGGTAAGAAAGGTCGGAGCAATAAAGTTGGTGTTAATGCTTCTTCATTTGAAAATACTTGATTCTTGCTTCTTGTGCCTAACTTAAAGGCGTTAAAGAAAAGTATTTCTTGAAAGATAACACAGTAGTTTTCTTAAGTCTTGGAAGTTATTACTTCTGTAATGACCTCTCCTTATCCTTTTTATTTGTTTTTTGTGCCAAAAATAACATCTAATGATAGGGAAGTAAGATTTGGGGAGTTGTTGTTCCGAAACAGATTTTTATGCTCCACCGTAAAAATTCGTGTAAAATCTCCGTAAGTCGGATTGAGCTATAATTTTCTGAATAAGTCCCCCAGGTTGTTAGATAACTTTAGTTAGTTCAACACTTTTTCATTTGATCAACATAAGGTCTTCGAAAAAATCGGTTTCTACATGTTGGTCTGTTTTGACAGATTCCTGCCATTATTTGCATTTGCTTCTTATTGATTTCTTCTTGGGTTCTTTTTTGGAAATTGATCTTTTTGAGGGAATTGATACAGTAGCTTGTGTTTTTAGTGAAATTTTTGTTGTTTTGAAACAAAACCCAAGGTCTATTATCTTTTGAATACACTAATGTTGCTAATGAAGATTGTGTGAAGTTTTGTATGAAGGAAAATTTTCAGGTGTAGAGGAAGAACGATGTAATGATATGAAGAATGTACAAAAGATCAAGCTTGGGGATGCCACCCTGTGTCACCCCAAAAACTATTCAAGTGGTACAAGCGTCAAAGCTTGGGGATGCCTATGCCCAAGGCATCCCCTTCTTCATCAATAAAAATCTCAGGTCTTTCTAGACACTTCATTTTTTATTGTTTCATGGACAAGTTGTGTTGTTCTTGGAGTGTATTATTTTTAGTTTTTGGTTTTTGTTTGCTTAGTTTGCTAGAATAAATTAGTTTCGACCCCCGTTCTTGTTGTGTTTTTGCAAATAAGTTGATTGGTGTTGGAGAGGAGTAGAAAGTTCTTGCTTGAATAGTACAAGAGGAGTTTGCTTTGACTGTGACTTAGACTTTATCATGTCATGCTAGATGTTGTTTTGACCTTATGCTTAGTGATTATTGCTATAGCATGACTTGTTCCAAACAATTAAGATTGCTTAATGTGCCTTGAAGGAATCATGCGTTGTTTTAGCATACAAAAGCATAGTACTGTGGTATTCTCCTTTGATGCTTTGTTTGAGTTGACTTGGCACATTCTCACACCATGTTATGACTATGAAAAAGTCACCATAGCCTTTATGATCATTTATTTTTTGACTTGTGATACCACTTTATGCTTTGATTAGTAATTTTTTGTCGCTCTACATGATTATGGTCATTATTGCTCTCTTAGTTGGTCGCTCCCAGTCTTTTGCTAGCCTCCACTTGTATTGAGTAAGATATATTCATGCATCCAACTCCTAAGAAACCAAGTTATTCTAAAGTGTCCACTATAAATTCCTATGCATGGTGTGTTACACCATTCCTAGTATATTCTTGTTTTATCTATCTTCTAATTAAAAAGTTATTTTATTATGTGAAACTTAGTGATTAAAGCTCTCATAAACTTGATGGCATACTTTATTTTTCTTTCCCCTAAATAAAATTGAACCATTGTGTCATCTATGTTGTATATGCTTGCACTTATACGTTGGAATTAGCAGAACCATGATGTCATGGGGAACGCTTTCAACATTGCACTTGTACATTGTACACAGTTGATATCATGCTCTTTTGTTTATGGATGTCGTCAGTGTGAAATAAAAGGGGAGCTTATAAGTCCATTGAGTTATGTATGTGTGTTAGAGAAACGCTTGGGCCGCTAGCCTAATCCAAGCCTAATCATGGTGGAATCTTGCAACATCACCATAGTGAGCAATCTATGAAGTTTTCTTCTTATAAAAAAAGAGACATATTGAAAATATGAAAGAGAGAAAAAAGCACCATTTTCCCGTGGTAAATCAGAAGATTGCTGAGATGCTCATTGTCTGCTTGCCTTGTCATTTTTATTATGGGATAGCTCTATCATGTGCAAGGGGTACCCCGTTGGCGGTTCTCTATGATACACATGTACTTACTATGACAAGAACTTACATGTGACTAAAGTTGAGTATCATGAGGAGCAGCCCCCATATTCAAGGGACATGAGATTGCTAACTTATACTTTGTCAAGAATATATTACATATTTTGTTCACTTTAACCTTAATCACTTCAAGATTCTTATGATATGGGCAATGAGAGCTCAAAGCTAACAAGTACCATAATTTTTGGAAGCTCTTTATGAGACTTGAAATCCCTACTTCCCTTTTTATTGAAGGGCCTTTCTTTCACCATTATATTGAGTCTCCACCTTCTATCCCTAGGCACCAATTAAGAGAGCATAGTTGCATTGTCCCAAAACTTATTGATAAATTCATATTATTGATATTGCTTGCTCATGAACTATTTGTATCTAGTCACTCTTACGAAATTTGAAGGTGTCCTATGCATTTATTTGCTACTCCATGAGGGACAAGTTGAATGCCACTATGCTATGTTTTCTATATGTAAAACGAACAAACGTCTTTCAATGCATTGTTATTCATGATCTTTGTTTGTAACCTTTCATGTTGCATGCACAGTTACTTTGTCTTATTGTTAGAACTCCATCTTTCATGCTCATGTTTATAGTTCTTTAATCCCAGCTTTCAATGCTTGCAAATGGTTTGATCTTGATTTTGATGGTGCATGTCACCTCAAAAAATATTCTTTTGATCACTTACCTACTCGAGGACGAGTAGGATTTAAGCTTGGGGATGCTTGATACGTCATAAACGTACCTATAATTTTTGATGTTTCATGCTTGTTTAGTATCTACTTTGCTTTGCTTTGTCTACACTTTGAGGTGTTTTTATATGTTTTCTGGACTAACCTATTAATAAGATGCCACAGTGCCAATTGCCTGTTTTCTTTTGTTTTTGGTTCCAGAAAAGGAAGAAAATCAATATTCTCGGAATTGGACAGGACAAAAGCCCAAGTCAATATTTTACCATGGGGAACATAGAGCTAGAAGACGAGACGGAGAAGAGGCACCAGGGGGCCACACCCCTGGCCCGCGCGGCCTGGCCTGGCCCGCGCCTGGGGGGTGCGGCCACCCTGGGCGCCCCCTGCCTCGCCTCTTTGCCTATAAGAAGCCCCCGATACCAAAACCCTAAGTACCCGATCAATCTTCCACGAAACAGTCCATAGTCGCTGCCACCATCGTCCCTAGATCGAGGGGATCTGAAGTTCTTCTTGGCACCCTTCCGGAGGGGAGATCATCCCGGAGGCCTTCTTCATCATCATGCTAGCCTCCGGTATTGATGCGTGAGTAGTTCCACCTTGGACTACGGGTCCATGTAGTAGCTAGATGGTTGTCTCTCCTCCTTTGTGCTACCAGTTTAGATCTTGTGAGCTTCGTTCATGATCAAGATCATCTATTTGTAATCATGCATGTTGTGTTTGCGGGGATCAGATTGATTAATGGTTCTATCTTATTGATTTTATCATGTATGTGTTGTTTGTGATCTTGCATGCTCTATGTTTCTAGTAGCTATCTTGTCTAAGTAGATGCTAGTGACTTCAAGAGGGAGTTTTTATGCTCGATAGTGGGTTTATGCCTCTATTTAATCTGGGGAAGTGACAGAAATCTCTAAGGTTGTAGATGTGCTATTGCTACTAGGGGGGAAACAACGGTCTCTTGTTCATGGGACAAGTGGATTATTTACCTTACACACTTTGCTTAAAGCAGTTATTCGTTGCTTGCAACTTAATACTGGAGGGGGTTCGGATGATAACCTGAAGGTGGATTACTAGTCATAGATATAGTTGGATGACGGTCTATGTATCTTGTTGTATTGCCCAATCAAATCTCATAGGATCATGGATGTCTAGTATTTCATTGTTATGCTTTGCTCTGTCCTGTCAATTGCCCTGCTGTAATTTATTTACCCAGCATGTCATGTTTTTTATATTAAGGATAACACCTCTAGTGAACTATGGACCCCGGTCCAATCTTTACCATTGATACATCTTCCACTGTTCCTGTTTACTTTCTGCAAACCACCATTACCTTCCACACCATACAGTTAATCATTTGTTTTCAGCAAACCGGTGAGATTGACAACCTCACTATTCTTTGGGGCAAATTCTTGAGTTTGTGTTGTGCAGGTTTCCAAGTTGCTAACAACACCTTTGGATCGTTTCCTTCCTCCTACTGGTTCGATAACCTTGGTTTCTTTCTGATGGAATACTTGATGTTGTGCTCATCATACCTTCCTCTTGGGGTCTCCCAACGAAGCTCTACATTGATCTGAGTGCATCATCGGCCCACATGCGACCGTAAAGGGAAGAGGGGGTGCGCGACGCAAGCAGATAGCACCACAATAAGCGGCAATTAGCATTTGGCCTGCCGCCACGAAAGCTGAGTGAGGTTCCGCCTACACCATCTGACAATGCTTGTAGCAGATCCTGCGTGGGCCGGCGGCCCATGTAGCAGTTTGTCTCAAATTGTTCAAATTCAAAAAATCGCACTCTAGGAGAAGGTAAGTCCAAGTTCCAGCTTCTGTGCCGCTAACCACCTCGGTCCCAGCGGCCACCAACACGCGTCGTCTGCTAGTCCGGCCCCGGCACTCTTCCCCTTTCTTGTCTTCTTCCCGCATGACGGGTTCATCCTCGTCGATAGGCTCGACTACTGGGCGTACAAGCGCTGGCGGCGGCCAGCGTTGGCAGCTAGTTAACCCGGGGTCTGCGTCCTCGGCGAGGCCCATCGTCTCTGGACTCCGCTTCTCTTCATCCTCTTCGTGCCCAGATAGCCCGCCATAAATCCAGTCGAGGCCCTTCTGGACGTCGGCGGAGGCTGCGCCGGAGGCCCATGCGGGGACGACGACGGTGGAGGGACGCCGACGAGTTCATGACCGCTTGGACCGACAACAACCGCGTATTTCCCGCAAGACGAAGTGGCGGCGTCACAAAGCATAGCAGAGGGCGGCAATTTTTTTTGCCATGATGGTGGGTGGATCCAGGGATGAATGGCCTCTACTTCAAATGCCTGCGTCCCGGCCACCGCAAGAAGGAATGCACCAACGATCCAAGATGTTTCAGATGCAGCGAAGAGGGGTGATTCGAAAGACTGCAAGAGTCCTAGGAGCCCGGATTCGGAGGAGGAACTCCAGCGCCAAGCGCTAGCCAAGATGGCAAGGCGCGACCCACGGCCCAGGGCTCGCTCCCATTCGCCGCCACAGTTGTCGAGAACACGATGGAGAAAACTTCCAACACTGCACCGCAACAAACAAGTGTCGAGAACACGCCGAAAATAACCACGAGGTATCCAGAAGGCGCGAATCTCACGGGATCGTCTGTGCAGGAGCGACTAGAGGATGCATACTTTGCTGTGGCTCTAGATTTTAGAGAACATAGCTATGTGTTGACTGTGTTCCACTATTGATATTATCGGAACTCAGTTACTGACTGAAGTTGAGATATTCCTCTTACGTATTCAGACCAGGAAAAATTTCTGTAAATAACTCCTTTTTGCATGCAATACTTGTACATGACAATAGTTTCACTCGGATAGTAGTCAAAATAATTTGGTTGCCGTGGTTAGCCCACACGGCTGGCTCCTCTTTATTGAACAATCAACGTGTACATCACGATACAAGTTTGAATAGGATCCGGTCATATATTTATACAAGAAAACCGTCTAATACGGCTGGATACGTCGGTGATTCTAATACACCTCCTCAATCTAAACCGTCGTGTACAAGGTTAAGATTAGAATAAAACGACTAAGCTGAACCAACTTCCCTCAACCTGGACTCAGCTGCATCTTCCAGCCACACCCTTCCAAGTGAGGCTGGTGAGCTTTCATCTGACGAAGAAGCAAAATAATCTTCGTGATGTGGCCTTGTGGTTACTGGTGCACCCTGAAGAACCTGTAGTGCCTTCTTCCCCTGGTTCTATATGCGGTGTACCCCTATCCTGGCAGAGTTTTGTCTCGGACAAGTCGTTAGCTGTGTGTAAGCATTGATTAGTAGTTTCCTGGGCGGTACGTTTGGTTGAGGCATGTTTGCCTAGAGTGTGCTGTCCTGGATGGATATATGGCATCAGCTTTTTGCCCTCCTATTTACTATACAGATTTTAGAGTAGTACTTCCTCCGTTCCTGTTCAAAACCACGACGGTTATTCTAGAAAACTAAAACCACGACACTTAGGGCTTATTTAATTTGTAGGATAGGAAAAACAAAGATATAAGAAAAACATAAGATTGCAATGTCACACCCACTTCAACCCTATAGAAACCCACATGAGAAAAGTTAGTTTGATTCCAACACAGGAAACACAAAGGATTCTAAGAAAGAGGTTTGGGTGGATGTTAGATTTCCTATGCAATCTAGTGAAAAAGATTCCCTAGGAAAATTTCCTATAAGAATCAATTCTATAAATCAAACAACTAAAATTTTCTATGGGATTTAATCCTACAAATTTTTTAAGCAAATCCTTTGAATGAAACATGTCCTTATGAAAGAACATTTCATGATCTCTAGTGTTTTGTGTATTAGATAACAATATCAAGGATGATTTAATGTGTGCTAAAGTGTTGTGATCCTCAAAGTGTTTTGGGGGCGGATAATCCGGCGCTAGGCCGGATAATCCGCCCCTACCCCAATCACAATGGACGCAAGGGCGCGACTCACTGTGTGGGGGGCTGAATATCTCAATAATTTTCCGGCCAGGGCCGGAGTTTTTGCCCAGGCCGGATAATCCGCCCCTCAAGAGGGACGAAAACCCCCCCCCCCCCAGGAATTTTGCAAAGGTCGCCATGGCGCGTCACTCAGAGAGGCGGGCGGAGTTTCCCCCGGACTTTCGGTCTTTGGGGCGGATTTTCCCCCCAGGGCGGATAATCCGCCCCCTCGAGGAATTTCACCAAGTCAAGCTCGGCGCGACCCACTATGTGGGGGAAGATTTTGCCCCGGACTTTCCGTCTCTAGGGTGGATTTTCTCCCTAGGGCGGATAGTCCGCCTCTAGTGGGGGCAGATAATCCGTCCCCAAATTCCTCCAACGGCCAGTTCTGGGCAGGGGCTATTTAAACTCACCTTTCCCCTCCTTCCAGAACTCTTGGTTCATTCGAAAAAGACAAGATCTTCTCCTCAAGTTCCATCCAAGAGATCTCCACCTTCATCCACCCAAAGGCCTCGTCCCTTGGGTAATCGAAGGAGGAGGGCTCGATCTTTATCTACAGCAATCAAGCGCTTCACCTCCTCTCCATTTATTTGGAGAACGTTTGATCTAGTATTTCTTGCAAATATATAGATCCTTGTTTTGATTATTTTGATAATCCTTGTTCTTGTGACAACTTGTTGTCATTACGGAAGCCTCCAATTTGGTTATGGATGTGTGCCTCGCTAGAGTTGTAAAGGCACCGGTTCCCGCCTCAAAGGGTACCAATAGTGGAGAAGGTGGATCAGGCCTTTCGTGGCGAGATCCATCAGAGAATAGGGTGAGGCCTATTGTGGCGTGGTGGTCTTACAACCGCCCACCCCTCCAACGCAGATATACTTCCCTTAGCAAGAAAGGAACTGCGGTAAAACAAATCCCTGTGTCTCCGCATGCTTCACTACGGTTTCTTCGCTCCTCTCTTTATGTGTTTAGTAGATAGGTTTGCATATAGAGAAATTCTCGTAGTTGCATATCTATAAAATTTATTTTGTGTCAAGCCTAAAATTGAAAATAAAAATAAAAATTAAGTAGCACTTATTCAACCCCCCCCTCAAGGTGCCCACACGATCCATTTCACCTTATTCTAGAACGGAGAGTGTACTATGAGTTTGTGGTTTTGTTCTACAAAACTAAAACCACGACACTTATACAAAATACTCCCTCCATTTAGAAATATAATATAAGATATTTTAGCTTTGTTAAATGAATGTATATGGACACTTTTTGGTATAGATTCATTTCACCTATACACTAAAAGACGTCTAGATACGTTCGATTCACAAAGATAAAACGTCTTATATTTCTGAACGAAGGGAGTACTAAACTATTTTGAGAGAGGGTTTCTGAGTTTGTTGTTTTATTCTAGAAAACTAAGACCACGACACTTATACAAAATACTAAACTATTTTATTTTGACCAGAACTCATTGTTTTTTGTTTCTCTCTTGCAACACATCTACTTTGGTCGTATAAAATGCTAAAGCAAAAATATACCATCATACAACTTAGAAGTTATTGAAAAAAAACCGCGTCAACTATGGTTAGTTTAGTTATTATTGAAACCTCAACCGATATTTAATGGTTATTACTGAACCGTATTTTCGTACAAAAATGTATGTATTAAGATATCGAAACTGTACAACTGTATTAACCGAACCGAATTAACTTAATTAGCCGACGAGCATAGCTAGGTTTTAGTTCAAAACCACATGCACTTATATTCTAGAAAACTGAAAGCACGACAGTTATCCTAGAACAGAGAGTACCTCGGAGTCAAAGCTTTTGTAACTACGACTTTGTTAGATCAGATAGAAACAAACACTAGAAAGACAAGGCTCCCCTTGTAGCGCACACTATTTATCTTACCGCAAAGAAAGCAATTATGAAATTATTATTTATCTCTTTAGGATGTTAGTTCTCGGTGAGCTGACAATTGGCTTTATGATATCTACCAGTTAGCACATACACTTCGAATTATAAGATGATTTTTAATACTCATGTGATGAACCGAAGAATAGGAGTGTTTAGAGGACAAATTTTTGTGATGAGTGTTTTTGCATATCATGCATTTGAAAAAAGTGAAAAAATTAAACTTTGTTTTAAAGGTTACAAGTGATTTAGATTGAACTCTAGTGTTGAAGTTTGACTAAGGTCAACACTAGTATTTGATTTAAAATTTTAAAGTGAACTTGTGATTTCAAAAAAAATAGGATTTTAAAATGATTTAGCATCATATACTAAGTGGATTGCTCAAAACAAAACATTTCACATACATTATGTTCACTTAAGAAGTAATATTGACTATTGAGTTCAAAACTGAGGTTTGAATAATTCAAACTTGAATTCATATATTCTCAAGCAAATTAAAAATAATTCATACAAATACAAAGTAATGAAGACAATGTTGATAGAAGGAATCTTTATTGATATCAATATTGAGAAGATTATTTACAAAGATTATTACAAAGTGATGTAAACCTATTACAAACTACAAAAGAAAAAGAAAGGAAAAACCTAAACTACATTCTTATCTCATTCATACTCTTCTTGCTTTTCTAGCGCATCTTGACCTGCAAAGGCAAATAAATACACAAAGAAACCAACTTTGGTTTAAAATTGGATCCACCAAGTGGTGATCCCATTTTTTATAGAATCTATTTGGACAAGGTCTAGGAACTTGTCATGAACCTTACCAGTTTGAGGTTTTATAACAAAAGAAAACCAGTAACAATAATAAACCATATTCCAATGTATCAGGAAGCCACAATAGAGAAGTAGATACATTGGAAATAGTAGTTCACAGTAGCTGAGACCAAAAACACAAGACAATAGTCAATACAACTTAGTGGGTAACCATATGACAGTAATGTTGGAGATATGCCCTAGAGGCAATAAAAAATATAGTTATTATTATATCTTTGTGTTTATGATAAATATTTACATTCATGCTATAAGAGTATTGACCAGAAACATTAATACTTGTGTGATTTGTAAACTAATTTAGAGTCCCTAGTAAAGCCTCTTTATAATACTAGCTTGTTGATTAATAGATGATCATGGTTTCTTGATCTTGAACATTTGAGATGTTGTTATTAACAAGGTCATATCATTAGGAGAATAATATGATGGACATACTCCTATAAATAAGCGTAGCATAAAGATCAAGTCATTTTAATAGTTTAATTGCTATCAGCTTTCTGATACATAGTAACCTAATTACTTCTACCATGAGATCATGCTTATCACCATCACCGGAAGGATGATTTGATGACATCAAACACCACACCGTAACTGGGTGGCTATAAAGGTGGCATTGAGTGTTCGGAAAGTATGGGTTAAGACACATGGATCAAGAGTGGGATTTGTCCATCCATATGACGGATAGATATACTATGGGCCCTCTCGGTGGAATGTCATCCGATTAGCTTGCAAGCATGTGACTGGCTCACACGGGATCACATATCACGGGAACGAGAAAAGAGTACTTATAGGTAATGAGGTTGAACTAGATATGCAGAGGTACCGACGATCAAAACCTCGGATAAGTAAACTATCGTGAGACAAAGGGAAATTGGTATCGTATGTAAGTGGTTCATTCGATCGCAAAGTAATTGTAGAAATATGTGGGAGCCATATGAATTTCCAGATTTCTCTATTGGTTATTGATCGGAGAAGTGTCTCGATCATGTCCGTATAATTCACGAACCGTAGGGAGACACACTTAAGGATTCGATGTTATTGAGTAGTTATGGAATGACGAGTAAGAGACTGAATGTTGTTCGGAGTCTCGGATAGGATCCGGGATATCATGAGGAGATCCGGAATGGTCCGTAGAATAAGATTCATATAAGGAAAGTCATGTTTCGGAGTTGGGGAATGATTCCGGTGTTTTCATCGGGAATGTTCTAGAAAGGTTCCGGAAGGTCCGGCACTCCGGAGGGGAAGGGTACATGAATGTGTCATGACAATTTGGAATGGTTGCATCATGTACTAGGTATCATGGCTGGGCAAATAAATGGAGAAATCAAATCCTAGTTTGAAAAGTCAAACGACAAGTTTGCTTGGTGGAGGGAGAGTAGGAAACCTACTTGGGGAGGAAGTCCTCCTCCCTCCACCCGCCGGCCAAGGAGGCCGAGTTGGGGGAGGACTCCCTCCTCCCAACCGGTGCCCTCCCACCTATAAAATAAGCGGCAGGGGTGCCCTCTTCCCTACACCCAACACCACCCAAACCCTAACTCTAGTCGCCGACCTCCTGCAAGTCGCCGCCGCCCCTAGGGTTTCTCCTAGCCGCCGACTTGGGGCTTCCCCAAGCACTAGCCGCCGGACAAGCTCCGCCCATTGATGCCCTCTAAACCCTAGATTGTCAAGGCCTCTCTCATAGTCCACCATACTCGCTCCATCTTAAGGCGAAGCCCTGTGAGATCTCCCCTCTACTTCCGGTACCACGCCGTCGTGCTGCCGAAATCGCGAGGAGAGTGCTACAACCTCCATTTTCTTGGAACAAGGAGAGGAAGGTCTTCATCAATTTAACGATGTGACCGATTGGAGCTAGCCGAACCTTGGCCGGAAGGATTGTCTACGCGATCTTGAGATCGGCAAGAGTACGACTACATCACCCACGAGAATCTGCTCTCGTTAACCGCTTTGGAATCTTCGAGGGTGAGTTCCTCTATCGACTCGTTGCTACAATCTAGTAGATAGATCTTGGCATTTTTTTGCATGTGGTAGAATTTTTTTGTTTTCCATGCTACGAACCCCTACAGTGGTATCAGAGTCGTGTCTATATGTAGATTTGTTGCACGAGTAGAACACAATGGTCATTGTGGGCGGTGGTGCTTTTATTATCAATTGCTTCTTGTGTACTTTGCATCTTGCGGTATGATGGGATGAAGCGGCCCGGGCTAACCTTACATGACATCGTTCATGAGACTTGCTCCACGCTCAACATGCAACTTGTATTGCATAAGTGGCTTTGCGGGTGTCTGTCTCTCCCATTATAGTATAGATCCAATTTACAACGGGCACTTGATAGTTCAAACATCAACGCTGTGGTTCTTGTTCGTAAGTTAGATCGACACTTATTGAAAGCCTCAAACCACGTAAAATATGCAAAGAAAATTAGAGGCGTCTAACTTTGTT
This sequence comes from Avena longiglumis, assembly GCA_030063025.1. Taxonomy (NCBI): domain Eukaryota; kingdom Viridiplantae; phylum Streptophyta; class Magnoliopsida; order Poales; family Poaceae; genus Avena; species Avena longiglumis. The sequence goes on along the minus strand of CP125978.1, from coordinate 457,503,419 downwards.
TTGCAGGGGTGTGTTGTGATGTGATATGGCCATGATTGTGATTTTATTTGATGTATGCAATGTTCCTTATTGTAAGTTGGCAACCGGCAGGAGTCATATGGTTGTCTTTAAATTCTTTTAAGACTCGCGTGTCTATTCAAAGTAGTTGTAATAGTTGGAGCTGGTGGACGACGACCATGAAACGACGCCATTGACCTTGACGCTATTCCGGTGTTGATGGAGATCATGTTCGTGCTTGAAGATGGAGATCGGAAGCACAAGAAGAAAGGCCATATCATATCACATATTATGAATTGCATGTGATGTTAATCCTTTATGCATATTGTATTGCTTAGTTAACGACGGTAGCATTATAAGATGATCCCTCATGCACATAAATTTCAAGTTTTAAAGTGTTCATCCTTAGTAAGCACCGTTGCTAAAGCTTGTTGTTTCGAAGCACCACGTGATGATCGGGTGTGTTATATTCTGCAAGTGTATACAACGTGAGCAAGCCAGATTTGCTCATGCGGAAGCTAAGGTTTGATCTTGACGAGCCTAGCATGTACAGACATGGTCTCGGAACACGGATTACCGAAAGGTAAAGCATAAGTCATATAGTAGATATGATGAACATGTCGATTGTTCTCCATTGAAGCTACACCAACTCTCGCGATGATCGGTTTTGATGTGGTGGATTTGGTTCGTGTGATCACTAAAACAATGTGAGGGATATTGTTTTGAGTGGGAGTTCACCTAGATTAATTTAACTATTAATTAGAACTCAATTTGCCATGAACTTAGTCTAAACTATTGCAAATATGTTGTAGATCAATGACGGCCCCTACCATCAATTTTAATGCGTTCCTAGAGAAAGAAAAGTTGAAAAACAATGGAAGCAACTTCGCGGATTGGTTCCGCAATTTGAGGATTGTCCTCAATACTGGTAATTTGACCTATGTCTTTGGATGCACTTGGGTGACCCTGCGGTGATGCTACCGATGAAGTAAAGAACGTTTACCTCACTCGGAAGAATCAGTACTTCACAGTTCAGTGTGCTATCTTGTATGGTTTGGAATCGGAGCTTCAGAAAAGGTTTGAGAACCATGACCCACATGATATTATCCGTGAACTCAAAATGATATTTGAGGCTCACGCGGCAGTTGAGAGTTATCCGGCTTCTGAAAAGTTCTTTAACTGCAAGATGGAAGAGGGCAGCTCCGTCAGTGAGCATGTGCTTAAGATGTCTGGGCACGCAAACAAACTCCAAAGTTTGGGTATAGTGATTCCTAATGCTTTGGGAATTTACCGTGTCCTCCAATCACTGCCACCAAGTTACAAGAACTTTGTGATGAACTACAATATGCAAAACATGAAAAAGACGTTGCCAGAACTCTTCTCCATGTTGAAATCTGTAGAAGTGGAGATCAAGAAAGAGCATCAAGTGTTGTTGATCAATAAGACCACCAAATTTAAGAAAGACAAGTCTAAGCAAAAGGGAAACTTCAAGAAGGGTGGTAAGAAAGTTGCCGCACAGGCGAAGAAGACCAAGGCTGGACCTAAGCCTGATACTGAGTGCTTTTACTGCAAGGGAGAGGGTCACTAGAAGCGGAATTGCTCAAAGTACTTGGCGGATTTGAAGAACGGCAACATCAAGAAGAAAGGTATACCCGATATACATGTTATTGATGTGTATCTCACTAGTACTCGTAGTAGTGCCTGGGTATTTGATACTGGTTCGGTTGCTCATATTTGTAACTCGAAGCAGTCTGAGAATAAGCGGAAGCTAGCGAAGAGCGAGGTGACGATGCGGCGTTGGAAATGGATCAAAGGTTGATGTGATCGCGTCGACGCTACCTCTTCATCTACCATGGGGATTAGTTTTATACTTAAATAGTTGTTATTTGGTGCCTGCATTGAGCATGAACATTATATCGGGATCATGTTTATTGCGAGACGGTTACTTGTTTAAGTCCGAGAATAATGGTTGTTCGATTTATATGAGTAATATGTTTTATGCACATGCACCTTTGATAGATGGTCTATTCTTATTGAATCTCGATAGTGGAAATACACATATTAATAACATTGAAGCTAAACGTTTGAAATTGAGCGATAAATCGACCTATATGTGGCACTGTCGTCTTGGTCACATTGGAGTGAAGCGTATGAAGAAACTCCATTCCGATGGACTTCTTGAATCACTTGATTTCGAATCACTTGAAAGATGCGAAGCATGTCTGATGGGTAAAATGACTAAGACTCCATTTTCTGGTATGATGGAGCGAGATACAGACTTATTGGAAATCATACATACCGATGTGTGTGGTGCAATGAGTGTAGCATCGCGCGGTGGTTATCGTTATGTTCTTACCTTCACGGATGACTTGAGTAGATATGGGTATATCTATTTCATGAAACATAAGTCCGAAACTTTCGAGAAGTTTAAGGAATTTCAAAGTGAGGTGGAGAATCAACGTAACAAGGAAATTAAATTTCTACGTTCTGATCGTGGAGGTGAATATCTAAGTTACGAGTTTGGCGGGCATTTAAAGAAATGTGGAATACTTTCACAATTGACACCGTCGGGAACACCACAGCGTAATGGTGTGTCCAAACGTCGTAATCGAACTCTCTTAGATATAGTTCGCTCTATGATGTCACTTACAGATTTACCGCTATTGTTTTGGGGTTATGCATTAGAAACAGCCGCATTCATTTAAATAGGGCACCATCTAAATCCGTTGAAATGACATCGTATGAATTATGGTTTGGGAAGAAACCTAGATTGTCGTTCCTTAAAGTTTAGGGTTGCGAAGCCTACGTAAAGAAGTTACAACCGGACAAGCTTGAACCCAAAGCGGAAAAATGCGTCTTCATAGGATACCCGAAGGAAACTATTGGGTATACCTTCTATCATAGATCCGAAGGCAAAATCTTCGTTGCCAAGAATGGATCCTTTCTAGAGAAGGAATTTCTCTCGAAAGAAGTGACTGGAAGGAAAGTAGAGCTCGACGAGGTTGTTGAACCTTCTCTCGAACTTGCGAGTAGCGCAAGACGGAAGTAGTTCTGTGGGCGCCTACACCAATAAGAGAGGAAGCTAATGATGATGATCATGAAACTTGATTGAAGTTGCTCTGAGAACCTCATGGGTCAACGAGAACTCGTACCACTCCTGATTGGTATGATCCCGTTATGAGTGTCATGTTGGTGGACAACACCGATGACCCTGCAACATATGAGGAAGCGATGATGAGCCCAGATTCCAATAAATGGCAAGAAGCCATGAAATCCGAAATTGGATCCATGTACGAAAACCAAGTATGGACTTTGGTGGAGTTACCAGATGGTCGGAAGGCTGTCGAGAACAAATGGATTTTCAAGAAGAAAACAGATGCTGATGGTAATGTTACTGTCTATAAAGCTCGACTTGTCGCAAAAGGGTTTTGACAAATTCAAGGAGTTGACTACGATGAGACTTTCTCACCAGTAGCGAAGCTAAATTCTGTGAGGATTATGTTAGCAATCGCTGCATATTACGATTATGAGATTTGGCAGATGGATGTCAAAACAGCGTTCCTCAATGAAAACATTGATGAAGAGTTGTATATGATGCAACCCAAAGGTTTTGTCGATCCTAAATATGCTAACAAGGTATGCAAACTTCAACGGTCCATATATGGGTTGAAGCAAGCATCCCGAAGTTGGAATCAACGTTTTGATAAGGTAATCAAAAGTTTTGGTTTTATACAAACTTATGGAGAAGCTTGTATCTACAAGAAAGTGAGTGGGAGCTCTCTAGCATTCTTAATACTATATGTAGATGACATATTGTTGATTGGGAATGATGTAGACCTTCTTAATAGTGTCAATGAATATTTGAATAATAGTTTTTCAATGAAAGATCTTGGCGAAGCAGCTTACATATTCGGCATAAAGATTTATAGAGATAGATCGAGACGCCTAATATCATTGTCACAAAGTATATATTTGGATAAAGTTCTAAAGAGATTTGGAATGGAAGATATCAAGAAAGGGTTCTTGCCCATGTTGCCCAATACGACGTTGAGTAAAACTCAAAGTCCAGAAACGACAAAAGATAGAGAAAGGATGAGTAAGACTCCCTATGCCTCAGCCATAGGATCTCTAATGTATGCCATGCTATGTACCAGACCCGACATTGCATATGCTGTTAGTTTGACTAGCAGATATCAAAGTGATCCAGGAGTGGATCATTAGACATCGGCCAAAAACATCCTTAAGTACTTGAGAAGAACTAAGGATATGGTTCTTTCTTATGGAGGTGATGAATAGCTCGTTGTTAATGGTTACACCGATGCTAGTTGGAACACTGATCCGGATGATTCTAAATCTCAATCTGGATACGTATTTACTTTGAATGGTGCAGATTAGTCGGAGGAGTGCAAAGCAAAGCGTTGTGGCGAGATCTTCAATGAATCGGAATACATAGCCGGAGGCTTCACAAGCGATATGGATGAAGGAGTTCATTCTGAGCTCGGTGTGGTTCCAAGTCTTGTTGGACCCAATGTCTATCTACTGTGATAACATGGGTGCCATAGCCAATGCGCAAGAACCAAGGTCACACAAGAAGCTGAAGCACATCAAGCTGCGTTTTCACGCTATTCGAGAACATGTCCAAGATGGTGAAATAAAGATTTGCAAAGTACACACAGATCTGAATGTGGTGGATCCGTTGACTAAACCTCTCCCGAGGGCAAAACATGACCAACACCAAACTGCCATGGGTGTTCAGTATATTACCATGTAATCTAGATTAGTTGACTCTAGTGCAAGTGGGAGACTGTTGGAGATATGCCCTAGAGGCAATAATAAATACAGTTATTATTATATCTTTGTGTTTATGATAAATGTTTACATTCATGCTATAAGAGTATTGACCAGAAACACTAATACTTGTGTGATTTGTAAACTAATTTAGAGTCCCTAGTAAAGCCTCTTTATAATACTAGTTTGTTGATTAATAGATAATCATGGTTTCTTGATCATGAACATTTGAGATGTTGTTATTAACAAGGTCATATCACTAGGAGAATGATATGATGACATACTCTTATAGATAAGCATAGCATAAATATCAAGTCATTTTAATAGTTCAATTGCTATAAGCTTTCTGATACATAGTAACCTAATTCCTTCGACCATGAGATCATGCTTATCACCACCACCAGAAGGATGCTTTGATGACATCAAACACCACACCGTAACTGGGTGGCTATAAAGGTGGCATTGAGATCAAGAGTAGGATTTGTGCATCCATATGACGGATAGATATACTATGGGCCCTCTCGGTGGAATGTCATCCAATTAGCTTGCAAGCATGTGACTTGATCACAAGGGATCACATATCACGGGAACGAGAAAAGAGTACTTATTGGTAACGAGGTTGAACTAGGTATGCAGAGATACCAAAACCTCGGATAAGTAAACTATCGTGAGACAAAGGGAAATTGGTATCGTATGTAAGTGGTTCATTCGATGCATAAATGTCGTAGAAATATGTGGGAGCCATATGAACTTCCAGATTCCTCTATTGGTTATTGATCGGAGAAGTGTCTCGATCATGTCCGCATAATTCACGAACCGTAGGGAGACACACTTAAGGATTCGATGTTGTTGAGTAGTTATGGAATGAAGAGTAAGAGACTGAATGTTGTTCGGAGTCTCGGATAGGATCTGGGATATCACGAGGAGATCCGGAATGGTCCGTAGAATAAGATTCATATAAGGAAAGTCCTGTTTCGGAGTTGGAGAATGATTCCGGTGTTTTCATCGGGAATGTTCTAGAAGGTTCCGGAAGGTCCCAAACCCTAACCCTAGCCGCCGGCCTCCTGCAAGTCGCCGCCGCCCCTAGGGTTTCTCCTAGCCGCCGACTTGGGGCTTCCCCGAGCCCTAGCCGCTGGCCAAGCTCCGCCCCTTGATGCCCTCTAAACCTTAGATCGCCAAGGCCTCTCTCATAGTCCACCATACTCGCTCCGGCTTAAGGTGAAGCCCTGCGAGATCTCCCCTCTACTTCCGATACCACTTGATCGTCTTCTTGGGAATCGCGAGGAGAGTGCTACAACCTCCTTTTCTTTGGAACAAGGGAGGAAGGTCTTCATCAATCGAGCGATGTGTGACCATTGGAGCGCTTAACGGAGCATAGGAAGGATCGTCTATGCGATCTTGAGATCGGCAAAATACGACTACATCACCCACGAGAATGCTCGTTAACCGCTTTGGGATCTTCGAGGGTGAGTTCCTCTATCGACTCGTTGCTACAATCTAGTAGATAGATCTTGACTTGTTTATTTGCATGTGGTAGAATTTTTTTGTTTTCCATGCTACGAACCCCTACAAGTAACGCGTCAATGGCTGGTTTCGTGCCAGGGAGAAGAGGCGGCAACAGAGGCGGTAGGAGGCGCGAGCGGTTCCCCGCTGCAATGTGGTCAATGACGGAGGCTAGGGTGGCCTGACACGCTCCACCAGAACTACACCCTTCATTGTTGTTGTCCGTGGGAGGGGTACATCCGACGTAGTACCAGCCGAGCTTCCTCTCCTGATGATTGCGGAAGAACTCGATCTAACCGTTGCACCGCGTGAACTACTCCGCCCACTCGTGTAGGATGGCCACATGTAGCTCCTCACAGCGCGACACGGGTGGAATCCGGATACCGCCTCTTCTCAGTGCGCACCTGTTGGGCAAGACACGGTCAAGAGGTGCCGGATAGCTCTTCGCGTACAAGGCCCGTGCCTCCTAATCGTGAAGCCAGCGCACATGATGGAGAGCATGTGGTTGGTTGGGCAGGCGGGAGGGGCAGATGCTAGGAGCAGAAGGGTGAGGAGACGATGGTCGCGGGGTGGTGTTTTAAAAGGCGAGGGATATTGGATGCGAACGTGGAGCCTAGTAGTTAGCGTCCGCCCAGTCTGAGAGGAAGAGGCGGCGATCTTTGTCGCTAGTCCACATGGCTCGTCCTTTCTTATAAGCAATGGCCTCAGTAGGAAAGCCCGTGCAGTCCTTGTCGAGACAGACGTCTTGTGACGCGAGGACACATGCTCTGTCCGTGGCCACGCATTCCGAGCGCATATTTGCGCTAGGAATAGGTTGGCCCAAACAAGCGTGATCTTTTGAATCAGACCGGTGTAGCGGGTTTTTCACCGTCAAAACGTCCGTATGGACATTTAGATAGCCCGTGGTCGAATTGGATTGGTCTGGTGGAAATGCTCTTAAGCTGGTTATAGTGGGAGTAATTTAGGTGGTAACATATGCTCACGTGCAATGCCAACTAGGTATTTTGATGACATGTCATAGCAACTAATGAGAAAAGAGAGCCTTGAAGTAACTAGCTAGTATGTTACCGTAACATCACACATCCCAAGACAATATGAGTGTATGGATTAATAAATAAGTCTCTAAGTTAGTACCACTAAGATTCTATACACTATAAGGATAATCATAGTGGGAGTAATTATGATAGCAATATAGTCCTACGTGTATTTCCATCTACGTAGTAATAATTTTAGATGACATAACATGTAATTAAATGATAAAAGAAAGACTTGTAATAACTAGTTATGTTTTTTTGCGGTACCATAATATCACATATTTTATAATAAAACAAGTCTAATTGCAATAAATAAGATTTTGCATGATATCACATATAAGTTATTTTCCACTAGATAATATTGCATAGTATTTAGACTAGTAACATATACATGTTACTACTATAACCAGCTTAAAAATGATAACATAGAATACTATTATCTTATGTTACTCCTATTAGGCTGGTCATAGTGAAAGTAACTTCAAGAATAACTAAGGACCTAACTCAGCGAAATTGCTTATGTGACAGTGAATTAATGAAGAGAGAGGAGGATGAAGTAACATATTTAATTACTGTAACATCATACATACCAATACAAAATAAGTCTATCTTCTAATAAATAGTACTTTATATAACGTTATTTTTCACTATAAAAATAGTAATATAGAATAGTAATTTATGTATATTAGTAGTCTACGTTATTCTTTACTGTGACCAGACTAGCTGCTCTGTTTACCGAAACAGGCCCACGCCCCCATTGACTGCTTTTGGCCAACTCTAGCGTGCTGCCGCCGTAGGCCAGTAGCAATAATTATCGTCTGCAATAAATATCCGTTACGCGGCGCTCGAGGCGTCACACCCACGCCGTTCTCCATCCTGCTCGCGTGTCCTTCTCCTACACGAGACCGCTGCCGTGCACCTGTCCGAACACCCAACACCACGTCACCGCATCGAATTCCCGCTCCCCAAAGAGCCACTCGACACGCGTCGGTGCCAGAATCACATCCAGTGGGTCTACGTGTCCCCCGTCGGCGCAGAGGATCATCGCAACCCTTGCCGACATGTGGGTCAATTTTCTATGGGACCCGCGAGTCATTGGCAGCTTGGCAGCCGCGTATGGGCCAGCCAGCACTAGTATCCCGTTTGCTTCCGTGCGGGGGCAAGCAAGCAGAAACGGCCCCGATGTCCAACGAGGATGACGCTGCGCGACACGCTGCCTTGCGGGTGCACGCGACGGTGGGGCCCACCGTCCAGTCACGCGGCGGCTGTTCGCGAGAGCTCGCGGCCTCGCGCCATCGGCATCGGCATCGCCCCGCGCGGAACGCACCCGCCTCCGGAAAAAGAATCGTAACGCCCCGACACCCGGGACCCGCTAGGAGCAGGGCCCATCTGTCATCCGGGCCAGATATCCGAACCGTCTCGCCCCACACGGCCAGAGGTTGTTGGTTTTATCCACGGAGAGGGAGGACGGCTCCCACCAGAAGATACCCGCGCCGTGTGTGTCTCTGACGCCTCGCCCCCCGCCGTCGGATGGTTGCCTAGCTCTCCTCCTCCTCTCCCGCGGAGGCGCCTCGCCGCGCCGCGATCCCGTCCGGCTCATCGCCGGCGGAGCGCCTGGCTGCGCGCGCCTAGCTCTCGCGGCTGCAGGTGGCGGTATTTAAAGAGGCCGTTGGCGATTCGTGTCGCGTAGGGAGGGAAGGGGAGCGGGGAGGAGCAGACGCGGTAGGCGGCGGTCTTTAGACTTTGGGAGCTGCCATTAACGCTGCGGCTCTGGCCACCTTGGCATGCGGACAAGCGCGCCCACGTCTCCAGGTATTATTTGCACACACACACACACACACACACACCGATTCTCCTCTGCTCCCTTCGCGTCTGGTTTCTGGTTCCTGGCCTCTGATCTGACGCTCGATGTGGGAATTCTGCCGCGCGCTCGCGTGTGCGATTCAGGGACCCGGAGGCCAGATGGGGGACGGCGGCGCCAGGCGGCATTTCTTCCCGCTGACCAGCCTGCAAATCGGGTACGTGTCATGTTTGGGCTTGATTTTGTTGTTTGAGGGGATGCTTATGGAGCTTCTGATCTTTCTTGCGGTGGAAATTTCTCGCCTGGTCGTCTCTGGTGTTCAATCCCACAACGCGCATTGCGATAGAATAGAGATTAATTTTGCCCAAATTCCAGCTCTTACTCTCTGTACTGAACTATCCAGTGCTATGGGTGGAATATGCTGTTTGGGTGGCTAACAGAGCAAGGTACCGAAAGAAGCAAAGGGGGTTGCTCGCTCGATTACAATTACTGGGTACAGTCCATCTTTCGTTGTGACAGTTCCTAACGGCATGAAAACTGCCAAGACTCCCGAACTACTGATTATCTGTTTGGATTGCTCGGGGAAGAAACTTCCAACATGCTATTCTTGACAAATAGACAAGAAACCTCCCAGGCGAGGAGTGGGGTAGCTGAATTCTCTGATGGAGATGTTTCATTCTGTACTGCTCTTCAGAATAGCATTTACTTTCGTAGTTCTGGGATAGGGTAAAATAGTGACAAGGTAGTCTCGTAGAAAGGACACACCGGTTGTTGGGAATTTTTGCCATATAAAGCAACTGATGGTCGAAATTGTGTAGCAAAGGGAAGGTGTTAATCCATAACATTTTATACTGCAATTATACACTTTTACCACTGCCTGCGTTCAGAGATACAGTACTTTGTACCAAAGCCAAGGCGCAATACCCTCAATTTCTCAGCATCGCTAGGGGTTACTTTTAGTCCTTTTACTTGTTTGTAACCTTCTTTCCTTTACAGATTCGAAAGTGTCCGCTGCTTGTGAAAACATTCCTTTACAGATTCAGAAGTGTGCGCTTCTTGTGAAAACATAGGAATTATGTCATTTCAAACCCTTTGGGAATTAACAACACTGGAATATGTAATAGAAATTGTTTGGTTGCACCACATAAAAACTGAAGAATTACCTTGAAGGATTAGGTTATTCTACCATAGTTGTCATAGATACGAAGGAAAGATTCTACGAGATAGGACAGTTAGATTAAATGGTAGCCATGTCAAAATATAGTGCTTGTTAGTTCTTTCCCAGGTCAAACTTTGACCAAGTTTATAGAAGAAATAGTTAACATCTTTAATACGTAATCAACATTATTAGATGCATCATGAAATATTTTTTATCTGGTATGGTTGATGTTGATATTCATTCCTGTAAACTTGGTCAAACCTTTACCAAGTTTGACTTTAGACAAAACTAATATGCGCTGTATTTTGTCGAGGGAGTAGTTTTTTGCATTAAAAGTAGCTCATAGGTAATTTTCATATGTTTTTTGCTATTGCAGTTGCAACTATTTTAAAATATGCCGAGGTGTAGGGTGTTCACAAGTTATGCATCCTAAAAGCTGTTTTTTCTCCTCCACATAGCATTTTTTAACCTATTATAATGGACAATTGCTTTCTCACATGCAGGGATTTACAGTCATATCTTGCAGAACTTACTATATTTCTGTGCCCTGATACCAAGAAGTTCCTCATATTCCTTGACAACCGCCCATGGTTGCTAGACCAGAACACAAAACCTGCACACCTGTGGCAATTGATGGTTACAAAGGTTCACTTTAGTCTTTTATGCACCTCTTTAATCAATATTATAATTGTATACTCATAAGCTCACAACTGTGAAATTTTTTTCTCACTGTTGCCATTTTGTACTTCAGTCAAGATTTTCTCCTTTCGCAAACACCAGAACTAGGAGAAAAAGAGATGAAGCTGGAGAGAAACTTGTATTTTCAGAAGGCCCAATATCTGCTCCACATTCACAGAATCAATCATCCAGATGGTATACTCTGATTGATGATGCCATGCGGAATAAGAAGCTTCAAGTCAATAAATTGAAGGATTCTCGCCTGCTGAATAGGGAGTTGCATCGAACATTATATGGTTTTATCATTTTTGAGGTAGACTGGGCTGATGTACGTGGCATTAATTATTTGAATGAACTTCAGGTATTGCTGTTCATTGTTAATAGTTTTCAGTGAATATCACGTTGGCGACTTTAAAAGAATCATACATGCTTCCCTTCGTGTTGTTGTAGACTGATACATCAATGGTTGTGGAAGCTAAAATAATGAAACGATGGGAATTCGATAGTGTCAATCAAGCTTCATCTTTAATCACTTCTTGGTTCTCAGGAAATTACTCCGAGTGTCAGATCTTACAAGATTATTTGAACAGCATCTCTCCTAAAGGTAAAAGTTTGAATGCCATGTCTTTTGAGATCCTTTATTCTTGCCTGAAAGTACAATTTGCTTATATGCTTGCTGTTGCAGGTGATGTATTTTATGATGCCCTGAATGACTTGACACCTGAATGGGACAGTGATAGTGTGCAGAGCGATGGTGATGATTCTGGAGATGTTCAATGTGTTAGGGTATCATCAAGCTTGACAAGCTCATCATACACCCCACCTCCTTGCTTTGGGCCTTACAAGAGAAGAAAGATAATAAGATCTGATGCTGAAAGTAATATGTCTGAAGAATCATACTCGGAGTTTGTGACATCGCCAAGATATTCATCATATTCATCTTCATCATGTTGCAGCGATAATGACTGTGGCAAGCCACTGGTTGAGCCTAGCACATACAAGGATGTGTTGATCTTGTTCCGGTTCAGCGACCATGATCTGCCATTCAGACTAAAAGAAGTTATACTGTCTGATGTGAGGCTGTTAACATTACTTGAGTATGGCCTTCCTTCATGGGTCATTTTTCTTCAGTCATATCCAGTGTTCTGCAAGATATATCGCCCATGGATGTGTCCTCTCGCCAGAGCATTATATGTCTTGATTTCATTAGTTACTGTTCTTATAGGATTTTATGACCTCTACAAGAATGTCCCGATGTTGAAGGCAACTGCCTCAAGATTATTTGGTCCGTTGTTTGATTGGATAGAGACATGGGAAATGATCTCAAGGCTGAAGTATCTCGGAACCATGCTTTTTCTGCATAATTTCGAGCAGGCTTTTACATGGTCTCTTAAGATTGTACGTGCTACTAAGTCTGTTCTTAGTGTTTTGACAAGGCCGGTTATGGGTCCAATTTTGGAGGTTTTTGAATTTACCCTGCCACTATGGAACCTTTGTGCTGAAACAGTAGAATATCTGGGTTCAGCTATAATGATAGTGATGGAGACATCATGCAGTGCTGTTATCAGTACAGTACAAACGATCATGTGGCCGTTTTGGTTTATCTTCAGGACTATGTTTAATATCGGTATGGTTGCTATAACCTCCCAAATGTCTGTTCCATTTTTCCTTTGTGTATGTGTTTTGATACCTTACTATTACTTCTGTTTACTGCAGCCAATTCAGTTCTGTACCCTGTAATTTGGTTCTTTGGGGAGATACTAGGTGCACCTTTCCGACTTGTTGCTGCGCTAGCAAGTTTTGTAGCAGACTTCTTTGATGACATTGTTGATGTCTTGAGGCAGACCTGGTCAACATTAAGTTCATTGTATCAAGTTGGGTCTGCATCCAGAGCACCTGGGCTTACATCCGAAACTACCATTTGGGGGTCACTCTGGAAAGATCTTCTGTATCAGGTAACATAAATTTGTTGGCATGGCTAATTATCTTGTTAGTATTTCTACTGAACCAACTTTTTTCAAGTAGTATAATATGCAACTGACTTTGGCTCTTTTTCTTAGATTTTCCGTGCAGTCCGGAGCATTTTGTATGGTTTTGTTGCCTTCTTCTCAACATGCAACAGGCATCGGCTCAGGTAATCTTCCCTGTCGTTTATATGTGGTGCAGGCAAACTGAACGTTGTGAAAACCTTTGTTTTCCTGTTGAGTTCAAAAATTCATTTTACAATCTTCCCTATCGCTTGTTTGTCACTCCTGTCCAAGGGAAATTGTAAAATCATGTAATCTAGCACTCTAGCTGTCATTATATCTTCATGTGTGCTATGTGCTAACTGCAACTACATGCTGCAGTATTTACAATCACATAGAAGTACTTCTCCGGCGCCTATCCCGTGTCTTAACTGGCACACGGCATACCACCTCTTGTGAAGGAGCCCGGAAGTATGCTAGTCAAAATCATCCTGTAAGTACTTATGTTTCGTACTTATCTTTGAGGTTTGTATTCATTCGACAATGTTTCTGCGTTTAGGAGAAGAAGTACACTTCCCTTGAGAATAAATAACTTGCTTATATAACTGGCATTATTCATTTCGTTATGATACTCCTTGACATTTTGTTGTCCTTGACATTTGAATACAAAGTAACATAGTTCATTCCGGTACCAATTTACTCTGGACTATCTTATATTGTTGTTCAACGGTAGTAGCTATATAAGCAAGTTAATCGTTCTAACTGTCAGTCTTTTCTCACTATATATACTTGGACCATTATATTCTTGTTTGTTTTGGCTGTTCTATTCCTTGTTAAAACTATCAAGCCAACACGTATTCACACTGAATTGGTCTCCTGAAATTCTCAGTCTTCTTCCTCGTGCAGCAAAGGAAAACTAAGGAAAACTGAGGCGAGATGAGTGGATTTAACAATTTAACATTCCAAGTAAGTAGCTAATTCAGAGACCTCAGGAAGGCTGAGACGAGATAACAGTGGAAGCTCCACTTGTATGGACCTCCACAAGGAATTGCCAAGGGTCATATATGTACAGGACCCATAGATGAACGTTCGGTGTATCCCGTCTGTTTGCAGAGGGCAACTGGTGAGCAAGAAACTCTACAAGTGTACATTCTCTGTTTGCAGAGGGCAACTGGTGAAGCAAGAAACTCCACAAGTGTACATTTCGCGGAATCTGTTGTTGTTTGTCCATTGTAATGTACTAGTAGTAATATAGTAAGTAGGTTGTTGTATAGCAGTAGTAGGTTTGTGCATATCCTCTGGCGACTGGACGAGAATTTTGCAAGTATAGATATATAAGTATGTTCCTTTGTTCAGTGACGGTGATGTTGAAAGTTTCCTGAATTTAGCTGCCTAGTTCTTAAGATCTTACTGAACTAGACACACACTGATGCACTGCACATCAACATTACTGCAGCACATGGTTGCATGCAGCTCTGCTACCCTTGATCTGTAGGGCGTGGAGAATCTGGTGGAGTAACGTGCTTTAAACTGGAAACAGAAATGATTAGCCTGATCACCTTTAGGATCCCTTTTCATTGCTCAGTTCTCATCTCACCTACTCTTTCTTCCCCACTGTCACTTAGTACCTCGCAGGCTGCACATAGCATAGGGCTGGGGTAGCATGTTCCAAGGAAGTTAGCAGGTTGAGACGAGAAAACATCGAGATTCCACAAGGAACTTAGATGGGTCATGTACACAGGTCCCATATATCAACGTTCGATGTTAAATCAACTTGGATGGGTAATTCTAATCGGTGTGTTCGCTCAACTAGTGAAGCAAAAAAACATCCCAAACCGTACATTTGCGGAATCTGTTGTTATTTGTTCATTGTAATGTAGCGGAAAAGGAATTTTGTAGCTTGCTGAAAGTGTGCTTGGTGACAGTACTGTTCAAAGTAAGTTTTTCTGAACTCAGCTGTCTATTTCCTCAGTTCTTCTTTTATTGATATAGTAGCACACAATGATGCATGCAGCATACATCAACACCGGTTAGAGTTACAGTATGTGGGGCGCGTTTGGTAGACTGGGTACTTTTTTTCGGCTCGACATGGCAGTGCTCTCCTGACCTTGGTATGTAGGGAGAGAAGAATCTGGCCGGGCATGAGGTTTTTTCTACTCCTAAGAATGATTAGCTCGATCTCACCTTTTGAATCCCCTGTCCCCGCTCAGATCTCATCTCACCCATTCTTCTCCCCCCAGTGTCACGTACCGCGCAGAGGCTGCACATGGAGTTGGCGCAGCATGTTACATGTTACACGTTCACGGACGAGCCATGAAGTTCGTGCATGTGGGGTTGGTACACGCCTGCAAGCAACAGTGCAAGATCTAGGCATGATTCCCAGTTTTAGCACCGCGGTGAAAAGGGAAAAGTTCAGAGAGACAATCAGCCGGTCATCGATAAGGTCACTGATGAACCCATATGGGGTAGGGATTCTTATCCTACCGTCGAACAGAACCCGACGCGTATGCCATGTGAAATCCTGCGCGGCGAATTTTGCCGAAGCTGGCATCATGTGTGTGAGTCAGCACTCAGCAGAAGACGTGACATGTCCTCGTCGTCGTCGTCTCCGTCTGAATCTGCTGCGCCGTGATCCGTGGCCTGAATATGCTCAATGATGGTCCGAGTGGGTCATGAGTGAGTGAGTGAATGAGCGTGGACTCCCTCAACCGAATAAAGTGCCCTCTGGTTCACGTGCACCAGCAGTAGAGAGCACACTCTCCCGAGTCTTGGCCTCTCGTCGTTGTCGCACTAGCTGCTGCCGGAGTTGGAGGCGGGGCGCGTGCATAATCCGTCCATCCAAGCTCCAAGCTCCAAGCACCGATCAGGCGATCACCAACCCCAGCCCCCAGGTGGTCCAGTAAGGATGACGTTCTCCTGACGATCGATCACCGTATGGTAAGCAGTACAGTAAAAGATACAGATACTATTGCAAATAAATGAGTGAAATTGTTCGGTCTCGCCGACAGAGATGCCGCTGTACGTGGGGAATAGAAGACCGGGTCGATCTCGAATATGCTCCCGAGCCAGACACATGGGAGCTCCAGCAAAGTGCGTGATGTTGCTGACATGCATGGGATGCGCAGGAGTGATGATAGGCTTGGTTAAACTAGACTATACGGATTAGATTAGTGGTTTTTCCTCGCGTATGTCCAAGACCCGAGGGATATTCTAGGCCTAGGGGGATTATTAGGAAGAAGCTAGATCGATCGCCACCCTAGCTTGCCACATGCTTGGAGCTCGATGACTGTGAAGGTAGCTGATGGTGACAGAGAACGTGGAACAGTAAGCACCGGGGTGATGCTGATGCAGATCTAACCCAGCCCTGAACTGAAGAAACGGGTCCATTCTCGCTTAGCACCTGAGTTGACTGTACTCGCGGCCACGTGGGCATTAGCGGACAAGCAGTTCCCGGTGAACCAGAGCGCCGACGTCGTCGTCACTGCGCCCCCACCGGCCTGTTGCCGGTGGACGACGACGTGTCCGCGTCGTGTCTCGCTGCCCCAGCTGCACGCGCCCTCCTCTTTCCCCCCAGCAGCATTGCTTGCCGCGTACGCGCGGGCACCCGTCGCGCTCGTCTCTTCGTCACGAGTAAATTTCCGATGATGAATCAGGCATCTACGTACGTACCTCTTGAAGCAAATTTGTTTGCACCTCGTGTAACTTGATCGCGGACAGGGACAGCCGTGTCACGTTGTACGCTATTACGAGAACAGTAGTTCCGAGCCGTGACAAAAACCGTAGTTGTGAGATCCCTAGGGAACGCGCTGGCAGGATGGACAGAAATAACCCCTTTTTAAAAGAATCTCACAAACAAAACTCTCGGTGAAAGAATTTTACAAAACTAACTCTTTTAGCAGCGCCTAACACAAACGCGCTATGCTTAACGGTGTAGCACCTTTCGAAAAGACGCTACACTCTTTCGCTAACGCCAGACGCGTCCCATGGGCGTCATCAGACATAAAGATAGGCCATGTAAGGCATTATCTAGCCTACATATATAATGTTTGTATTTAGTTAACAGAGAAGTATGGTGGCTGAGTTGGTTGAGGTCTTTGTTGCTAATTAGTAGGTCATGAGTTTAACTCCCCATAATTCCACTTTTAATTTTATTTTTTAAAGGCTGCGATATTGGTTTATATTGTTGTATATATGGAAATATATTAATTCTAGCATCCTTATTTATTTTAAAAAATGAAAACCGAGTATCTTTTAAAATTTTACTAGCTTTAACAAATTCAATCGGTAGTGATTTACTGTAGGGGAGCAGGATAACCAATTTTGTTTTTAACTGAGTTATTAGTGTTTTTAAAAGCAGGCGAAACAGTGATTTACGCTGTCGGTATATGGCAAATTAATATGACACGCTCGTTCACTTTTTTGTCTCGTCACATGCCACAAAGAAAGTGTTTTGTCGTATGTTTTCTTTTCATGTTTCGGTGAACGTGTATACCACCTAATCGATTGTTTGTTCGTTACTCTTTAATGCTTCGCTAACTAATTATAAATTTCGTTAATTCAAACAAAATAGGTTTCGCTTTCCTAGTTTATTTTGACTCTACCGTGTTGTCTGAAGCACAAAATAAAAAATTAGTACTTATTTTTAACTAGTTAAGATGTAGCTTATGTCATAGTCAACCTTATAAACCGATATAACCTTTTAAGATTTCTATTTCGCGCATGATTTGGCCGGAGGCACCATATACGTACAACCATTCAGGCTAGCAAACCACACAGTTTGTTTTTTTCTCTTTCTAGTGTTCGTGCGGGATGTCGTGGCTTGTCTAGTCATTTTTGGCTCTTTTTTCCATTGTCGCGTAGACTTTTGTTTTTATAGTCTTTTGTGTGTTATTTTTGAATTTTTTTATTCAATATGTTTTATAGTCTTTTATAGACTTTTGTTAAATGTATTTTTATAGGCTTTTATAGACTATAATAAAACTAGTACAGTTCCAAAACATAATCGGTTTCATTCTTCTGAAAAATAATTTTAACAGAGATTATAAAATTTTATACTCGGTTTTCATTTTTTTAAATAAATAAGGATGCTAGAATTAACATATTTCCATATGTACAACAATATAAACCAATATCGCAGCCTTTAAAAAATAAAAATAAAAAGTGAGATTATGGGGAGTTGAACTAACAACCTACTAGTTAGCAACAAAGACTAACCAACTCAGCCACAATACTATCAACTAAATACAGACATTATATATGTATGCTAGTGTAACGTCTTACACATGTATCGCTTATGTATAGTGACGTCTGGTCAAACGTCTAATGGGCCACGTGAAGAAGAGTATAAGCGCTATGTGTAAAAGGCCACTAAAAGGTTACGTAAAATTCTTTTACCAAGAGTTTAGTTGTGAAATTCTTTTAAAAATAGGTTATTTGTGTCCATTCTGCCAAACGCGCTCGCTGTTCTCCACCGAGCGAGTGAGTGAGTACCTTTCGTCATGAGCATGAGTACATCGTACACTACGAGCTCGTAGTAGTACCCTCTACCTACTCCGACCTGCGCGGCTGTCTGTTGTTATGAGCCGCTCTCGCGGCCTCACCTAAAAGTCACCCTCCACTTCACCTGCAACGCACGCTCCGTCCCATGCATGCCTGTCCTCGCCACGACGTAACCATGAGTTGTAAAAAGTGTGTACTACCGCCTGCCACGAAATAAGTAACCGAAGTTGAAATAAACAAGAAAAGCTACCTTTTGCCCGTCCTGCTTTTCCACTTTTGATTAACTGAGATCCGTTAATTCATCTCGGCTGCCCACTCTGCCCGCCCTGTCCATCTTGCCGTGCTAGCCAACACCGCCAACCAACGGCCTGAAACCGAGCTCGCTCGCTCGCCGGATCGCTGCAGTGCCAGCGCAAGCAGCAGTGTCGCGTCTTCAAGCGCAGCGGGAAAGTGGCGGAACCCAAAAGATCTTCTTTTGCTTGCGTTGCCCTGTGTCCCGTTGTGCATTCATTCAGGCGTTGCTTGCTGAGCTGAGCTCGTCGATTGGCTCTACGTGCCCCGTAGGTGGACCATCTGATCACGCACGCAACACGCATGAATGCTGTCAAGAGTCCAATGACAAATGAATCGAACAACCGTTGTACGCCCAACATATACACGTTAGAAATATGCTTCTATTCCTGAGGTGCGTGAGGAGCGTCGCCATGGCCGCCTCTTGAGCAAACCGCGATAGAGTTTGCATGTAGAGGATCATGGGCGGATCCCTATAGAGCCAAGGGGGTGCATAGGACCCACGTAAAAATTTGTTTTCTTTGCTAACTAACAGATTTTCACCATGTGTGCATCTCGAAACAGACGCTTTTACCTCCTGTGGCATCAAGTGTGCACCATGATCCACTTCGCACTAGCTAGACCACCGTAGAGAATAACCCAAGATAAACTGTTGGAATTTGGTAAGTTTTGGCTGCTGTCTATTGGACAAATTCTGAAATTCTCTTAGTCCCACTTGTGTATATAAAGATCTTCAAGTTAAAGCATTCTTTAGTGAAAGAAGTGTTGGACCACCTTATATAGTAGATTATTGCACCACTCACTAAGGTGTGACAAGGAGAGAAGTCCTCGCGCACTCCTCCGACTCGGTGGTAAAGAGTGGCTGCTTCTAGGCAAACCTCCTGGCTGTACTTTA
The DNA here is from genome assembly GCA_030063025.1 of Avena longiglumis. Taxonomy (NCBI): domain Eukaryota; kingdom Viridiplantae; phylum Streptophyta; class Magnoliopsida; order Poales; family Poaceae; genus Avena; species Avena longiglumis. The sequence goes on along the minus strand of CP125978.1, from coordinate 457,483,807 downwards.
GTGGATATAAAGTCTGTTTTTTTGAAGATCCACTATGTAAAAGAATTAATTTTCCATTTTTTTACTTTGTCTAGATTCGGATGAATCTATATACTAAAACGTGTCTAGATACATGCGAATCTGTACAAATCCAAGTCACTTATTTCCGGACGGGGGAGTACAATATTGTCAAAAATTTGTATAAGATAAATAAATCCTAACAAATGCAATGCTGCTAGTGCGTGTGGGAGAGGCGGGAAAAAATTCTTTGGCTAAATCCGAATATTTCTTTTCAATATTTTTTAAAACTCAAAAAATGTGATTACCGAATTTTAAAATGGCAGGAGCACCAAATCTCCACTCAAACCTGAAAACGACTGAAAGAAAACTACAGTCATCTCAAACGACTATACAGCTCGCACTAGCGCCATGCATAGTGCTATCGAGCCGAACGATATCTCATCATAAAAATACTATAACTCAGTCTGTAGTGCAAAAGAAAATCTGGCCAAAAGATCTGTCAAAAGGGCCGGGGAGCGGAAGAAAGATCCACCGCCTCAGAGCCGTTGAGACGAGTTATTAACTCGCACTAACAATCGTACCCGCATTGATGACCCCACTAACCACACACCCAGCTCAGCTGAAACGTCCGTGCGCCGGGCCCCAACGCGCAGGCAGCAACGGTCGCCCGAGGGCGAGGCCAGGACCCGTTCCCAAACTCGCACACCCGGCCCGGCGCTCCCCGCGGTCGTTCCACCATCCGTGCGCGCGCACCCGACCGATCCTCTGCCCGCGCCAGCATACAAGCCACCCAGATGAACCCACGTCGCCCATCTCCCCCACGAACCCAACTTCCCCGCGTCGTGCGTCACCACCGTCCCACTTCCAACTCTGACCCCGCGCTCCCCCCCCCCGCCATAAATCCCACGCCCCGCCCTTTCCCTCTGCCCCCAACCCCCAGAACGCTTCGCTCCTCGCCGTGACACACTCCCTACTCTGCTCCGTCGCTGCCGCCCGCAGCAGAGCATCATGGCGCTAGCCCGCGGCCTCCTCCTCGCCGCGGCATTGTCGCTGCTCTTCCTCGCCGGCGCAGGTAACCTCCACCGCAATGCGTGGCATTTGACATCTGGGCAGCAATGCCGGTTCGTTTCACTCACGAAAACGCTGACATTTCCCGTGTAAATTGGCCGCAGAGGCGGGGACGGTGGGCGTGAACTGGGGCAGGGTGGCGAACGACCTGCCGAACCCGGCATCCGTGGTGAAGCTGCTGAAGCAGCACGGCATCGGGCAGGTGAAGCTCTACGACACGGAGCCGACGGTGCTCCGCGCGCTGGCCAACAGCGGCATCAAGGTCGTGGTGGCGCTCCCCAACGAGCAGCTGGCCGCGGCAGCGAAACGCCCCTCCTACGCGCTGGCCTGGGTGCGCCGCAACGTGGCGGCCTACTACCCTGCCACGCAGATCCAGGGCATCGCCGTGGGCAACGAGGTGTTCGCGACGGCGGCCAACGTGACCTCCCAGCTCGTCCCGGCCATGGCGAACGTGCACGCGGCGCTGGCGAGGCTGAACATGGACAAGGCCGTGAAGGTGTCGTCCCCGATCGCGCTGACGGCGCTGGCGGCCAGCTACCCGCCGTCCGCGGGCGTGTTCCGGGAGGAGCTCTCGCAGGCGGTGATGAAGCCGATGCTGGACTTTTTGTCGCGGACGGGGTCGTACCTGATGGTGAACGCGTACCCGTTCTTCGCGTACGCGGACAACGCGGGCGTGATCTCGCTGGACTACGCGCTGTTCCGGCCCAACGCCGGGGAGCTGGACTCGGGCAGCGGGCTCAAGTACTACAGCCTCCTGGACGCGCAGCTGGACGCCGTGTTCACGGCGGTCGGGAAGCTGGGGAGTTACAACGGGGTGCGCGTGGTGGTGTCGGAGACCGGGTGGCCGTCCAAGGGGGACGCGAAGGAGGTCGGCGCGTCGGCGGCGAACGCGGCGGGATATAATGGGAACCTGGTGCGGCGCGTGCTGTCGGGGAACGCCGGCACCCCGCGGCGGCCCGACGCGGACGTGGACGTGTACCTGTTCGCGCTGTTCAACGAGAACCAGAAGCCCGGGCCGACCTCGGAGCGCAACTACGGCGTGTTCTACCCGAACCAGCAGCAGGTGTACGACGTGGAGTTCGTCCTCGGCGGCAAGGGCAACGTCGGAGGCGGCGGCGGCCTCGGGTGGCAGGACAACGGCAATAATGCGCCGGCGGCAGGAGGAGGAGGGGGCGGGGTGAAGGCTGCGGTGGCGCCCGGGGCCGCGTGGTGCGTGGCGAACGCGGTGGCGGGGGAAGGAAGGCTGAAGGCGGCGCTGGACTACGCGTGCGGGCCGGGCGGCGCGGACTGCAGGGGCATCCAGCCCGGCGCGGCGTGCTTCGAGCCCAACACGATGGTCTCCCACGCGTCGTACGCGTTCAACGACTACTACCAGCGGAAGGGCCGGTCCATCGGCACCTGCGACTTCGCCGGCGCCGCCTACGTCGTCAGCCAGGCACCAAGTGAGTTTCCCGCTCGCCTACTTCGCCTACGTCGACTTGCTTGCGATTTAATTTTTCGTACTGTACCACTCGTGCAACCGAGATGTGCGTCCATTGCTTGCATTGCGAAGGAGGATTTAGGTGGTTCCACACGATTAGTGCCAACCCGAGCAAAATGTAGGTGCCACGCACAGTCTCTGATCCAGTACATCTAGATAGCACCGCGAACGTTTGTGTGTGGGTAAAAAGGTAGTACTACTCCAGTACCAGTAGAGTGGGAACCACACCAGCTAATAAGCAGGAAACATCCCGTACTGCTCCACGGCAATCTGCAACAGAGCGATGAGGACCACGGTTCAAATAAATTCAAAATCGAACGAACGAAGGAAAGCTGCTTTTGTGTTTTGTACGGGAACGATTCCCCCTTCTTTTGCCCCCACAAACAAACACGCGCTGTCACGCACACTTTCCTTCCTGCCCCTAGGTTAAACACAATGTTGCAGTAAGTTGCTATTCGTACTACTACTTGCTAGGGTCAGAGCATTAATCCTGGACAACAACGGAAACTGCTGCAGCCCTTGAATCCGTTTAATGCTAGGAGTAGTACCTGCGATCGAAATCTGTGCTGCTGCGATTTGCATGCCAGTACTACAGTTGCTCATTGAAGCTTCGCATTGGATTCGAGCTGCCGTGTTGGTTCGTCCGTTCAGCTGGGCTGTTGCTCGTCACTGTCTCGAGTTACTCCTCCGTGACGGGGACAGGCGTCAGCTCTAGCTCGCGGCTCGACGTGACATGACCCGTCCTCCTGCGTTCTTTACTCCTCGCATCGTAATGCGTGCCATGGCTGGACGTCGCATACGGCGCCGTGATGGCCTGCGATTGATTGATTGCCGCTTCCGGTTCCTCTGCCGCAAGCAGTTCGTGGGCCTCGCGCATTGTTTACTCTTCCTGTTCTAGTGTAGAACACCACGTCGTATGTTCACATTGGAGAGCGTCCTGTGGTGTTTTAACCCAGCGGATGGATCTAACTGGGTGCTCGTGTTTTGTTTTGTTTTGCAGAGATGGGCAAGTGCGAGCTCCCCTCCACCGTCTGATCAAGTCTGAACCCATCATCGGCGACGACGTAGTACCCGAGGGCGCGCGGCATGCATCTAACATGAGAATGGAAAATATCTGTCTATCTGTCTATCTATCGCAGGTCGGCACACCCCAGAGCGTGAGTGTGCAGGGAGGAAAAGAGGGATGGAATCTTTACCTGCATCTGTACGCCCGTCGGCCCGCTGCTTGACTACTGCCGCATGTTTCTTGCAACGTAGGAGTATAGTACTAGAATCAAGTACTGTAGCTGTAGCTGTGCGCCTTTTGCAGCTTTGGGGAGAGTGTGTGTGTGTGTGGGGGGGGATACCTTTGTTTAGTTTCGTCTCTGTAACTACGCTATTAATTTACTACTACTACTCTCTAATTAAGCCATGTGAGATCGTGACCCACTGTGGACATGTTGTCTCAGACTCTCTCTCTCTTGAGTGCTCCATTGTTTTCCTTTGACCCGTGTCTCTTGAATCATCATAACCTCGGGTGTTTGTCCACCGGAAATGCTGCTTGCCTTGGAAGCCACAGTTCCGCAATCGAGTGTCAGTCAACTCATGATGGTGGCTGGCAGGCAGGGAGCTCCTCCCGATCGCGCGGTGTCAAATGTTTTGATTTCTTTTTAGCGCACGCTGCAGCGCCACTGGTGTTATTAGACTTAAAAAGGACGCCACTGGTGTTATTAGACTTAAAAAGGACGAAATTTCGTGCTGGTCCGTAGAAATTTCGTGCCAACTGGGCCACAAAGCTTAATAAGGCCACAAAGCGGCGTCGCTTTGCTTTGCAAATATTTTTTTCCGTTGGAACAGAGTCCTGTTCGAGACATCAGGTGTTACTTACGGCTAGCTGACCTAATCAGGCGGTAGCACAAGTGTTTTGTTAGGTCGTCCATCTCAGTTAAACCCGCCACTAGCAACTAGTAGTAGTAGTGCTTGATGCCCAATGTGAGTTGATCCGTTAATCATGGGTGCACTTGGGTAACCCGGATCTGCACCCAGAGGTCGCATGATCTTGAGAGTTTTTCCCTCGCGGGACACTTTTTCAGAGCCATTTTGCACGCAGCGTGTCTCTTGAGTGGCTGACCTCCGTCCTCCGGCCATGAGCTCCGCACCTCTGAAATGGTGCCTGCCCTTTCAAGCCAGTTTAGCAATCGAGTGTCCACTCATGATGGTGGCAGTGGCAGGCAGCTCCTCCACACGCTCCACAGCTAACTGTTAGTCCCAAAAGGGCGCAATTTAGTCTACTCATCTGCGGAAATTTCGTGCTAACTGCATTGTTGGAAAGCTTAAGGGCGCCACAAAGCGGCATTGCCTTTACTTTGCAAATATTTACAAAGCAGCGGAAGTAGAGTCCATGTCTTGATCAGTTGATCTGTTCATGGGTGCACCTGGGTAACCCGGATCTGCAGTACGTGCCCAGAGCTCGCGTGATCTGCTGCGTTTCTCCATCGCGGGACACGTTCTCCGGCACATTTTGACGAGCACGCAGTGTGCCGCCGTGCCACGGACTGGGATCATCACGTGGGAGACGTGCGGGTGGGTGAATTCCGTCCTCCGGCCATGAGCTCTGCTGCCTGAGACCGACCGACCGACCGACCGCGCCCTCCTCCGAGTGTGGATGTGCGTGCATGTGAAGGAAGCTGCCAATTGGGAGGAGGAGGACCACAGACGGAGGAGGCGAGAGAGATCCAAGGGAATATCATCGTCGGACGTCGTCTCGGCATTTGTTTCTCACCGATCGAGATGAGATCTTTGTTTGACACAACGTCACTCCGCGGTGAAAATCCGTGCATATGCACATGCCACTAGGGCAACAGCTCAGCTATACTGAGTCACTGACGCCCCTCCTCCTTTTCTGGCTCAAGCTTTGACTGAAAGTCCAGCTGCCCGAAAACGTGTGGAGCGGCCCCGACTTTGGTGGTTGTTTTCTTCTAGCCGACGTCTCAGTACGGACTGGTTGAGCTAATGGTGACTCAGGCTGAAAACGGTGCGGGTCTATGCGGTTATTTCAGGTGGGTTTCTGTTCGGTGGCTGAATGGATGGGTCAAAATGGATTCTATGAACCGATTGGATTGGATTAGACTGGGCCTACACAATTACAGGTGCACCGTGCGGTGTGGGTGCGGTTCCAAAACGCAAGCCCATGAAACGGTCTGAGCCCGTGGGTGAATCCACGGTTCCAAAACGCAATTAGATCAGAGCAAAGTTTATCGTTGTAGGCTGCTCTCGTCGTCCTGCAGATCCCAATCTCTTGGGCGCTCGTCTCTCTTCCTCCAGCTACTGCACTGCAACTCTTGGTTGACCCGGTGGTTTGCATATGGGCTACGAGATGGTTTCAAACAGTAACTAGCTAATGGGGCGGTGTAGTTTGGGACCAAAAAAAAACATAGCGGACTGGTGCGGGTTGGGTTGCGTTGATTGATTAGTGGATTGTCCGGTGTGGCCACGAGGTGATTAACTGGTGGAAAACGATACAGATAACCCGGGGGATCGCGCGACTCGCGTCCCCCGGCTTCTCGATGCGACGCGTGTCCATCCTCACGACATAACTATAGGTAGGGTCCACCACGACGCTCCTTATCCACGCCTGGTTCTCCTCCGCTTGCCCCATTAAACCGCGGGCCCATCACTCCGCGCATCTTCTCTACCGCTGTCGCGCCGCGTCCGGCGTCGTTCTCCTCCCGCTGGCGTCGCCATAGATCCTCTCTTCGGGCGCCATCTCCCTATCTCCTGCTGACCCGACCTCTCTCGCCCGCCGTTCGCATCCGTCACCGTTCTCCTCCCGTAAGCGATGCGCCATAGATCCTAAAGGACCCTGCTACAGCTCGCGTCTTCGTATCTCCTCTGACGCGACCTCTCTCGCCCGCCGCATCCGGTCGCCGTTACGCTCCTACTCGAGTGTCGCCCAAGATCACGAAAGGGCACCTCTGATGCCCATCGGCTTGCTACGTGGCGGTGGCATTGCTACTGCGGCCGGCAATTACTCTGAACCGGCCGCAAAGGCTGCCACGGACCTTTGCTACTGTGGCCGGCCGTATGCTGACCGCGGCAATTGCTACAGCGGACCTTGCGACCACCGGCCGAGGTTGCTACTGACCACCGCTCACGCTGCGCCGAGGCTGCTACCTTGACAACGGACCTTGCGACCTGCGAGTTGCTACACGCGACCACTCTGCTACTGCAAATCGCGTCGCTGCCGGCGGGGTGGCGCTTCTGGCGTATTTGGGGTTGCTACCAGCGCCGGTTTCGCTACTATCGTCGCGGGGTTGCTACCGCCGTCGCCCTTGCTACCTGCCGGTGCTGCTATGATCGCCACCCTTTCTGAACGGCTCGTGAGGTTTCTACGAGGCAGCGTTACTCTGGACGCTGGGATGCTCTGAGGCAGTCGCCGTCCTTGCTACACAAGCCTCGGTCTGCTACTCTCATGTGTGTGGCGGTGCTACTAGCAAATGGCGGCGGTGCTTCTCCGTGTGATTTCTCGGCGCTTCTCCGAGGCATCGGATGGGAGGCGAGATGGGATAGGAGAGGGGCCTAGTTTTTTGTTCATTGGGAGAGAAGGTCAGAGAGAGGAGAACGCACGCGAGGGTCACAGACTCAATATTTAGTTGACCAGGCAAAAGGACACGTGTCGGGCTGTCGACCAGGGGATCGAGGCAATTATCCCGGGGCGCCTTAACAGTTGGGTTGGCGCGCGTTTGGTGCGGATCTGCCCCCATTCTCATTGGCGACATGTGGGCTTCAGCCCACCTGCAATAACGCATGTTTTTGGACTGCATCGTGACACAAGTTAGAAGTAAGCCTGGTCACAATGAAGAGTAACATAGATTAGTAGTACATGTATAAGTTACTAGTTTATGTTACTCACTCCGTCCGGGTTTATTAGGCTAACACGTAGTGCAAGTAATATGTTTGACTACAAATTTGATCAATGAAATACGAATCATATGTTACAAAAATTATATCATTGGATTGATATTTAAAAGCTCTTTCTAATAAAATAATTTTTATGACATATGATTCATATTTTGTTGGTCAAATTTGCAGTCAAATATATTTCTTGAACTGCGTGTTAGCCCAATAAACCCACGGTGAAAACCCAAACAGCTAGTTAACATATGATTCATATCATTGGAGGGAGTACTATCTTTATAATGGGTAATAACTTGTGACTAGTATAATGCAAGATTTTATTTATTAGCATGTAGAATCATCTTATCTTGGGTGTGTGATGTTATGGTAACATAGCTAGTTAACATAATGCTCTATTTCATCATTTAATTTCTTGCCACATCACCAAATTGCCTAGTTGGCACTGTATATAGATACATGTTATTACCTATGTTACTCCCACTATGACTAGCCTAACACCCCGGCGGGATCTACCCGCGCGCGTCGCCTGAAGCGTGGGGCAACTGGGTCGGCCAGTTGCGCGGAACTAAATTGTTTTTCTATTTTTTATTTCTTTTCTAAGTTGTAGAAACACAGTACAATTATAGACGCTCACAAATGTATATACACTAATCCCTATAAACGCATACATGCACACTCTTCCCCTATAAGCACCTTCGAGAGTCTGAGCCGGCGGATCGGGTCTTGAGATTGACGAAGTCACCACAGGCGTCTCGCTGTCGACGAAAACGTCACCTTCCACTTAAAGAATATTTCGCCTTTTATACAACACAGAGTGCCAAACCTGGAGTTTCAACTCTGGTGGGCAGGGGTAACAACCATCCTCCTAGCCATCCAAGCGTAGGTTCGTTTGCTTTTAATCTGTATCTTATTCTCTGAACACTCTAAAATTATGACTTAAATATCTGTGAAGATTTTCAAATACCAAGAATAAAATTTCAAGAGTCATGAACAATTTTTTCAAAAAACCATGTTTTAACTTTTTCTTTGTTTGACGTTTTTGAATTTGGGTTCATGATCTCAAAAATTTTAGTTGGAGCACTACAAATTAAATCACCCAAGTTGATGGTTCAGACAAAAGCCCTGGGAACAACCCCGGATGAAGGAGGGGACGAACTAGATTTTGCTTTGCCGTCCACTTTAGATCGACATGCGTTTTGGTGTGCGTGAAAGCTCGTCTAAGTTTGGAGTGCTTGAAAGCTAGTGGGCCGAATCTACCGGGCCGGATGAGCTGCACCGCCGGTCAATCCGGACGCAAATGCTATAAACCACCCGTTGGAGGCGCGAGCAGCAGGTGTATACCTCTTGCCTACAATGTTTTGCGTGGGTTATGCCACCAACACGGACGTGGAAGAAGTTAGAGCTGAAGAGGATGGCGGCTGGCAGGGACGGAGACAAGGAGAGACGGGGGCTTAGCCACCCCATTACCGAAATCAGGAACTGAAACACATCCCTTCCATCCGGCACAAGGTCTGGGTTTGAATTTTATGAAAAACTCTACTCACTAAAATTCTAACTTTTTATTGATTTAGCCAAGTTTGCCCATATCAAATTTGCCCCCCTCAAGGTGAGAAGCTGGCGTCGTCACGGCGGTGGCAGTTCTTCCGATAGCGGAGGCAGCCTTGGTGGCATGGCGTCACAGGCGGAGGTGAGGCCAGGACCTTGCCATAGACGAGGACAACGCGCTGCGTCATCGTGGGCAGAGGAGAGGAAAGGAACTTAGGGTTTGGGGTGGGTGGGTGCTTGTCGACGGACGAACTTAGGGCTCAGGGTGCAAGTCTGGGGGAGGGGGGAGGTTAGAGTGTTGGCCGATCGGCCGGGATCTCATCGATGACGAGGACAACGCGGTTGGCCATGGCGTCGCCTTTAGAGGCGAGGAAAGAAACTTAGGGTTCAAGGGGATGGGTGGTGCTGTTGGCTAGCGGTGGGTTCTACTTTGCGGCGCGATGGTGGCGATGAAGCGAGGAAGATGACGATCATGGTGAGCGTGCGTGCGGTGCTTCTGCTGGCTCTGCTCTCGAGCGGTGTATATGAACCCTATTTAGATGCCTAGTCAAGATAAGAAGCTGCTATTTGCCTCTTGAACGATATGACTTGCACGCCGTCTCAAGCGTGCGACAATTGGGTCAACCAAGTCGAGCGTTTTTTGTTATTTTTCTATTTTTTTTGTTTCTTTTTTATTTTTATTTTATTTTAAAATGTGACCATTTCTAAAATTATGGTTTAAAAGATGTGAATATTTTTTTTAATATTTTTGAAGATTTTCAAGTATCATGAATAGAAATTCAAATGTCATGAAAGATTTTCTAAAATTCATGAACAATATTTCAAAAATCATGATTTTTATAAGAAAATCATAAACATTTTTCAACACACGTGAACAAAATTTGATATTCTTAAAGCAAATTTCAAAAGTTGGGATTTTATTTAAATAAATAACCAATTTAGAAAATCATAAAACAAAATTTAAAGAAACATGAAATTATTTCCAAAAATTTATGAACATTTCTCAAAAACAGTAAAAAAGAAAAAAGAAACCCGAAAAAGAAAAAACAAGAAAAAATATCACCAGTGCGAAGTGGGCTGGCCTAATAGGAAGAGCCCATGTACAGCGTGAACCACCTACGCCGCAGGGGGCGACATTTAGTATTACCACACCCAGTCTCCTAGTTTAAGCGCACTGATTCTATCAGTTTTATCCCAATGTTGCTAATAGCCGAAAATCGAAGTTTGTCAAAAATTTATGCTTTATTTGAGTCAAGCCGAACCATGTCAGCCACCATATATACGCTAATTTCTATTCGTGAAAGTTAAAGTGACGTTTATCAAATAGCCAAAAATTATAATAACATTTATCCAATTAACCCTAACAAATAAGGGCCATGCCCTCCATTTTGACCACGGCTTCGAAAAACACAACTAATTCAAAAATCCAAAAAATAAAAAATCACGCTTTTTGAATCATAATATATTAGGTCTACAAGCCGGCTTATTAAAACCTTCCAGTACCCTTAGGTATCCTGATAAGTAAAAAGATTACGTTTGAAACTTGCAGCCTCGCTCCAAATCAAACACATTTTTTATGTGACATATTTGTGGGAAAAAATAATAAAACGTGGACTATGGATAGTTTAGTGGAAAACCCTTCACAAAACTGTGATTTCATGCCTCTGTGACACCTCTTTATCTTATTCCCGCCATTATTTCAAACACTTCTTCCCACTCCGTTTTCCGCCACTTCTTTTCCTGCCTTTTATAAGAAAATAAACAACTATATCTGCGCACACCTGGGGACAAGGGTGTGCAGCAGCGGTGACGAAGGGAGTTCACGTTGAACTACGATGCTCGAACATCCTGTAGCTGCTCGAACACCTTGAAGCTGCAGACCTTTTACGTCAATAATATGATCCATTTGTATCTCTAAGGTGTCCTAGTAGGAACACTTTTCTTTACGGGACCGACGTATGCACGAGCATGGCATCCTCTCAGTGTACCTGCTTGAACACCTTAGAGATGCAGATCTTGTAAAAAATCTACACCTCCAAGATTTCCTTGCAGCAGTACTTTCTTCATGAGGCCGACATACGTACTCAGAATAACATTCTCTCGATGTACCTGCACAAATAGTTTAGAAATGAAGACCTTATACGTTTGATACTCTGATTTTGTACAAAATCTGCACCTCCAAGATGTATAAGCAGCAACACTCTTCTTCACGAACAGAAAAAACTAGAAGAGAAGTATATGTGCAGCTAGGGAGGCGAACTGACCAAAACTAGCTAGTGAGTATATGAGTTCAGTTGTTGAGTAATGTTGTTTATATAGATGCTACGTGGCTGAGATGGTGGGAAAAAACAGCGACAAAAAGATGGCGATAAAAATAATAGAAAAAGAACAAAACTTTATTGTGTGTAAACCCTAAAACACTCGGTAAAGTTTTGGTCAGACTTTTTCCTATCGGAAAGAAAATGGCTTTGTCGAGTGTCCTTTAGAGATTCCGGCTGGGCGCCATTAAATACACGACAGACGACACGTCAACCCCAGGACTTTGCCAAGTGTCTCATTGGTCGAGTGTTATTTAGGGTTTTTGATGAGTCTAAATCTTTGCTTTGTGTATCTTTTACTTTTACCCAATACAATTCTTTGCCGTGTTTTTTGGGTATTCTTCCTAGTATGAAATCTTTGCAAAGTGTCTTAGTAGATTTTTGGGTATTCTTCCTAGATTTTGTCGAGCATTTCTTCTTTCTTCGTTTTCTCCCCTTGTTGTCCTTTACCTTTGTCACTGTTTTTTCCTCTTTGGCAGCCGCTTGGCTGAGTTTATAACTATAAGGTACAGCCATCCTCTACCTTTATTATTCAAAATAAATAAATAAATATATATACTCGATAAAGCCTGTTTTTGCCAAGTTCTGGGCAAAATACACTCGGCAAAGGCACACTTGGTAGTGTTGCATTTTCTGGTAATGACTTAGCTTATTTAATTTCGAGCCGGTCCCGTGTCGAGCTAAAATATATTTTGTTTACGAGGATTGGAATTTTCTGCAGGCCCTATAGCCACACAGAAATAGACATTGGCACGTTCTTTAAAAATACACATCCATTGGCATCCTTAATGAAACGGTTCATGAACTCCACAGAAAGAAATTGAATGGGGTAATTCTTAAAAATTGACTTTGAGAAAGCTTATGACAAAGTTAATTGGTCTTTTTTACAACAAACTCTCAGAATGAAAGATTTTTCAGCGGATTGGTGCTCCTTGATCGAAAGCTTTGTAGTCGGTGGTAGTGTTGCCATCAAAGTCAATGACAATGTTGGCAGTTACTTTCAGACTAAGAAGGGGCTAAGACAAGGAGACCCATTATCACCCATGCTTTTTAATATAGTAGCTGATATGTTATCCATCTTGATTGAGCGTGCTAAGTCTAATGGCCAGATTGAAGGTGTGGTCCCTCATCTTGTAGATGGGGGTTATCTATACTTCAATATGCAGACGATACAATTTTTTTCATGGAACATGATCTTGAAAAAGCCAAGAATCTGAAACTCATACTTTTGGCTTTTGAGCATCTTTCGGGATTAAAAATTAATTTCCATAAAAGTGAATTGTTTTGTTTCGGCGAGGCTCAAGAGGAGGTTGGCCTTTATAATGAACTCTTAATGTTGTCATGGCACTTTTCCGATCAGATATTTGGGTATTCAGACACCCAAGGCTTACAAATACTGAGTGGAAAATTGTCGAGGAAAGATTACAGATACGTTTGAGTAGTTGGAAATGCAAACTTCTCTCTATAGGGGGAAGACTGGTACTCATCAACTCAGTCCTTAGTAATATGGTTTTGTTTATGCTTTCTTTTTTTAACTTCCAAAAAGGTGTCTTAAAAAGGTTGGATTATTTCCGATCAAAATTCTTTTGGCAGGGAGATAATGAGAAAAAAAAGTATAGACTGGCTAAATGGAGCGTTTTGTGTAGACCCAAAGAACAGGGTGGGATCGGTATTCATGATCTACAGGTTAAGAATACAGCCCTCCTTAGTAAATGGCTCTTCAAGTTATTAAATGAGGAAGAGATTTGGCAAACTATTATTAAAAGGAAGTATATTGGCTCAAAAGCATTGTCCCAAATGGTTTGGAAACCTGGTGACTCTCACTTTTGGGCTAGTCTAATGGCGTCTAAAAAACATTTTTTACGCTTCGGGACTTTCTCTATTAATAATGGGACGCAGATAAGGTTCTGGGAGGATAAATGGCTAGATAATGTTACCCTTCGAGAACAATATCCTTCGTTATATTCTATTGTTTGTTATAAGGAGGAAACGGTTGCCACAGTGCTCGAATCATTCCCGCCTAATATAACGTTCAGAAGGGATCTAATTGGTTCTAGACTTGACTCTTGGATCATGTTGCTACATCGCCTGGCACATGTACAACTGTCGGATGAGCCAGATAAATTTCGATGGAATCTAACTAAGAACGGGTCCTTTTCTGTTAGCTCTTTGTATGATGCTTTAATCCAGCCGTCTATTCCGATGGTAGATAATAGGATGATCTGGAAGATGAAGATACCTCTTAAAAACAAAAATTTTGTTTGGTATCTTCGTCGTGGGATTATCCTTACAAAGGACAACCTTATTAAGCGAAATTGGCATGGAAATCATGGGTGCGTGTTCTGTCACCATGATGAGACAATCAAATACCTATTTTTCCAATGTAGTTTTGCCCGGTCTATATGGTCAATCACCCAAGCAGCTTCAGGCTTGTATCCACCACGTAGTATTGCCAACATTTTTGGGAATTGGTTACATGGTATTGATAACATGTACAGAAATCTTCTTCGGGTCGGAGCGATAGCCTAATTATATGGTCGCTATGGCTATATAGAAATAATAAGGTTTTTAATGATATAAACTGCTCTCTTCTGCAGGTTCTCTACATGTGTACTCATACCCTTCGGGTCTGATCGACTTTGCATCGTGCGGAATAACACGATCTTTTCATGGAGGTGTGCACGTGGCTGGAGGATACGGTACGGGACTTTTTTACCAGACATGTATGACAGCATAATCTTCGGATCGACCTGCCCTCTGCACCCTAGGCGTTTTACAATTTCTCAGTTTGATATGTAATTCGCCTGTATTTTCCTTTTTATGTTTTGGACCATGTGGATTGGTGTCGGCTGTGTGCATTTATATGCAGAGGCCGGGTCTAAGTTACTGACTAAGTAATAAAAGCGCCCTTTATCGAAAAAAAAAATCCATTGGCATCTTGCCAAATCGTAGTGCAGTTATGCTTACTACACATTGCTTCATCGCACGGGTTAACACACGCCAGCGCGCGGCATAATATACGGTGATGCCTGTTAGAACACCCCCTGCCGACTGACCGGTCCCGGGGCTGTTCCACACCGGAGGAGAAGACTAGGAGAAGGCACACACAGTACAAAGTAGATGAAACAGAGAACTTTATTGATATCTTTCTCGGTAACTCATGTACAAAGGTTGTTCCTCTATTTATAGACAAAAGGGGGGATACGATACCCACATGGGCCAACCCTAGCCTGGTAGAGGCCACACCGAATGGGCCTCTACCGGCCCGGTTTCCCAACACTCCCCCTGGGTATCTTATCTGTATAACCATGGCTTAAAACTCCGAAAAACCCAGTGGGAAAAATATGGAGAAATGCACATGGTATACTTCTTGCTATGTTGCATAAATTGCCTCATTAAAAACCTCATGTGAGAAACTTCATAAAAACTCACTAAGGGAAAAATAGTACAATTCACTTAACTATTAAAGTTAAGTACTCAATCATCGGGATCAAGATTTCAGCGATGAGTTTGTGAAGATTCTCCCCCTAAACCCTGCATCTTCCTAAGTCTCATCGTGCCGATCCCTCGGACACATCTCTCGAAAGAAGATGCTGGCAATGATTTAGTGAACAAATCAGCGAGATTTTCACATGACTTAGTATGCAAGACTTTGACTTCGTTCATATTTTGCAACTCATCTGCATAGAAGAACTTGGGGTTTATATGTTTTGTGAGATTGCTCTTCACGTAACCCGTCTGGACTTGTGCAACACAAGCGGCATTATCTTCATAGATAATTGTTGGGGTTTGTACGGTGTTCAGTCCACATGACATCTGGATGTGACTGACTACGCATCGAAGCCACACACATTCTCGTGATGCTTCATATAATGCTATGATTTCCGAGTGGTTCGTCGAAGTCGACACAAGAGTTTGCTTAGACGATTTCCAGGAAATAGCTGTTCCACCACAAAGGAAAACATATCCAGTCTGTGACTTGGATGTATGCGGGTCCGAAAGGTACCCATCATCTGCATAGCCTACAACAGATAGGTCTTGGTTCTTTTGGTAAAACAAGCCAAGGTCCTTTGTCCCTTGTATGTACCTAAAGATGTCTTTAACGCCTTTCCAATGCCTCTTGGTAGGCTCAGAACTGTACCTTGCAAGCAAATTGACGGCGAATGCAATATCCAGCCATGTACAATTTGAGGTACATAAGGCGCCAATTGCACTTAAGTAGGGAATTCGGTCCCAATTTCCTCCCCTCTTCTTTAGGCTGAACGGGTCCTTGTCTTCTTGCAAAGATCTTCCGACCATCGGGGTCTTAGAAGGATATGCCTTTTCAAACCAAATCGTTCCAACACCTTCGGTGTAGGCCGGTGAACTAGAATCCCGGCGGGGAATGCTCAAGTTGCGCATCGAGTGAACTTGGTTTTGCCTAAGTCTTTCATCTCGAATTCGACATCGGTAGGAACTCGCTTCCTCAATATCGTCAGTGTACCGATTATATTCAAATCGTCCGACACCGAGATAATCTGAAACCATCCCGATCTCCGTATAAAACACATGGGCAATCTTCATTGCTCGTAGCCCTTCTCATGAAGGAAATCGCTAAACGATTATACCACATCCTACTGACTGTTTTAGTCCATACAATGACTTCTTAAGCTGAACACGTATAAGCTCTTGTTTGCTCTATCTGGTTCGGGAGGATACCTTCTGGTACTTTCATGTATATGTCCGAATCCAAGTTACCATATAGGTAAGCGGTGACAACATCCATTATTTTCATTTTTAAGTCCATGTTTACTGCCATTGAGATCAAGTATCTAAAGGTAATTCCATCCATGACTGGGGAGTAAGTTTCCTCAAAGTCGACACACAGTCGAGTGAAACCTTGAGCAACGAGCCTTGCTTTGTACCTTACTTCATTATTCTCGCTTTCTCTTTGAACAAAACCCATTTATGGCCAACGGCGAATATGGGAGGAGTTAGATAAACAGGTCCAAATATCTCTCTTTTGTTTAACGATAATAATTCAGCAGTAATTGCCTTTGCCAATCTTTCCAATCCGACCTTTTCTTGCAATCACGAGTGTTAGGCTCAGGTCAAGATCTATGATTGAGGAAATTTTCTTGGCAAAATTAACGCCGACATTTGCCATGGCTCGGTTGTATGACTTCGCCAATTAACATAGTTAATGGCCATTTCGTCATGGAGTGCATCGGGCACATCCTCTTGTTCCACCGGATTTCCCAATCCAGAGCTAGGTCCTTTAGCTTGCCGCTCCGATGTGCGCACACAACTTCTGGGTATTTCCGATATAGGAAAGTTCAAGTCCGAATTTCGTGCCTTGAAATATCCGTACTGTGCAGTCTCAACTGCTCCCCTCAACAGTGTACGTAATAAATCTCTCTTATCCTTTTTCTTGGGCGTCCCCGGTACTTGGGATTTGAGAAACCGGAATCCGTCCTCTTAGGCCTTGGAGCGAGGCGGGTATACCATCGTTTTTCTTTGGTATTTCAACCCTTTCCGGTGCGTGCACGCACATGCGACTTTGTTACAGTCTTTAAATCACTAAAATGATCGGGCAGTTGATTCGCTAGGGAGTGCAAATCTAGTATCTTTTGGACTTCTCTATTAGTCTCAACAGTGCGTGGGTCATGAGCGTGGATCCCCGTGGCTTTCCACGTGATTTCTCGACTTTTGTCATCCAGGGGTTGATTACCTCCCCCCAAAGTCGGAAAAAGATCCTCGTCAAAAATGCAGTCAGCAAAACGGGTCGTGTGACAGTCACCTGTCAAGGGGTCCAAGAACCTGATTATGGACACAGTCTCATAACCAACGTATATCCCCGACTTACGGAGCGGTCCCATTGTTGATCGCTGGGGTGGTGGTATAGGTACATATACCTGGCAGCCGAACCTACGTAGGTGGGAAATTTTCGGTGCCGACCCTTGCGCAAGTTGGATGGGAGAGTGGATGTTGTAGGCCGATGGTCGAAAGTTGATGAGATTAGCGGCGTGTAACACCGCGTGTCCCCAACATGTAGTTGGTAAATTACAACCCTGAAGGAGTGGTCTGGCAATGAATTTAATCCTTTTAATCAATGCCTCCGCGAGTCCATTTTGAGTGTGGACATGCGATGCAGTGCTCAAGTTTGATTCGGTTGCCATGCAATAATCATCGAATGCCTTTGAAGTAAATTCTCCGGCATTGTCCATTCGAATAGAC
The DNA here is from genome assembly GCA_030063025.1 of Avena longiglumis. NCBI lineage: Eukaryota > Viridiplantae > Streptophyta > Magnoliopsida > Poales > Poaceae > Avena > Avena longiglumis. Next base: position 457,466,284 of record CP125978.1, on the reverse strand, counting down.
TTTAAACGATAATCAGGGAATTTATTCATTATTTGTATGATTTGGGAGATCAACTTTGCAAAAGCATGGTTCCGTGTTGACAGCAGCAAACATTGGACCATTTAGAGGAAGCATCGATGAGCACCATGAAGTACCAAACGTACGAGAGGGCTGAATTGGACCACATATATCCTTGAATGCGTTCCAAGAACGCGGGAGTTCATCCTTCACCTTTAGGGGGCGGTTTAATGATCAATTTCCCGTAGCGCATGCGAGCACACGAAATCATCGGGATTCGGAAATTTTTCACATTAACATTATGACCGTTCGAGTTGTTAATTATATTTCTCATCATCCTAAGACCGGGTGGCCTAACCTATCATGCCAAAGCAGAATAGTTCGAGCTTCTAAAGACAGTCTTAAGGGTAGTGTAAATAGGTGGTGCTACTATCTTAGTGTAGTACCCCAAGTAGCTAATGAAGGGAGTCTTCGACAACATGTTTACCATTTTCGTCGCTTGGTAATGAGTAGGAACTCCTTTCCATTCTCATCATCATCGGTTTCGACATGGAAACCATTTGCGCGGATGTCTCTAAAACTTAAGAGAGTGCTTAGTCGACTCGGATACAACAATGCCTCTTCAATGATCGAGTTGTTCCGTTTGGGAGTATGATAGTTGCTCTTCCCGAGCCAACTACATTCGGACCGCATGATCGGCGATCGTCATTATGTTACCGTGGTTTTTGGTAATTGACTCAAAATACTTTGTTTCTCTCAAGATGGTATTGGTGGTGCCGCTATCGGCAAGGCACGTTTCCTCCATTTGCGCCACACGCGTTCTAAAATATAGTGCCTAATTAATATAATGGAGCGAGGAAGATGCTACATCAAGTAAGTAAAACAAGTACATTTGAACATCACATAATCAAATAATGGAATAAATGAATAAATGTCATCCAATCGCCAGAAAACAAATAAATGTTATGCTCTCATAGAGCGTACAACCATATCGAGTAATTGTATCTGATTATTGCGGAAAAGGAATCATCACAACAAAATGGAGCTCAGGTGGATTCTGCGAGAAATCACCAAGCTCACCAGATCTCAAGGTCGTTGGGGGGGCTCTGCCGCCATCATCATGGACAAGGGGCCGGCTGGTGGCGGGGCACAACATGCTCAACCTCCATGGGCACAGCGGCGTCCGTGGGGTCCGCCGAGGGTGATGCCACTTGTGCTACGTCCTGCGCCACTATGTGCGTGACGTTTTGCACAAGCGCCGCCCGGCGCCCGGTGGTGCCTCAACTGGACAAGATGCGCCTCGCGCCTTCTTGTTGGCCTTGAACGTCGATGGCGTGTTTAGGGCCAAACACTGCTCGGAGAAGTGAGTCTTGGAGCCACAGCGGGCGATCTGGGCCCTCGCCTCCCCTTGCCCGCGTTGCTTGGCGGGTTGGAGGAGTTGGGTACCTTCTTGCCCTTCTTGCCTCTCTTCTTGTGGATGGGCTTGCGCACCTTGTAGGCACCAGCATTGGCCTCATGACTTGGGCCCTCGCGAAGGGTTGCGGAGAAGTTCTTTTGAACATTATCCTGCGCCTCGGCCACCGAGAGCATCAATAAGCGCTGCATATTCCGTGAATCCTTCTGGCGAAAGTTTCGAGGACTGGATGTTGTCCGGATGGAATATGGAGGGTTTTGTCTATCTTCGATGATCGGTGGTACTGGTCCCACACGGTGAAGAATAGTACAAATCCGGTGCAACTGAGTTGTACTCTCCCATCTTGAAGTCCGCAAACCTCGGGCGTATCCAATCGCCTCCTTTGTGGCTGAATGGTGTACTTCAGCCTAGAGAACCGCTTGTTGAGGGCGGTCCAAAGGGCAGAAGCACTCCGTTCTGCCATGTACTCATTCTTGAGAGTCTCACACATGTGATGGCGGAGGAAGTGCAGGGCTTTGGCGTTATCCGCCGGGATGGTTTTGCTAGGGGCCGTCGGGGTCCCCTCAATCAACGCATCCTTGATGCATCGGCCCTCAAGGACGATCTCAACGTCCGAGGCCTAAGTCAGGTAGTTAAGCCCATCCTCGGTCAACTCCGGGAACTCGTGGCTGACGATTCCGGTCATCTGCAATTTATGCAAAGAGCGTAAGATTACAGCAGGTAATCGGTTGCATAAATGCGATAATCGATACAATAATTCAAATATGACGGCGTTTCAAAATTCAATTTAAAGCTGTACATGCTAACTATGTAATACAAGGAATTAAAAGTATAAGAACATTTAATTATTGTAAAAAACATAATGTGAAAGCATGTACAAAGAAATGGTGTAGTGGACGTGTATGAAACAAAAAAAATCGGTCCGAAAGGTCCTATACGTTTGCCTGACAGCGGGCCAAATCTGTGACTAGCCACGTTGCCCTCCCCCTCCTCTGTTTTTTTTGACACAGCCATATGGGCCAGAGCGACCTGGCTGCTGGGCCGAATGTGGGCCAGCCCACCCTGCACTGTCCCAGCCCGACTTGCGGGGGACGGGCAGCATCTGCCGGCGGGGTGGTGGCGGGCGGCGGGCGGGCCGGCCAACGGGGCCGGGCAACGATGGGTCGAGGGGGGGCGACATCGACGGCGGCGGCGCCCGGCGTCGGCCTTGGCGTCACGGTGGCACAGACGGCGAGTGGCGGCGGCTTGCTAGCGTGGCCGCCAGCGGCAGCGCTGCGCGCGTGCGTGGCAGCGTAGCAGCGGCAGCGGCCAAGCAATAGCGGCGGCAGACGCAGGCGGTGCGGCGGCGGCGCGACCAGCGTGGTAGCGGCAGCGCGCGCAACGACGTGCTTGGCGCGGCAGCGGGCGGTGGCGCAACCCGGCGAGCAGCGGCGGCGAGCGGCGGCAAACGGCGCAGCGGGCGCGTGGCGGCGCGGCGCAGCGCGTAGCGCATAAGCGGCAACAGCGGCGCGATGGCGGCCAGCGGGCAGCAATGGCTGGCGCAGCGGCGGCGCTGGCGGCACGCAGCGGCGCGCGGCGTGGCGCGCGCTGCAGCGCCGGCAGCGCGCAACGGCGTGGCGTGGCGGCAAGCGGCGCTGCGACGCGCAAGCAGCAAGCAGCGCCCACGCGGCGGCGACAGCGGCGCGCAACCGGCGGCGCAGCGGCAAGCAGCGGCGGTCGGCGACAGCGGCGCGTGCGGAGGCGTCGGCCAGCGATGCCTTGCCGTGGCGGCGCGGTGCTCGCGTACGCCGCCAGGAGTTGTGCGATTGAGTTGTGGCCATCGGGGCCAGTGCGTGTGCCTCTTGATGAATAACGATCAGAGAAATAAAAAGGGAAAACAAAAAAATCCCAGATGGTGTCTGATCAAAGGGATTTGACGCGATATGCACAGCAGGTGCTTGCCGCGGTACGGATCAGCGAGATCTGCGCGTACCGACTCTCTAGAGTGTAGTCAACAAGTCTCCAGATCCGAGAGTATCGACATTGGTCGGCGACATCGTGTCTGCTCGACTCTCGGGAAGAAATCCACACAGTAGATCAGATCTGAACTACGATCTAAACGCAAAAATTGAAAGGAAATCGTCTAACGAATCCATTTTTGCGGTCAATTTCGGGTTACCTTCAACGAAAGCCTGCGTGATGCAGGCTCGACGGTGGCTTGACGGAGGCTCGACGGAGAGACTCATGCTGATAACGTGTTGGAACACCCCCTGCCGACTGGCCGGTCCCGGGCTGTTCCACACCGGAGAAGAAGACTAGGAGAAGACACACACAGTACAAAGTAGATAAAACAGGGAACTTTATTGATATCTTTCTCGGTAACTCACGTACAAAGATTGTTCCTCTATTTATAAATAAAAGGGGGATACGATACTCACATGGACCAACCCTAGCCTGGTAGAGGCCACACCGAATGGGCCTCTACCGGCCCGGTTTCCCAACAATGCCAACGAGCAAAAACATTACATACACACCAAATATCTACAGTACACACCACATAGTACTGAAAAATACTCTTATCTGGATATCGATGCTGGTACTGATCAGGCGGTGGCGATGGGCGCGGCGTCCGACTTCATGGCCTCGAAGCGTGGCTCCTTGGCCTCGAACTTGTGGCGCACGTACAAGTTCATGTAGTCCTCGAACACGAACCTCGGGTACACGGCCGCGCCTCCCTCCTCGCCCTCCTTCTCCTCCGCGGCGCCACAGGCGACGAGCGCCGGTGCCGGGAAGATGACGGCGTCCGCTCCCGGGTTGTAGAAGGACGCGATGGACATGCGGTTCCCGTCGGTGCGCGTCATCACGCGGTGCAGCACGCTCTTGTACCGCCCGTTGGTGATCACCTCCAGCTGGTCGCCGATGTTGACGACGACGGCGTGGCGCATGGGGGGCACGTCCACCCAGGCCCCGTCCTTGAGGAGCTGCAGGCCGCTCACCTGGTCGTCCTGGAACAGCAGGATCACGCCGCCTGCGTCGGTGTGCGCGCGGAGGCCGTCAACGAGGTCAGGCCGTGGGCACGGCGGGTAGCTGCTCACCTTGGTGCCGAACGTCGGCGAGCCCTTGGAGCCCGGGAAGACCTGTTTGAGGTAGCCCTTCTCCAGGCCCAGGTTCTCGCACAGCAGGTCCAGGACGCGCTCCGCCAGCTTCTCGATTTCCGCCGCGAATTCCTTCATCACTTGCCTGCAACAACGGCACGAGAAATTTCTTAGGAACATTTGCTCGTTCCGACAAGTGTCAATAGCTAAAAGGTGATTCCACTCGTGTGGTCACTGCTGCTTAATTACGATTCTGGTGTGCGCACTTCTTATCTCTTGCCGATTTCGTAATGGTAATTAGGCAGTTTAAACTTCTGTGATAGAAGCTGCTGACAGTGTCAGGTGTGACTTGGTTACGGTACAAAATAGACTGCCTCGTCAGCCTTGCTATTGTGGAGTAGTAGAAAAGGCAAGAAACAGAGGGCCCAAAGTTTCAAATTAGACTTGAATTATAGACCCGAATCTTCCCATTAAAAGAACACTGGTACGTTATCAACTCGGTGCCTTTTTGGCTAATTAATTTCCGTCAAAGCTGATGCTATCCCAGCCGGTTGTGCCTCTTTTTCTTCAGAGAAGCCAAAGGGAGAACCAACAGTCTACTCCCTCCGTTTGGAAATATAAAATGTTTTAGGTTTATGAATGAGATATATCTAGACACATTTTAGTATCTAGATTCGTTTGAACATATACATTAAAAGGTGTCTAGATACATCTCCTTCACAAATCTAAAACATTTTATATTTCTAAACTGAGGGAGTATCAAATTGCAGTTAATTAACCAACTAATCACGCGTACCTGTAGTGGTCGTCGAGGTCGGGCAGGTCGGCGATGTTGGAGGCGGGGAGGTGGCGGACGAAGAAGGTGCTCTCCCAGTCCACGTCCTTCACGTCGGCGCCCTTCTCGCCGGCATCCAGCGTCCTCGCCGCGAACTCCTTGAACTTGTCCTCCCTGCGGTTCTTGTAGTGCGCCTTGCTCACCCGCTCCACCTCGTCCATCAGCTCGTGCGAGATGCCATGGTTCAGAAGCTGCACGCACATATATCAAGAATCATCAATTGCTGGTGTCCTTATATCAAGAATCATCAATTACTCTAGTACTACTAGAAGTTCATATGTGTGAGGAAGTGGCACCTCAAAGAATCCCCAGTTCTCGCAGGCGTCGCGGATGACCTCCATGGCGGCGCCCCTCTCCTCCGTCTCCAGCTTCTCCATGCGGATCACCGGAAAGCTTATCGTGGCAGCAGGAGTAGCAGTCGCCATCTCTCCGATCTCTCTCCCTCTCGCTATCTGTAGGCGTGAGTGCTCTGTGCTGAACTGCTGGGTTGCTTAAGGCGCCGAGTGTGAGTGAGTGCGCTCTGAAGCCGGCGTCGAGCTCCCCATTTATAGGCCAGTGCTAAACTGGAGCATGAGTCATGCTTAGCCGCTAGCCCGCTACGTACTACTTAGATTACGTGGACAGTTGAGATGGAATATGGAAAAAGCAGTCTGGACGTAAGCAGGTAATTGCAAAGCTAGCGTGCACATACATAACATTCCCAAGCTAAATAGTTAGCTAATCGGCTCAGCGTGCGCGCCGAAACTTCGTGTGGGTTACCGGCGGCCGGACATACTTAACTAAATTCTTCGTTCTGAGAAAAGAATAGCTGCTTTTTTTAGGGTAAAAAAAAAAAAGAAAAGAATAGCTGCTAGCTGATATACCAGATTGAGACCGATCAGTGCAGTATAATCGGATCAGTGTGCGCGCCGCAACTTCGTGTTGGTTACCGGCGGCCGGACATACTTAACTAAATTCTTCGTTCTGTAGAAAAAAAATACTAGCAAAGTTGTCTCCGAGAATATTGCTTCTTTGCTAATAGTTGCTGATATATATGACTGATTGGGATTGATGAGCACAGTATAATAGTACCACCTGTCATGATAAACTGATAGTCTATGTCAGCCTGTATTCTATATACCTAACCTAGCTGTAAGTGTTGAACTGATGATCTATCTCTCTATGGCGTACGGATCGAGTTGTCCCTTACTTTATGGCTTGATAATGACAAGATTAGGCGTAGTACACCTGACCCTGCCGCATATATAGTGGGGTTTCATTGGCTGTCAACAATCCTAAACAACATCGCTCCATATATGGATTGCTGTCGATCGATCATGGGGAACATGGCACACGATCAATCTAGCCATCCAAAGCTCGACCGCTAGTGGTAATTTCCGACGTTTACATGACCGATGATCGTCATGCTCAACAGTTGCAAGTACAGTGTGCACTGCACTCATTGTCCTGAGTCCTGACTCCTGTGTAGAACGATCTTAAACGGAGCAATTGTTGTCTTGTGTATGCATCGGCATGGTGCTTGGCAGCTGGACCCCTGTTCAGATCGATCGATCGATCGATCTCGATGGACACAGATGGAGCATATCATCGTGTCGCCTCTTCGTCAGAGTAGGGGCCGGCCAGGTTAAAGTCATGGGTCTCCAGTCATACATAGAACATTGTCGACCTGAAAACTCATCTCGTGTTGACAGCGTGCAGCACTTGCTAATTTTTACATCCGATCCTGGCCAGTGGGCGAGCGAGTGGATCTGCTTTTTGATCCCTTTGTCGAGCCAGTTTTGGGCTAGCCGGAAGAAGTGAACGGGCCTAGATTTGTAGTACTGTCGAGAGCCAACTAGAAAGCTAGCTACACAACGTCGGAGAAATGTGCTCGCTTTAGTCACTGACGGACCTAGGATTTACCACACCAAAAAAATTGATGTTCCTATTGACATACAATTTTATCTTAGAATATAAACAAAAATAACGGATTATCAAATATATCTAAATAATTAAGTAGAAATACATTTTACATTGTAATAATTGATGTTCCACTTAGCCATCTGAGACTGCCCACCCTGATGATTTGCCCAATTCTCCTGACCGTTGGTCTTCCCTCTGCCTCTCCCTTTGCTTCCTTTTCCACAATTCCCCATGTTATCAGTAAGCTGACTCTCTTCCAGCCACATGCACTGCAGACCCGAGGTGTGACATGGATATGCCACACGGGTACCTCACATTGGTATACCCGGTCCAGCACAGGAAAGGCCCACGTGTAGATTTGATGCGCAAGAAGACTCCGGGTGGCCCAGGCCCAGTAGAAGTTCGAAACATTGGAGAACACGGCCAAGCTGTAGATAGAATATTTAAGGGTGAAACCCTAACTTATAACCGTCTCGGCCTATCCCCGGGACCTGGCCTATCTATATAAAGTCCAGGAGGGCACGGCGAGGAGGCTCTCTCCAACTCATACACACACCTCACGCCAGATTGTATCTGCGCACCCCCCTGTAACTTTCGGTTCCGCCCTCAATCAAGAACAGACAAGCAGGAGTAGGATTTTTTCGCTCCGGGGGCCTGAACCTGGGTAAACCTCGTGTCCCCTTGCTGCGTGTCTGTTAACCGTCTCGCGATCTCTAGCATCCCCATCTTCTCCATAACCCTAGTCCATAACAATGGGCATTGACGAGTCGAACCCTCGTCAAGGTGAGCTCTACTACCGCCGCCACCAGGAGGGGGGAGGAATAAGCCCTAGGCCTTGGTGCAGTTCTGCTTATATACGCTGGGACATGTGTCTCCCTGGGGGTGGTTGTGGTGGTGGAGGTGGGCGTAGCTTTGGTAGCACATGGGCTGCAAAGGACTACACCAAAGTTGGGAGAGAAAGGCATCCATGCCCCCCTCAGAACCCCTGCCATCAATTTCTTCCCTAGGGCCTTTCCACAGCTTGAACTTCTTCATCTGTCTACTTGGACCCTTCCAAAACGCATATTCCCGCCATTGTTTCCTCTGTTCCTCATCCCGGCTTGCTGAACCAGCGGCAGTGAGGAATGCCTCGTTGAACAGGTGTGTCTGCAGACTGAGGTCCAATAGTCCTACCGCCACACCCAATTCCTTTATCGAGAAGCCCGGAACCATCCGCACTGTCTTGCAAAGCTTCAACAGGGGGATGCACAAATCCTGTTCCAGTCTCGAGAACGTTGAGGTCGCACGACGCGGTATTCACCGCCTCTACTTTTTGATCATCTCCTTCTGACAGTTCCACGCAGAATGTGGTGTGCTCAACAACAATTTGCTTAGCGACACAAGCTTGCACGGTGTTGGGGCTAACTGTTGGAACTTCCATGAGGTCAACCCGCATCCTGTCGGAGTTGCCCACTTCGATGTGGATTGGTCCAAAGGATACAATGCAGAGGTTGAAGCTAGTCTCTCCCGAGCAGTTTTAGGAATCCTTACTGATCGGAACTTTCGAGATCCCCAATTGGAACTGGCGGAGAGGAACCGAGATAAGCTCATTAGATCTCCATCCCTTGTTCTCCTCATTCGCTCCCGCAGCTGGTTTATGTAACATGCTTGTTTAGTATCCACTTTGCTACGTTTTGTCTACACTTTGAGGTATTTTTATACACTTTCTGGAACTAACCTATTGACAAGATGCCACAATGTCAATTGTCCGTTTTCTGCTGTTTTTGGTTTCAGAAAGCTAAAAAATAAATATTATCGGAATTGGTTGGGACAAAAGCCAAAGTTTATATTTTTTCCGGAGCGATATGGAAAATCGAAGACGAGACGGAGGAGGACACCAGGGTGGCCACACCCTAGGTGGGTGCAGGCCCACCCTAGGCCGCACGCACAGGGGGTGTGGGCCCCTGGCACTCCACTGACCTTGCCTCCTTTTCCTATAAGAAGCCTCCGACCCAAAAACCCTAAAGAATCGACCAGAAAGCCACAAAAGTTCCATGTCATTGCCACCGAAGGGAGATTCGGGGACATAAATTCTCTTAGGTATCCTGCGGGACGAGAAGTGCCTTGAGCCATCTCCATTGATCTCCACCACCATCTCCATCGCCATTGTTTATTCCCATGATGATGAGGGAGTAGTTCTTCCTCGAGGCTAAGGGCTCTACCGATAGCTATGTGTTCATCTCTCTCTCTCTCTCTCTCTCTCTCTCTCTATGCATGATCTTGTTGTGGTCATGAGCTTCGTAATAAAGTAGATCTACTCTGTTACTCAAGTGCTTCAATAGATCTCTGCTCTTCCCATGTGTGTGAAAGTGACAGCGTGAACGCCATGGTGGCACTTAGGCTAGAGTCTATATAAATGCTCATTGTGCTTTAATAGATCTATGCTTTTCCCCATGTGTATTAAAGTGATAGCGTGCGCGCCGTGTGTGGCACTTAAGCTATATTATATACATATTTATCATGAGTATATTTGGAGTTGGATGTCTTTATAAAATTGTGGTGTTTGTTGGAACCATCTAGCGCTCAAGGTGATAGTGTGGGGTTATCTAGATTGGGAAAGGCGGACTTTGAGGTGTGCTTTTGTAGACCTACCATGGATTAGAGTGTCCAACCGGAGATTAGTTAAGAGTAGTATCATGAAGAGAGGATATTTATACGAGAGAGTGTTCACTAGTGAAAGTATGATCCCTAGGCATTGTGAAAGGATACATATGTCGCCTAGAGGGGGGTGAATAGGCGATTAAAACTTTTTTGAGAGTGGCTCGACAAAGGCGGAATTAAACTAGCGTTTACTTTGTCAAGCACAACCTAGAACAACTATGGTTCACCTATGTGCACCAACAACTTATGCTAAGCAATACAAGCAACAATGTGATAGCAAGATATATATTACTTCAAGCACGAAGGCTATCACTGTTGGAGATATGCCCTAGAGGCAATAATAAAGTGGTTATTATTATATCTTTGTGTTTATGATAAATGTTTACATTCATGCTATAACAGTATTAAACTGGAAACATTAATACTTGTGTGATTTGTAAACTAAATTAGAGTCCATAGTAAAGCCTCTTTGTAATACTAGCTTGTTGGTTAATAGATGATCGTGGTTTCCCGATCATGAGCATTGAGAAGTTATTAACAACAGGATCATATCATTAGGAGAATGATATGATGGACATACTCCTATAGATATGCGTAGCATTAAGATCAAGTCATTTCAATAGTTCGTTTGCTATAAGATTTCTGATACATAGTAACCTAATTCCTTCGACTATGAGATCATGCTAATCACCATCACCGGAAGGATACTTTGATGACATCAACCGCCACACCATAACTGGGTGGATATAAAGGTGGCATTGAGTGTTCGAAAAGTATGGGTTGAGGCACATGGATCAAGAGTGGGATTTGTCCATCCATATGACGTATAGATATACTCTGGGCCCTCTCAGTGGAATGTCATACAATTAGCTTGCAAGCATGTGATTGGTTAACAAGGGATCACATATCATGGGAACAAGAAAAGAGTACTTATCAGTAACGAGGTTGAACTAGGTATGCAGAGATACCGACGATCAAAACCTCGGATAAGTAAACTATCATGATACAAAGGGAAATTGGTATCGTATGTAAGTGGTTCATTCGATCGCAAAGTAATCGTAGAAATATGTGGGAGCCATATGAATTTCCAGATTCCTCTATTGGTTATTTATCGAAGAAGTGTCTCGATCATGTCCGCATAATTCACGAACCGTAGGGAGACACACTTAAGGATTCGATGTTGTTTAGTAGATATGGAATGCTAGTAGGGATACCGAATGTTGTTCGGAGTCTCGGATTGGATCCGGAATATCACGAGGAGATCCGGAATGGTCCGGAGAATAAGATTCATGTAAGGAAAGTCCAATTTCGGAGTTCGGGAAAGTTTCCGATGGTTTCATCGGAGAGGTTATAGAAGGTTCACCGGACCGGAAGGGGAATGGTCCATGAATGTGTCATGGATATGTGGAATGATTGGATCATATCCTAGGTCACTTGGTGTTGGCATTTGCAATAGAAATAAAGCTCTAAATTGAAAGTCAAACGGGAAGTTTGAAAAGTCAAACTAGAACAATGGTTTTCTAGTGGGAGAAGAAACAAGTTCTTCTCTCAATCCAACTTGGGTTTGGGTTTGGATTCAAACCCACCCCTCCCAAGGCTTCCCCTCCCTCTCATAAATAGAGGGGGAGGGCTGCCCCAACACCACAAGCCCTATCCCCTCTCCAACCGAGCCGCCCGACCAGCCGCTTGGCGCCAAGACCAGCTGACGGTCCGTCGCCACCCTAGCCGCCGACACCTTCTCCTCCTCCGGACTTCTAAACCCTAGATCTCAAAAACCCTAATCCACCATAACTCGCACCGGTTTAGGCGAAGCCCTGCGGGATCTTCCCTCTACTTCCGACACCACGCCGTCGTGCTGCCGGAATCGCAAGGGGAGAACTACAACCTCCGTTGCCTGCTGGAACAAGGGAGAGGAAGGTCTTCATCAGTCGAACGTGTGACCATTGGAAGCGCTGCGAGCCTTGCGCCGGAAGGATCGTCTACGCGATCTTGAGATCGGAAAGTGTACGACTACATCACCCACGAGAATATGCTCTCGTTAACCGCTTTGGAATCTTCGAGGGTGAGTGCTTCTATCGACTCGTTGGTACAATCTAGTAGATAGATCTTAGCTTGTTTGTGTGCATGTGGTAGAAATTTTTTGTTTTCCATGCTACGACCCCCTACAGTGGTATCAGAGCCGTGTCTATATGTAGATCTGTTGCACGAGTAGAACACAATGGTCATTGTGGGCGGTGGTGCTTTTATTATTAATTGCTTTTTGTGTACTTTGCATCTTGCGGTATGATGGGATGAAGCGCCCCGGGGTAACCTTACATGACATTATTCATGCGACTTGCTCCACGCTCGACATGCAACTTGTATTGCATAAGTGGCTTTGCGGGTGTCTGTCTCTCCCATCATAGTATAGATTCAATTTACAACGGGCACTAGATAGTTCAAGCATCAACGTTGTGGTTCTTGTTCGTAAGTTAGAACGACACTTATTGAAAGCCCCAAACCACGTAAAATATGCAAAGAAAATTAGAGGCGTCTAACTTTGTTTTGCAGGGGTGTGCTGTGATGTGATATGGCCATGATTGTGATTATATATGATGTATGCAATGTTCCTTATTGTAAGTTGGCAACCGGCAGGAGCCATATGGTTGTCTTTTAAATTCCGTTAAGACCTGCATGTCTATTCAAAGTAGTTGTAATAGTTGAAGCTGGTGGACGACAACCATGAAACGACGCCATTGACCTTGACGCCATACCGGTGATGATGGAGATCATGTTCGTGCTTGAAGATGGAGATCGAAAGCACAAGAAGAAAGGCCATAGCATATCACATATTATGAATTGCATGTGATGTTAATCCTTTATGCATCTTGTATTTCTTAGTTTGAGACGGTAGCATTATAAGATGATCCCTCAAGCACAAAATTTCATGTTTTAAAGTGTTCATCCTTAGTAAGCACCGTTGCTAAAGCTCGTTGTTTCGAAGCACCACGTGATGATCAGGTGTGTTAGATTCTGCGAGTGTATACAACGTGAGCAAGCCAGATTTGCTCATGCGGAAGCTAAGGTTTGATCTTGACGAGCCTAGCATGTACAGACATGGTCTCGGAACACGGATCACCGAAAGGTAAAGCATGAGTCATATAGTAGATATGATGAACATGTTGATTGTTCGCCATTGAAGCTACATCAACTCTCGTGATGATCGGTTTTGATGTGGTGGATTTGGTTCGTGTGATCACTAAAATAATTTGAGGGATATTGTTTTGAGTGGGAGTTCACCTAGATTAATTTAACTATTAATTAGAACTCAATTTGTCAGAAATTTAGTCTAAACTATTGCAAATATGTTGTAGATCAATGGCGGCCCCTACCAGCAATTTTAATGCGTCCCTAGAGAAAGAAAAGTTGAAAAACAATGGAGGCAACTTCACGGATTGGTTCCGCAATTTGAGGATTGTCCTCAATGCTGGTAATTTGACCTATGTCTTTGGATGCACATTGGGTGACCCACACAGCTAATACTACCGATGAGGTAAAGAATGTTTTCCTCGCCGGAAGAATCGAGACTCCATTCGATGTGATATCTTGTATGGTTTGGAATCGGAGCTTCAGAAAAGGTTTGAGAATCATGACCCACATGATATTGTCCGTGAAATCAAAATGATATGTGAGGCTCACGCGGCAGTTGAGAGTTATGAGGCTTCTGAAAAGTTTTTTAACTACAAGATGGAAGAGGGCAGCTATGTCAGTGAGCACGTGCTCAAGATGTCTGGGCACGCAAGCAAGCTTCAAAGCTTGGGAATAGTGATTCCTAATGCTTTGGGGATTCACCGTGTCCTCCAATCACTACCACCAAGTTACAAGAACTTTGTGATGAACTACAATATGCAAAACATGGACAAGTCGTTGCCAGAACTCTTCTCCATGTTGAAATCTGCAGAAGTGGAGATCAAGAAAGAGAACCAAGTGTTGTTGGTCAATAAGACCACCAAATTCAAGAAGCAAGGCAAGTCTAAGAAAAAGGGAAATTTCAAGAAGGACGGTAAGAAAGTTACCGCACTGGCGGAGAAGACCAAGGCTGGGCCTAAGCCTGATACTGAGTGCTTTTACTGCAAGGGATAAGGTCACTAGAAACGGAATTGCCCAAAGTACTTGGCGGATTTTAAGAACGACAACATCAAGAAGAAAGGTATATCCGATATACATGTTATTGATGTGTATCTCACTAGTACTCGTAGTAGTGCCTGGGTATTTGATACTGGTTCGGTTGCTCATATTTGTAACTCGAAACAGGTACTGCAGAATAAATGGAAGCTAGCGAAGAACAAGGTGACGATGCGCGTTGGAAATGGATCAAAGGTTGATGTGATCGCGGTCGGCACGCTACCTCTTCATCTACCATCGGGATTAGTTTTATACTTAAATAATTGTTATTTGGTGCCTGTGTTGAGCATGCACATTATATTTGGATCATGTTTATTGCGAGACGGTTACTTGTTTAAATCCGAGAATAATGGTTGTTCGATTTATATGAGTAATATGTTTTATGCACATGAACCTTTGATATATGGTCTATTCTTATTGAATCTCGATTGTGGAAATACACACATTAATAACATTGAAGCTAAACGTTTGAAATTGAGCGATAACTCGACCTATATGTGGCACTATCGTCTTGGTCATATTGGAGTGAAGCGTATGAAGAAACTCCATTCCGATGGACTTCTTGAATCACTTGATTTCGAATCACTTAAAAAATGCGAAGCATGTCTGATGGGTAAAATAACTAAGAATCCATTTTCTGGTATGATGGAGTGAGCTACGGACTTATTATAAATCATACATACCGATGTGTGTGGCCCAATGAGTGTAGCATCGCGCGGTGGTTATCGTTATGTTCTTACCTTCACGAATGACTTGAGTAGATATGGGTATATCTATTTCATGAAACATAAGTCCGAAACTTTTGAGAAGTTTAAGGAATTTCAAAGTGAGGTAGAGAATCAACGTAACAAGAAGATTACATTTCTACAATCTGATCGTGGAGGTGAATATCTAAGTTATGAGTTTGGCGAGCATTTGAATAAATGCGGAGTACTTTCACAATTGACACCGCCAGGAACACCATAGCATAATGGTGTGTCCGAACGTCGTAATCGAATTCTCTTAGATATGGTTCGTTCTATGATGTCACTTATAGATTTACCGTTATCATTTTGGGGTTATGCATTAGAAACAGCCGCATTCACTTTAAATAGGGCACCATCTAAATCCGTTGAAACGACACCGTATGAATTGTGGTTTGGGAAGAAACCTAAATTTTCGTTCCTTAAAGTTTGGGGTTGCGAAGCTTATGTAAAGAAGTTATAGCCAGAAAAGCTTGAACCCAAAGCAGAAAAATGCGTCTTCATAGGATACCCGAAGGAAACTATTGGGTATACCTTCTATCATAGATCCGAGGACAAAATCTTCGTTGCCAAGAATGGATCCTTTCTAGAGAAGGATTTTCTCACGAAATAAGTGACTGGAAGGAAAGTAGAACTCGACGAGGTTGTTGAACCTTCTCTCGAACTTGCGAGTAGCGCAGCACCAGAAGTAGTTTCTGTGGCGCCTACACCAATAAGAGTGGAAGCTAATGATATTGATCATGAAACTTCGGTTGAAGTTGCTACAGAACCTCGCAGGTCGACGATAACTCATACCACTCCTGATTGGTATGATCCCGTTATGAGTGTCATGTTGGTGGACAACACCGATGACCCTGCGACATTTGAGGAAGCGATGATGAGCCCAGATTCCAATAAATGGCAAGAGGCCATGAAATCCGAGATTGGATCCATGTACGAAAACCAAGTATGGACTTTGGTGGACTTACCGGATGGCCGGAAGGCTGTCGAGAATAAATGGATTTTCAAGAAGAAAATAGATGCTGATGGTAATGTTACTGTCTATAAAGCTCGACTTGTCGCAAAAAGGTTTTGGAAAATTCAAGGAGTTGACTACGATGAGACTTTCTCACCAGTAGCGAAGCTAAAGTTTGTGAGGATTATGTTAGCAATCGCTGCATATTATGATTATGAGATATGGCAGATGGATGTCAAAACAGCGTTCCTCAATGGAGACATTGATGAAGAGTTGTATATGATGCAACCCAAAGGTTTTGTCGATCCCAAAGATGCTAACAAGGTATGCAAAATTCAACGGTCCAGATATGGATTGAAGCAAGCATCCCGAAGTTGGAATCAACGTTTTGATAAGGTAATCAAAATTTTGGTTTTATACATACTTATGGAGAAGATTGTATTTACAAGAAAGTGAGTGGAGCTCTGTAGCATTCTTAATACTATATGTAGATGACATATTGTTGATTGGGAATGATGTAGACCTTCTTAATGGTGTCAAGGATTATTTGAATAATAGTTTTTCAATGAAATATCTTGGCGAAGCAGCTTACATATTAGGCATAAAGATTTATAGAGATAGATCGAGACGCATAATATCATTGTCACAGAGTACATATTTGAACAAAGTTCTAAAGAGATTTGGAATGGAAGATAGCAAGAAAGGGTTCTTGCCCATGTTGCCCAATACGACCTTGAGTAAAACTCAAAGTCCTGCAACAGCAGAAGATAGAGAAAGGATGAGTAAGACTCCCTATGCCTCAGCCATAGGATCTCTTATGTATGCCATGATATGTACTAGACCCGATATTGCATATGTTGTTAGTTTGACTAGCAGACATCAAAGTGATCCAGGAGTAGATCATTGGACAGCAGTCAAAAACATCCTTAAGTACTTGAGAAGAACTAAGGATATGGTTCTTTCTTATGGAGGTGATGAACAGCTCGTTGTTAATGGTTACACCGATGCTAGTTGGAACACCGATCCAGATGATTCTAAATCTCAATCTGGATACGTATTTACTTTGAATGGTGCAGCAGTTAGCTAGAGTGCAAAGAAAAGCGTTGTAGCGAGATCTTCAACTGAATCGGAATACATAGCTGCTTCAGAGGCTTCACAAGAGGCGATATGGATGAAGGAGTTCACTACAGATCTCGGTGTGGTTCCAAGTGCGCTGGACCCAATGTCTATCTATTGTGATAACATGGGCGCCATAGCCAATGCGCAAGAACCAAGGTCACACAAGAAGCTGAAGCACATCAAGCTACATTTTCACGCTATTCGAGAGCATGTCCAAGATGGTGACATAAAGATTTGCAAAGTACACACATATCTGAATGTGGTGGATCCGTTGACTAAACCTCTCTCGAGGGCAAAACATGACCAACACCAAACCGCCATGGGTGTTCGGTATATTACCATGTAATCTAGATTAGTTGACTCTAGTGCAAGTGGGAGACTGTTGGAGATATGCCCTAGAGGCAATAATAAAAGTGGTTATTATTATATCTTTGTGTTTATGATAAATGTTTACATTCATGCTATAATAGTATTAAACTGAAAACATTAATACTTGTGTGATTTGTAAACTAAATTAGAGTCCATAGTAAAGCCTCTTTGTAATACTAGCTTGTTGGTTAAAATATGATCATGGTTTCCCGATCATGAGCATTGAGATGTTATTAACAACAGGATCATATCATTAGGAGAATGATATGATGGACATACTCCTATAGATAAGCGTAGCATTAAGATCAAGTCATTTCAATAGTTCGTTTGCTATAAGCTTTCTGATACATAGTAACCTAATTCCTTCGACCATGAGATCATGCTAATCACCATCACCGGAAGGATACTTTGCTGACATCAAACGCCACACTGTAACTGGGTGGCTATAAAGGTGGCATTGAGTGTTCGGAAAGTATGGGTTGAGGCACATGGATCAAGAGTGGGATTTGTCCATCCATATGACGGATAGATATACTCTGGGCCCTCTCAGTGGAATGTCATCCAATTAGCTTGCAAGCATGTGACTGGTTCACAAGGGATCACATATCATGGGAACGAGAAAAGAGTACTTATCAGTAACGAGGTTGAACTAGGTATGCAGAGATACCGACGATCAAAACCTTGGATAAGTAAACTGTCGTGAGACAAAGGGAAATTGGTATCATATGTAAGTGGTTCATACAATCGCAAAGTAATCGTAGATATATGTGGGAGCCATATGAATTTCCAGATTCCTCTATTGGTTATTGATCGGAGAAGTGTCTCGATCATGTCCGCATAATTCACGAACCGTAGGGAGACACACTTAAGGATTCAATGTTGTTTAGTAGATATGAAATGTTAGTAGAGATACCGAATGTTGTTCGAAGTCTCGGATTGGATCCGGGATATCACGAGGAGATACGGAATGGTCCGGAGAATAAGATTCATATAAGGAAAGTCCAATTTCGGAGTTCGGGAAAGTTTCTGATGGTTTCATCGGAGAGGTTCTAGAAGGGTCTAGAAGGTTCACCGGACCGGAAGGGGAATGGTCCATGAATGTGTCATGGATATGTGGAATGATTGGATCATATACTAGGTCACTTGGTGTTGGCATTTGCAAGAGATAAATAAAGCTATAAATTGAAAGTCAAACGGGAAATTTGAAAAGTCAAACTGGAACAATGGTTTCCTAGTGGGAGAAGAAACAAGTCCTTCTCTCAATCCAACTTGGGTTTGGGTTTGGATTCAAACCCACCCCTCCCAAGGCTGCCCTTCCCTCTCATAAATAGAGGGGGCTGCCCAACACCACAAGCCCTAGCCCTCTACACTGAAGCCTGGCCGCCCTGCTTAGCCATGCCTGGTCCGTCACCTCCGCCCTAGCCGCCGCCGACACCTAATCCTCCTCCCGGACTTCTAAACCCTAGATCTCCGGGAAACCCTAATCCACCATTGGTGATTCTCTATGATATGCAAACACTTACAATGACAAGAACTTACATGTGACTGAAGTTGAGTACCATGAGGTGTGGCCCTCGTATTCAAGGGACTTGAGATTGCCAACTTATACTTCGTCAAGCATATAGTCTATAGTTTGTTTACTTTAACCTTAATCACTTCAAGATGCTTATGATAGGGGCAATGAGGGATGAAAGCTAACAAGTACCATAATTTTTGAAAGCTCTTTTTGAAACTTGAAATACCTGTTTCCCTTATGAAGGGCATTTCTTCCACTATTATTGAGTCTCCACCTTCTACCTTTAGGCACCATTAAAAGAGCATAGTTGTCATTCTGCGTGCAGTTTCCCAAAGCTTATTGATTGATGCATTTTGTGATATTACTTGTTCTTGTGCTATTTGTTTCTAGTCACCCTTGTGAACTTTGAAGGTGTCCTATGCATCTATTTGCTACTCTATGAGGGACAAGCTGATTGCTACTATGCTATGTTTTCTGTATGTGAAACAAACAAACGTTTTTCAATGCATGTTATTCATGATCTTTGTTTGTAGCTTGTCATGTTGCATGCATAGTTACTATGTCCTATTTTTAGAACTCAATCTTTCATGCACATGTTTCGAGTTCTTTGATCCCAGCTTTCAATGCTTGGTTCGATCTTGGTTTTGATGGTGCATGTCACCTAAAAAATTATTCTTTTATCACTTACCTACTCGAGGGAGAGCAGGAGTTAAGCTTGGGGATGCTTGATACGTCGGAAATGTATCTATAATTTTTGATGCTCCATGCGTGTTTAGGATCTACTTAGCTTTGCTTTGTCTATACTTTGAGGTGTTTTTATATATTTTATGGAACTAACCTATTAACAAGTTGCCACAGTTTTAGTTGCATGTTTTCTTCTGTTTTTGGTTCCAGAAAGGCAGAAAATCAATATTCTTGGAATTGGACGGGACAAAAGCCAAAGTCAATATTTTACCGTGGGGGACACGAATCCAGAAGACGAGACAGAGAAGCAAACCAGGGCGGCCAAACCCACTAGGCACGGCCAGGGGTAGGACCGCGCCTAGGCAGGGTGTGGCCTCCTTGGTCGTCTCTCGGCCTTGTCTCTTCGCCTATAAGAAGCCCCCGATGCAGAAACCCTGGGTACCCGATCAATATTCCACGAAACCTTCTGTAGCCACCGCCACCGTCGCCCCTAGATCAGGGGGGTCTGAAGTTCTTCCCGGCACCCAGCCGGAGGGGAAATCATTCCGGAGGCCTTCTCTTCGGTATGATGCGTGAGTAGTTCCACCATGGACTATGGGTCCATGTAGTAGCTAGATGGTTGTATCTCCTCCTTGTGCTTTCATGTATAGATCTTGTGAGCTCCTTTCATGATCAAGATCTAATCTATTTGTAATCATTCATGTTGTGTTTGCGGGGATCCGATGGATATTGAGATTACCATGTCAGATTGTTAATGGTTTTGTATTTATGATTCTATCATGTCTGTGTTGTTTGTGATCTTGCCTGCTCTCCGTTGTTAGTGGCTATCTTGGCCAAGTAGTTGCTAGTGACTCCAAGAGGGAGTATTTATGTTCGATAGTGGGTTCATGCCTCTAGTTTCTAAGTGAAGTGACAGAAATATCTTCGGTTGTAGATGTGTTGTTGCTACTAGGGAGAAAACAGCGGTCTCTTATTCATGGAACAAGTGGATTGTTTACCTTACACACTTTGCTTAAAGCAGTTGTCTGTTGCTTGCAACTTAATACTGGAGGGGGTTCGAATGATAACCTAAATGTGGACTTCTAGTCATAGATGCAGTTGTATGGCGGTCTATGTATCTTGTTGTATTGCCCAATCGAATCTCATAGGATCTTTTTGTCTAGTATTGCATTGTTATGCCTAGCTCAGTTCCTGTTAATTGTCCTGCTGTAATTTGTTTACCCTTCATGCCATGTTGTTTATCTAAGGAGAGCACCTCTAGTGAACTATGGACCCTGGTCCAATCTTTACCATTGATACATCTTCAACTGTTACTTGTTTACTTGCTGCAAACCATTACCTTCCACACCATACGTTTAATCCTTTGTTATCGCAAACCGGTAAGCTTGACAATCTCACTGATTCGTTGGAGCAAAGTCTTGCGTTTGTGTTGTGCAGGTCTCCGTGTTTCTTGCAACACCTGTGTGACGTTTCCTTCCTCCTACTGGTTCGATAACCTCGGTTTCTTACTGAGGGAAAACTTGTTGCTGTGCTCATCACATCTTTCTCTTGGGGTTTCCAATGAAGCGTCCCACGACATGTGTTGGGCGCCATCACGCGGTCCTACCTGCGTACGCTGATGGCGGGCCCATGGCGTGGGTGGTCGACCGTCCTACAAACACGGGGTATGACGCGCGCGACACCCGTCCGTGGTAGGGAATCTGCCGTCCTGCCCGCAGCGGGACGCGCCTCCTAGAATAGCAGGTCTCTGTTGCGACCGCGCCACGTGGCATTTCCGGCGTCCATCCAACAGTCAAAAGAATTGGAAAGACATGGATACAGTTTGGCCAAAACAATCTAGCGGTATTATTTACTCTCATATATACAAACATAGTAGAATCACATCATTTTGATGTTAATCAATAATTATTATAAGTGATGTCTTTCGACACCAAGAACAGAATCACACACGACGTGTTAGGTGATTACTGAAGCAACAAGGAAATCCAAGAGAGTTTTTGCACCGAAAACTGTAAAGAGCATGTGAATCATTGGGTGATACTACACATTCTAGAATTTTCCGTTTCTTTATACGTAATCATACACTAGAAATCATTTGACAATACACTTTACAAATTTCTACCAATATATTATGGTAATACAATACACATGACCACGCAAACACAAATTATATACACTACAATTCTTGCGACTAACATAAATTAATGTGTGGATGCATGCGATTTTGTATTTCTATCAAAAAGAATGTCACAATGTTTGTTACAAATGTGACTTAAAATTAATACATCACGGCTGTATTTTCCAACGCTAGCCTTAAAACTATATAGCGAAAAACCACAATTAATATTTAGCAACAACTAGGTAAAATTATATATACTAGATGAGAGTCCACTTTATGTGATAAATATAAATTATAAGTAATTATAAAATTTTAGTATAAAATTTATATACTTGCACGCTCTATTAGCATAACCTATTTGGACCACCCACCTTGAAGCACATGTAGAGAGGAAGATGAGTAGTAGATATAGCTCTAAGAGAAGGTCAGGCCTCATGAGAAGATGATCGCACATTACTTAGTACTAGGAAATTTGGCGCAGCCACAAGCTGCGCTCGTGGCATATTTAATGATTTCCGTAGTCGTGGGTTTAAGTTAAGAATATAGCGAGATAGTGCTGATAGATCCTGTTGGATAGAGCTAGACGGCTTCCTACTGGATTTCACAGTAGATGAGCTTCTATTACAAATAGGGATAGATTGGTTCTGATCTACAATACTTCTATAATTAATCTCTAGATTTGTTTGATAAAGCAGCAACTAAAATGTCTCATTAATTGTTCTGAATATTTCCCTTCCATGAGTTATCTTCAAGTTCTAATTTCTTTACATTCCTTCTAAATAACATTTTGCAAGTTGAATCTTATATATTATGAGAAGAAATATATTTGAAAAAACTAGAGGAAACTTGAGGAACTGAATACTAGTCTTGGTTATCCATCACTTCACCGGCTTGGGTCCATCCTCTTAGTGAACAGAGGACCGCAAAAGGCAACCGATAAGAGGAGAAAAAAATGCTCCATGTCGGTGAGACTCTAACATGCACTTTCCTTACTCCACCCCGTATAATATTTTTCTAAATGCTTCTTGAAATTTGGATACGTCCCGGTTGGCGCTAGCCCCGGCCGGCCGCTTTGTTGTTTGGACTGGCTAGCTAGCTAGCGAGAAGTGGAGTTCTGGCGATCGACGTCGACAGAAAAGCACGCGCACTCGCGTGTCCGCACACCACTTGTTGCATGGGCTTGCAAGTTGCAAAAGTCTCTGGCCGGTAAAGGTTATGCATGGCTATCTATTTCGTACTAGTACCACTAGCTATCTTAGATCTTTATTTATCGCTAGAGAACTCGACCGAATCCGCTTAGTTTTTTTAGATTTTTCTTTGGCCAGGAACTGGCCTGTCGCAATTTTCCACGCGCGACATGATCAGCAGCTTGAGAAAGTGATCGATCGATCTGCCATGACATACGTACCTGCGGAGATCTGATTTCCTGGCACTATATCATGTCACTGCAGATCGAGCGAGCAAGAGTCAAAAGATCCAGATCACGGGAGCGTTCTGGAAAAATCTAGTTGTGGCAACGGCCAAAGCAAAGATCTTCCCTTGGAATCCACGACAAGCAATGCGATCCTCGCAGCCGAAAGAGATCAAGATCGACGACATGCCAAGCTGGTGACATGACAGCCAAAAATATCTCAAAAAACGTAACTATTTAGGCTAATATTTGAACCACAAACAAAAAATTATTTACTCCACTGGTGAAGGGGTTTCAGACATAGCAGCCCATGGCTGACGTGCCACGCGTGGTAATGAGCCGATTCGTGACAGTGTACTTGGGTCTGATGACTAGCAGACGTTGAATAGTGAGACCGCGTATTATTAATTTTCTTTCATTGAAGATTTTATTTGGGATTGTTTCTCTTTTTTCTAGCAAATAACATGAATGTTGTTTCTTTATTAGGTAGAAAAAAGAGCTAGCCAATATATTAGAAAATCCTGGAAGAAAATTAAATGGTGCTCAACCACCTATGTTATAAACACGACAAGTAAATAACGCAGAACGAAAATAAAATCACAACAAGGGACACATAATTTTACGTGAAAAACCTCCCCAACAAAGGGAAGAAAAAACCACAGACACCAGCTAGCAAAACTTCACTATATAGGAGTGTTTACACAACGCCGAGATTATTTCAGATGCGACTTTTCGTAGCCGGTGGCATAGAAGAGGTGCATATAACTATGAAAACCTAGATCTTTAACGATTCGTACCTCATGGGAGCTCCCCCTCCCACCCAAAACCCCCAGGCGTCCTTGTTGGGCACGGTATGTGGCTAACTTCAGACTCTGCTCCGCTTCGGCCCAAGCCTATCCGGCGATGGTCTTTGATCCTCTTATCAAAAGTTAGCCTTCTTAATAAATTTGGGTTATACTTCAACAACTTAGACGTAAAACCTTGAACCCGTTTGCAAGGCGAGTAACCAACAACACGAATACAAGCAACAAACGGAAACACAAACTAGCTAAGGACATGTTTGGTTCCTAGAAAATTCAAAGGAATTTTGCAGGATTCTATTCTTGAGAAAAATTTCCTATAGTCTTGTTTGGTTTTTACGATTGGAAAATTCCTATGGTTTCAAATTTCGGGTTACCTCTCATGCAACCCCATAGGGAATTTTTCCTTAGGTCCAACTCATGAAAATTTTCTGGCATGAAGCTATTCCATCAAATAAATTGCTGCATTTTTTCGTCTGATGCAACCAAATAACTAGTGGAAACAGCCCCATGTGTTCCGGTTGGTAAGGGGCTTTAGTCCCGGTTCCCGAACCGGGACGGGGCAATCAGGACTAAAGACCCAACCTTTAGTCCCGGTTGCCCCACCAACCGGGACAAAAGGGCGTACATGTGGCCACTTCTGAGTGCGGGGGAGGAGCAACCGTCCCGGTTCATAACACGAACCGGGACAAATAACCCTCTGCCGCGACAGAGATTTGGCACATTTCTCTGTCGTGACAGAGAATTTATTTTGGCAACCTTTTTTTGCCGCTGCAGCATTTTGGCCACTTTTTGTGCCGCGGCAGAGAATTCGTTTATGTTGTTTTATTTTTTATTTAGTATTTTGCACTCATCAATGAAGGAACCATTATATTACACAAGATCATCATGACAATATAGATCCAAGTGTCAAACATATTACATTCGATACACGGAGTTCATGCACTACATATATACAAAATAAGTTCTTTGTATAATCCCTATTGTATATACACACCCGAATAGTATTCTTTTTTTAGGCTTAGGACTTCTGCATCCAAGAATCCCGTCAATTCCTCCTGAATTGCTCGTACGCGATCCTTTGGCAGAAAATCGTATCGTAGACGTTCGATCTGATTTAAAAAAGGAGTCAACCTATATGAATAAAACTAAAAACATTTTGATGGTAATTAAAAACTATAGAATTTGTTTACGTATGTGGAGTTGCTCTAAATTTCTGCCCTTCTCACAACACGTCTGACGGATGAACTCGCAAACATAGTATCCACATAAATTATTCCCTGGTCCCTGCGTCAGGCACTTTACGAGAACATAGTTCAATAAAAAAAATCAAGCATGATAATAACGGTATCAAAACTAGAATCAAAGAGCTGCACGGATATAGCTAGTGGTGCTTACATCTAGTGGTTGAAATGTAAGCTCCTCTTTCCAAATACCCCTAGCCTTGTTGGTGAACCGTTTCCAAGCGCTGTCCAGCGAAGAAAACGAATAAAATAAGTTATTAATTACTTGGTATTATAAAATTCACGAACGTTGCCGATATAGTGTCGTAATGATTAGAATTATCGCTGGAGAAGCATCTGCATGTCCTTCCACGACTCAAGGGGTTTATGTTTCGAGTCCATGACTAGTACACGCCCTTTGTCAAGTTGAATGATTAACAGAATATAGTGGAAGTTGCGCATGCATAACTAATCAATTATATACTTAACATCGAGTAAGCGAAATAGAAAGTATATACAAGATAATAACACTCACTCGAAGTTGTAAGGAAATAGTATTTACCTTCTGGTTTCTTGAAATCTTAACGCGTGTATGATATTATCCTCCGTATCCTGGGGGTTTGTTTTGAGATGAGCTTGATGAACCCAATATGAGTCAATGAACCCAATGTCATAGATTTGTCCTCTGATGTATTCGAGAATCTTCATTCTGCATATTATAGTATGATTATATACATGCAATAAACGAGGTGATAGCTAGAGACTAAATTAATTACAGAATTAGTACTTACAGACAATAGGCACTGATGATCGATTTGTCCAAGGCGTATTAATTGAATAATTTAAATAGTTCATCAAATTCAATGGATATCATGTCATCTATTTCTTTCCCATAATGCTTTTTTGTAGCCTTCAGCACTATCCAGTTAGCCCCGGCCTTTGTGGCATGCATGTACCAGTTATGCAATCTTCGCATTTTTGTTAGAAGATTATTTACCTCATCAGATTTGACGAGAGGTTTGCCGTACTGGTATTTGTATGCTACTTCACACACGGGGAAGTACTCTAACTGGGATAAGTACTGGGCAATACTCATACCTTGAGCAGCGGCAGCTTCTCCGTATTGTGCAACTACCTCTGGATCATACTGCTCTTCGGCCGCATATTTGCTCGACCCCACATTGGTATGGGAAATTACCTTGAGAGGGGCGCAAGACTGTTTTGCTTGTTCTCCGAGCTGGGCAACAGATTTCTCGCTTGCATCAGTACTGCTCTTCGAGGCTTGTTGTGCCGCATGTGACTTGAGAATAGAACGCTCATAGTCTGATGACAGCTTTGGCTCGGGTTGATGAAGAGACTTTAGCATTTTGAACACTCGGGCTTTTTCTTCTTTGGTGCTGGGAACTCTGTCTCTTTCGGCGGCCTCAGCTTAGCGAAAAACGCTGTCATTTCCGCATCACTGATAGTCGTAGTCTCCTCTTCAGTACAGTCATAAGCTCTCTTGGGAGGAACCTTTGGTACTTTTGGAAGAGGCTCTTGTTTACGTTTCAGCGATCGCTTACCACGACGCAGAGTAGCGGTGGTACGCTTACGCTTTTTATCCTGAGGCGCCGGCGATGGCTGCGCCGGAGATTGGTGAGGCGACGAAGCCGGGTGAGGCGAGGAAGACGGCTGCCGCGGCGGCGACGACCTCGCTGGAGACGAGTAAGGCGGCTGCGAAGATGGCCTTGGCGTATGATTTCGAAGCACGTTACATTCCTTTGGCCATAGAATGGTGACGTTTGTTGCTTCTCCCAGTTCAGTCACATCCCCTTCACCCGAAGGGTAGTCAAGCTTCAAATAATCAAAGGCGGGCATGATTTCATCCACCCCGACAACAGCGTAGCCCTGTGGAACCGGACGACAGTGGTAAGTTGGTGTGGGTCCAATTGGTAAGGCATAGCCGACCGCCACCTTCATTGATATGTTCACAACTTTGACATGTAGCTCGCAGTGTGTCATCTGTGTGATATCATCCACTAGATAGCCAACAGGAGACATCGTCGGTGCACCATCGTCATCATCATTGTCATCCCCCGGGACCTCGGTGGAAGCCACACAGCTTTTTCGATTATTCGATAGGACGGTATCATCGAATGCAGGTTCTACCACCTTGTGCTGCTGAGATGGGCCGGTAGTACTTTGCTCTTTAAGTACGTTAATTTCATCTTTTTGTTGCTTTATTTGTTCTTCAATTATACGCATTCGCTCTTTATGAATATCTACTTCAACTTCCGCCTTGTCCTTTCTCCTCTGATGGCTTCTATCAGGATATTTCTTCCTCTCTTCGGGAAACACAGTCCTCCATGGTTGGGAGCCGCTTGTGCCTCGTGTTCGTCCATCATGTTCCTTATTTCCAAGGGCGAGTGTGATCTCATCATTCTCTCTATCAGCAATGAAGTCCCCATCTTTAACAGCCTTTACTGCTTTTCTCATCTTCTCTATTGGAAACGGTCTTCTTTATGTCGTATGTTATATATACACTTCCCTTCCGAGTCCAACGTGCCCCCATGCCCATAAAACCAATTCCTTGCACGTTCTATCCAATCGTCTGTCTCTGGGATGATCTTTTTAGCACGCAGTTCATCCTCAAGTTTCTTCCACTTAGGAATACCAGCCCTGTATCCACATTGCCCCATAGTATGGTGATACTTCTTGTTAGCAGCATTCAGCTTATTCGTTGCAGACATTTTCTTAGCTTTTCCTGATATCTTGTAATTCACAAACTCAGCCCAAAATGGTTTTATCTTCTCAAACTAAATCTTCTTGAAATCCGGAGTCTTCTCTTTCACGACATAGTCAAGGTGCAATCTTTTCTTCCAGTTGGTGAAACACTGGGCCATCTTCTTCATAGCCCACTCCCTGACCTTAGTATCCATGGCTCGCACATGTTCTAAGGCGTCCTCAACTGCATCCTCCGCATTTGGATCCAGCTCTATCTTCGGTAGTTTGAAATTAACCATGAGCCTCTTCCACAGTAAATCTTTGGCCACGGTAGGGAGAAATAAAGACATTCCTTCTTCTTCCGCATCAGCAGGCCTATTCCAATTTCGAACGGTGATCGGGATGAAGTCCCTAACGATTACTCCGCATTGTGCCACAATTTTTTTTGCGACAACTCCGGGAGCAATCGGTTTGCCGTCTTCACCGATATCTTCGATCCTGAACCTCTCATGGTCTTCCAACTTTTTGGTTGGGTCTCGTCCGCTCTTTTTAGTAGATTTCTTCGATCCGGAGGGCTAAAAGAAGAAATATCGTCGTTACTATTTCTATATAGATAGCAGATGATTAATTAATAAATTAATTATATTACATGCACCTCGCCGAAGCGGTCATCTTCTCGATCACACAAGGCATCGCCTTCTACCTCACGGAAGGCATCGCCTTCAACCTCAAACAAGTCGTCTCTTCCGGCAAAAAGAGGATCACCCTCACTGGAGTTGTTCAGAAACGTCGATACATCTAAATTTTCTTCCCCGCGGATCACACCTTGGATGAACTCTTCCTTTTCTTCGTCTCTGTCGTGTGGGTCCATATTTTCTGCATAGGTGGAAAAACGGATAAGTCAAAGCGGCTAAGGGAGAATGTTAGGTAGGGTGTTGAGAGATATAAACCCTAATTTGGAGAAACCCTAATATATACATACACAATAATAAAAATGAATTTACAATATCAGAAACCCTAATCCGGAGAAACCCTCGGGCTCGGACCCACATGTATGTAGGGGTTCGTAGCATGGAAAACAAAAATTTTCTATCGCATACAAACAAACAAGCCAAGATCTATCTACTAGATTGTAGCAACGAGTCGATGGAATAACTTACCCTCGAAGATTCCAAAGTGTTTAACGAGAGCGGATTCTCGTGGGTGATGTAGTCGTACTCTTTCCGATCTCAAGATCGTGTGGACGATCCTTCCGGCACTGCGTTCCGGCAGCGCTTCCGCAGTCGGTCACACGTTCGGTACTCGACGAAGACCTTCCTCTCCCTTGTTTCAAAGAAATGGAGGTTGTAGCACTCTCCTCGCGATTCCGAAAGACAACTGGCGTGGTCTAAGTAGAGGGAAATCCTTGAGGCTTCGCCTTAAGCCGGTAGTATGGTGGAGCTTATGAGAGAGGCTATTAGTGGTCTAGTAATTAGACACACCAATTAGAAGGCTCTAAACCAATTAGAAGGCTCTAAACTGGGCTAAAGCAATTAGAAGCTCTAAACCAAACGGCTCTAAACCGGAGATTTAGAGGTAGAAAGTTGTGTGTTTAGGAGAGGAGCCCCTCCTTTTTATGGGTGGGGAGGCGCTGCAGGAGGAGTCCCTCCCAAGTCGGCCTTGGGTGGCCTTGGCCGGCTTGGAGGAGACTCCTCCTCAAGTCGGTTCAACTCCTCTTTCTTGTTTCCCACAGGTTTCTTGTTTTAGCCGTTTGACTTTTAAATCGGACATTTGACTTTTCTGTTTTAGGATTCAATTTAATCCTTTATTTGGGACAGCAAGAACACTTAGTACATGATGCAATCATTCCAATATGTAATGACACATTCATGTACCCTCCCCGGAGTCTTGGGACAATCGGAACCTTCTAGAATATTCCCGATGAAAACACGGAATCATTCCCGAACTCAAACGGGACTTTCCTTATATGAATCTTATTCTCGGACCATTCCGGATCACCTCGTGATATCCCGGATCCCATCCGAGACTCAACAACATTCGGTCTCTTTCTCATAATACCATAACTACTCAAACAACGTCGAATCCTTAAGTGTGTCTCCCTACGGTTCGTGAATTATGCGGACATGATCGAGACACTTCTCGAACAATAACCAATAGAGGAATCTGGAAATTCATATGGCTCCCACATATTTCTCGATTACTTTGCGATCGAATGAACCACTTACATACGATACCAATTTCCCTTTGTCTCACGATATGTTACTCATCCGAGGTTATGATCGTCGGTATCTGCATACCTAGTTCAACCTCGTACCGATAAGTACTCTTTTCTCGTTCCCGTGATATGTGATCCCTTGTGACCAAGTCACATGCTTGCAAGCCAATTGGATGACATTCCACCGAGAGGGCCCAGAGTATATCTATCCGTCATGTGGATGGACAAATCCCTCTTGATCCATGTGTTTCAACCAATACTTTCCGAACACTTAATGCCACCTTTATAGCCACCCGCCACGGTGTGGTGTTTGATGTCATCAAAGCATCCATCCTTAAAGGTGATATGCATGATCTCATGGTCGAAGGAATTAGGTTACTATGTATCAGAAAGCATATAGCAATTGAACTATTGAAATGACTTGATCTTTATGCTACGCTTATCTATAGGAGTATGTCCACCATATCATTCTCCTAACGATATGATCTTGTTGTTGATAACATCTCAATGTTCATGATAGGGAAACCACAATCATTGATCAACCAACAAGCTAGTGAAGTATAGAGGCTATACTAGGGACTTCAAATTAAGTTTACAAATCACACAAGTATCAATGTTTCCTTGTTAATACTATTATAGCATGAATGTAAACATTTATCATAAACACAAAGATATAATAATAACTACATTTATTATTGCCTCTAGGGCATATCTCCAACAGTCTCCCACTTGCACTAGAGTCATCTAATCTAGATTACATGGTAATATACCGAACACCCATGGCGCTTGGTGTTGGTAATGTTTTGCCCTCGGAGAGGTTTAGTCAACGGATCCGCCACATTCAGATCTGTGTACTTTGCAAATCTTTATATCCCCATCCCGGATATGTTCTCGAATAGCGTGAAAACGTAGCTTTATATGCTTGACTTCTTGTGTGACCTTGGTTCTTGCGCATTGGCTATGGCGCCCATGTTATCACAAGAGATAGACATTGGGTCCACAGCACTAGGAACCACACCCAGCCTGTAATGAACTCTTTCATCCATATCGCTTGTGAAGCCTCGGCAGCCATGTATTCCGATTCATTGAAGATCTCGCCACAACGCTTTGCTTTGCACTCCTCCACTAATCGCCGCACCATTCAAAATAAATACGATCCGGATTGCGATTTAGAATCATCCGGATCGGTGTTCCAACTAGCATCGGTAACCATTAACAACGAGCTGTTCATCACCTCCATAAGAAAGAACCATATCCTTAGTTCTTCTCAAGTACTTAAGGATGTTTTGATCACGTCCAATGATCCACTCGGATCACTTTGATATCCGCTAGTTAAACTAAAGATATGCAATGTCGGGTCTAGTACATAGCATGGCATACATTAGAGATCCTATGGCTGAGGCATAGGAGTCTTACTCATCCTTTCTCTATCTTCCGCCGATGTTGGACTTTGAGTTTTACTCAAGGTCGATAAGCAACATGGGCAAGAACCCTTTCTTGCTTTCTTCCATTCCAAACTTCTTTAGAACTTTGTCCAAATATGTACTCTTGTGACAATGATATTTGGCGCTTCGATCTATCTCTATAAATCTTTATGCCTAATATGTAAGTCGCTTCGCCAAGATCCTTCATTGAAAACTATTATTCAAATATTACTTGACACTATTAAGAAGGTCTACATCATTCCCAATCAACAATATGTCATCCACATATAGTATTAAGAATGCTACAGAGCTCCCACTCACTTTCTTGTAAATACAAGCTTCTCCATAAGTTTGTATAAAACCAAAACTTTGATTACCTTATCAAAACGTTGATTCCAACTTCGGATGCTTGCTTCAATCCATAGATGGACCGTGAAGTTTGCATACCTTGTTAGCATCTTTAGGATCGATAAAACCTTTGGGTTGCATCATATACAACTCTTCATCAATATCTCCATTGAGGAATGCTGTTTGACATCCATCCGCCATATCTCATAATCATAATATGCAGCGATTGCTAACATAATCCTCACAGACTTTAGCTCACATCGTGAGAAAGTCTCATCGTAGTCAACTCCTTGAATTTGTCGAAACCCTTTTGCGACAAGTCGAGCTTTATATAAAGAACATTACCATCAAGATCTGTTTTCTTCTTGAAAATCCATTTGTTCTCGTGACCTTCCGCCATCCGTAAGTCCACCAAAGTCCATACTTGGTTTTCGACATGGATCCAATCTCGGATTTCATGGCTTCTTGCCATTTATTGGAATCTGGCTCATCATCGCTTCCTCATATGTCTCGGGGTTATCGGTGTTGTCCACCAACATGACACTCATAACGGAATCATACCAACTGGAGTGGCACGAGTTCTCTGACCTCCGAGGCTCAGAGCAACTTCAACCGAAGTTTCATGATCATTATCATTAGCTTCCTCTCTAATTGGTGCAGGCACCACAGAACTTCTTCCGGTCTGCGCTACTCGCAATTTCGAGAGAAGGTTCGACAACCTCGTCGAGTTCTACTTTCCTTCCACTTCTTCGAGAGAAATTCCTTCTAGAAAAGATCCATTCTTGGCAACGAAGATTTTGCCTTCGGATCTATGATAGAAGGTATACCCAATAGTTTCCTTCGTATCCTATGAAGACGCATTTTTCCGCTTTGGGTTCAAGCTTGTCCTACTGTAACTTCTTTACATAGGCTTCAGATCCCCAGACTTTAAGGCACGACAATTTAGGTTTCGTCTCGAACCATAATTCATATGGTGTTGTTTCAACGGATTTAGACGGTGCCCTATTTAAAGTGAATGCTGCTGTTTCTAATGCATAACCCCAAAATGATAGCGGTAACTGTAAGTGACATCATAGAACGAACCATATCTAAGAGAGTTCGATTACGACGTTCGGACACACCATTACTGTTGTGGTGTTCCCGGTGTCAATTGTGAAAGTATTCCGACTTCTTTAAATGCTCGCCAAACTCAGAACTTAGATATTCACCTCCACGATCGTAACGTAGAAATTTAATCTTCTTGTTACGTTGATTCTCTACCTCACTTTGAAACTCCTTAAACTTGTCGAAAGTTTCGGACTTATGTTTCATGAAATAGATATACCCATATCTTCTCAAGTCATTTGTGAAGGTAAGAACATAACGATAACCATCAGCATGATGCTACACTCATTGGACCACACACATCGGTATGTATGATTTCCAATAAGTCCGTAGCTCGCTCCATCATACCGTAAAATGGAGTCTTAGTCATTTTTCCCATCGACATGCTTCAGATCTTTCAAGTGATTCAAAATCAAGTGATTCAAGAAGTCCATCGGAATGGAGTTTCTTCATACTCTTCACTCCAATGTGACCAAGACGACAGTGCTACATATAGGTCAAATTATCGCTTGATTTCAAACGTTTAGCCTCAATATTGTTGATATGTGTATTTCCACTATCGAGATTCAATAAGAATAGACCATCTATCAAAGGTGCATGCGTAAAACATATTACTCATATAAATCGAACAACCATTATTCTCGACTTAAACAAGTAACCGTCTCGCAATAAACAAGATCCCGATATAATGTTCATGCTCAACGCAGCACTAAATAACAATTATTTAAGTATAAAACTAATCCGGATGGTAGATGAAGAGGTAGCGTGTCACCGCGATCACATCAACCTTTGATCCGCTTCCCACGCCGCATCGTCACCTCGCTCTTCGCTAGCTTCCGCTTATTCGCAAAGACCTGCTTCGAGTTACAAATATGAGCAACAACCAAGATTAAATACCCAGCACTACTACGAGTACTAGTGAGATACACATCAATAACATGTATATCGGATATACCTTTCTTCTTGATGTTGTCGTTCTTCAAATCCGCCAAGTACTTTGGGCAATTCCGCCCAAAGGACCTTCTCCCTTGCGGAAAAGCACTCAAGATCGTGCTTAGGTCCAGCCCTGGTCTTCGTCGGCGTGGTAGCTTTCTTACCACCCTTCTTGAAGTGTCCCTTTTGCTTAGACTTGCCTTTATTGAATTTTGTGGTCTTATTGACCAACAACACTTGGTGCTCTTTCTTGATCTCCACTTCTGCAGATTTCAACATGGCAAAGAGTTCTGGCAACGTCTTGTTCATGTTCTGCATGTTGTAGTTCATCACAAAGTTCTTGTAACTTGGTGGTAGTGTGTGGCATCCCGCAAAACCACTACTAGAAAATCGCGTTGATTTTGTGCATTGCATCGTCGACATCATGTGTTGGTTGCATAAAACTATTTTTGCAAAGCCGATTTATTTGCCAAACGCCCCATCTTTAATCAAGTATCAAACCCCGGATGCAACCGGATATTTTGTTGTCAAAAACTATTTACAAAATTCGTCGCAATCAATTAAAGATATTAAATTATTTTAAGGGCTGAACGGCCGATTGTCCCAACTAACGCTGTAAAATTAATCGGTCCATCCATCCCGGCCCCTCTAAATCCTAAACTCACCCAACTAACCTACCCAGCCCAACCCTCCACCTCACCCTGGCCACTCCCCATGTGCCACCTCGCCCTCTCCTCTTCCCCCCACCAACCAGAAGCCGCCACATCACTTCCTCACCCCATCTCTCTCTCTCACCGCCCACCACACCCCCACCAGCTCACTCCACGCGCCCCACGCCGGCACGCACTCCACGCTGCCTGGCCTCGTCTCATGGGACCCACACTGGCCCCACCCACGCCCAGCCCACAAGGCCAAGACGGCCCCATCTGGGACCCGCGTCTCTGGCCACCACGACCGCCTGCCCCGCCTTCTTCCTCCTCCACTCTGTGCCCCCCACCTCAAGACGCTCTCCTCCTCCGCCTGCCGCCACGAACCTCTCTGCCTCCCCTGTTTCTCTCCCTGGCCGCCAGAGCCCGCGTCGACCTCCGCGGTCCTCCTCTCCAACCGCCTCACTCCTCAGCTCCACGCCACGCCTTTCCCAACCCCGAGCACGACTGCGCCGCCGCCGCTGCTGACGCCCTCACACCGCGCCGCTCGGCCGCCAGCTCGCCGCCCAGCTCCTCAGCTTCCTTCGCCGGCCTCCCACTGTTCGCCACGCCTACCTCCGCCCGTCATGAAGCTCTCCTTCCGCTGACGCAGCCGCCACCGCCCGACGCTGAGCGCGCTGCCGCCTGCGGCTCGACCCTCCTGTCTCTGCGCTGCCGAGCCCGCTGCGGCCCGGCTCCGCACAGCTCCACGCCCCGGCGCCACCTCGACCCCCTCTGCCTCTCGAGCCCGGCCAGCGAGTCCTCTGCCTCGTCACCGACCCCGTGCCCATGTTCCCTGCGTGAATCCCATGCCTCGTGTGTGCCTCTCCCCTCTGCAAGAAGCAAGCGACAGCACCGCCATCCATCTGCCCAGATCCCATGTTGAGCTAAGTGGAGATGCTCCGATAATCGTGATGCCACCCTGGTGCGCTGTGGAATGCTAGACCGACGCCGGAAGATCTTCGATGCCAAGGACGGCTATCCATGGGAACACAGACAAGACCG
This sequence comes from Avena longiglumis, assembly GCA_030063025.1. Lineage (NCBI taxonomy): Eukaryota > Viridiplantae > Streptophyta > Magnoliopsida > Poales > Poaceae > Avena > Avena longiglumis. The sequence goes on along the minus strand of CP125978.1, from coordinate 457,430,901 downwards.
TCGGGGCCCCCTCCTCGACAAGACCGGCTCTCGGTGTCGATGTTTTGAGGGATACACATGGTGCTACTCGGATACCCCGACATTAATCTCAAGATCGCCTACACGGATCTCCATGTTCTTCCTTCCGTCGCCGAGACCCTGAACGACAAGAACTCCTTCCCGAACCGATGCCGACGACGTCGCACGCCAAGATCTTCCGAGAAGCCCTGTCCCATGTGCCGACGTCTGCCCAAGCTCGTCCACGAGACCGTTGTCGTCGAGGACTCGCAACCCTCGGTGGACCCCCAAGATCTACGCCGCGGAACAACAAGGCCTTCGAGTTGGAACCGACAAGATCTGCATTCATGGACGCGGGAAACACCCCCGGAACTCCAAGATCGCCATGGGACGATAAGCACTTCACCCCGGACACCGAGACCCCGACGCGACAAGATCTACCCCCCCGATATCCGAGAACGACCCGGAGCCCGAGAACTTGCCGTCGAACCCTGGACCCTGAGACCGACCCCGAACCCCGGAAACCCCAAGATCGTCGAGACCCTCAATGTGTGACCTCTTATCCGAGAACCCTATTTTATAATATATAATAACAACTTGTTGCATATTTAATTGTCATACTCGCATGCATATCATGTGGTTTGGGGCCTTATGCCGATTCACCTAATAATTAAATATGGGGCCCATATGCGGGCAAATCTAATCTCATAATGGCCTCATTTAAACTTGTGTAGCGAACCGGTATCGAATCTAGCCTTGTTATAACAACATTTAAAATTGCGGGGTATCTAAGTAACATGCACCATCTAATTAATTGTCGGGACCCCGGTTCCACTTAATATTGACCTAATTGCATCGCACTTTTGCCATGCCATACATCATACATGCATCATGCCGATCTTCTGCCGTTGTATTAAATACTACCTCCGGTGTTTCTTCTAGTGTTTTGGTTCTTCGCGGATAAGGCCGTTGAGTTGATGTGAGCTTCGCCCCGATATTCGGTTGAACCTTCGACAATGTTTTCAGGCGAGCATCTCCCCCTTTCTACCTATCTTACCTTTATAGTATTTATTTTCCTCCTGTTGATCTATTGCTATCTGTGTTGCGATGCTTTAGTTTCCGTACCTGTGATATACCGTGCAGCCCTATATTGCCTTGGACACATCCTATTACCTGTTGTTTGGTAGATAGTTGGACTTGCGCGTCGTAGTCGCTTGCTCAAGTGCTGTTGCGTGTCGTCCAATGCCATAGATGTTGATGTATTGCCGCATGTTGCTGTTGGAGACGATTCTAGTTTTACTTATCGTCACTTTAATTTCTGTTTAACAACTAAAATTGAAATAAGCAGAGGCATCGGTGGGTGATAGATAATATTTGGTTTCCGGACGCCCACTTGTGTCCCGTAAGACCCCGAGTACTTGATACCTGTTCCTTGTTTTATCGCGCTATCCACATTCGGGGAGTATGGGATCCCCCTGAGCCAGAGCTTGATTCAGTCTTATTTCTTGGGGCCACAAACTAGTTTGAGGTTTTATTTACGATCCTGTACTTATGCCATGCTACTTTCTGTATTTAAATTGTGCGAGGAGCACCTTTATCTTAGGATCGTGGCGATTCATGGTGTCGACAAGCCCAGCCACACTTTCGTTCCCAATCGTCACGCCGTCCCCACAACCTTAAGCCCGTCTCGAGCGGCCGGCTTCGCTATGGGTTCTACTTAAGGTGACCCCTGAAATATTTCGAATCTGTGATTGTTCAGTCGTGAAAGCCTCGTTGGGTTTTGATTTGGTTTTTCCGAGGTTGATCGGCGTGTTGCTATTGGTGCACCCGGTAAAACTTTCTCAAAGCCGTGTCCGCGATATGGACGACTTGGAGCACGATATCTCGATCATAGACAAGCATAACTAAAGTTTACGCTATAAATTTGACTTATAATGACTAGTAATCAGCTTCACTATAATGGAATGGCTAATTAATACGCCCACAATTGCTTGTTTGGTTGTCGCCAGTGACAATTGTACGACTAGTAAATCTTGCAACTACAACGGAATGGCTGAATAAAAGTACCAACAAGCTGCTGGGTTTTGGGTTATCTCATGATAAATGTATCGACTAGTAAGTGTTGCCACTATCACGGAATGGTTAACTAAAAATGCCCATCGCTTACTTTATCGGGATGATTATCGAACTCGACTAGTAAAGTGCCGCAACTATAACTGAATAAGTAAAACTGCCAACTGTGTGAGTTCCTCGGTTGACTTCCTCGTTTGGTCTCGAGGGGGAAACACCAGGATGGGTTTGTTTTGGTGCTAGTTTCAGGTTGGATCCGGTTAGGTCATTCTCATCCCTCTCTGATATCCGCCAGTTGTATCGAGTCTCTATAGGTTGTACAGTTGCTGCCTTGCCGCCAGCTGATCCACCATACCTATGTAGGCGAGGACCGCCGAATTCTAGCCTCGCCATGTACTGGCCTCAGTACTGACGCTTCTTCTTTTTCCTTTGCCTTTGTCGGCACCCCTTTTGTTTAAGCAGGTTTGAGATCGACGTCGTTAGTGGTTACCCTTCGGCTTGGCACAGTGGTTATGGACGCCATTGGTTATTCTTCGTGGCTCTTAGCCCCATTTGCATCTTGTCCGTAGTCGGACGCCCATCGCTTTTCAAGGTGATTTGGATCTTTGTACCGTATATTTGTATTCTTGACTCTTTGAGTCGTTATATATATCTGCTCATGGGTCCCATCGAGGACTGTTGTGTAATGTTATTATTTCGCTTTCCACCCGCGAAAGTGCTGGTGGGCGCCTTTTGAATCGTTTCTATGCGGGTTTGGCGAATTTTTCAAACTTGCATAGGTGCGATTCGAGGGTGTTCTGAGTGGTATCGAGAGCTCATGAGCGATACCCACAAGTCCAAATCAGAGGATAACCTAGCTAACTATCAAGTAGAGTGTCAAAACTATTTTGGAAAAATCGGTTGGATAGATCTGATTAGGTCCGATTTTACTCCTTACCTCCTTTGTTCTTCTCTTACCTCACGTGATTTGAATCCGCTCTCTTCTTTCTCTTGAGTCCAGAATTCTCGTGGTTGGGTTTCGTTGCACCTTGGTTTCGCCTCCTCCGATAACGGTGTTCTCCCATCCGGTGTTCAAGCTGCCTGATGAATCCGTCTGCTGTGGTACCATTCTTTGTTCCTTGCTTGTGCCTTCCGGTGTTTCCGTTGCGACGACATCATCTATGCCAGATCTGATGCAGATTTCGCATCACTCCTTTGTTCCGAACCTCGCTTGTCGAGATCTTCAGTCTGATTCCGAGAATGGTTGTACTCTTTTCTACTGATTGTGCGGAGTAATAGTTTGGGTGCGTGATGGATTGGCCCCCATGCCGACTACCCCTTCTATTCGCTTGTGTACATTGAAGTGGATGAGAATGCATCGGTTCCCCCTCCCATCGAAGTTAGGGGTGGCTTTATTTGCGATACCTCTACCTTCGAACTTTTGTATCCGGAGTGTTCTCTCGACGATCACGGACAACTACCTCTTGTTAGTGGTGTCGCGAGGATCTACACGAAGCGAGAAGACGCAGACCGCCGACCTTCCTTCCGGTACCATGAGGCGGATCTCGAGGGCGAGATCCATTGTTAGTGGTGTCGAATTGTGGCATCCCGCAAAACCACTACTAGAAAATCGCGTTGATTTTGTGCATTGCATCATCGACATCATGTGTTGGTTGCATAAAACTATTTTTGCAAAGCCGATTTATTTGCCAAACGCCCCATCTTTAATCAAGTATCAAACCCCGGATGCAACCGGATATTTTGTTGTCAAAAACTATTTACAAAATTCGTCGCAATCAATTAAAGATATTAAATTATTTTGGGCGGGGCAGTCGAACGGGCCGATTGTCCCGAACGAACGCCCCAGAAAATTAATCGGTCCATCCATCCCGGCCCCTCTAAATCCTAAACTCACCCAACTAACCTACCCAGCCCAACCCTCCACCTCACCCTGGCCACTCCCCATGTGCCACCTCGCCCTCTCCTCTTCCCCCCACCAACCAGAAGCCGCCACATCACTTCCTCACCCCATCTCTCTCTCCCCTCTCTCTCACCTGCCCACCACACTCCCCACCAGCCAGCTCACTCCACGCACGCGCTTCACGCTGCAGACACGCCTGGCACACGACTCCACGCTGCCCGCAGGCCTCCTTCCCTTGGGACCCACACCGGCCCCACCCACGCTTCCAGCCAAGGCCAAGACTGCCCCACGCTGACCCGCCATCCCCAGCCACCACGACCGCCCCTGCCTTCTTCCTCCTCGCACCAAGTCTCCCCCCACCTCGACGCTCTCCTCCGCCGCCACGAACCTCTCTGCCTCCCCGCTTTCTCCCTTGGCGCCTCTTCGCCGAGCCCTTCTGCCGACCTCCAGGTCCTCCTCTCCAACCGCCTCACCCCAGCCTCCTGCCACGCCACGCTTCCCAACCCAGCACGACTCGCCGCCTGCTTCCTACGCCACGCCTCTCACCGCGCCCAAGGCCGCTGAGCCTCGCCGCCAGCCTCCGGCCGACCCGCCTCCCGCGCGCCCGGCTCGCCCCACCGTTCGCCGCTTACCTCCGCCTCGGTCGCGAGCTCTCCGCCGACGCAGCCACCGCCACCGCCCGGAGCGCTGCCGCCTGCGCTCGCCTCGACCTCCTGCTCTGCGGCCTGGCGAGCCTGCTCGCCCGGCTCGCACAGCTCCACGCCCGGCGCCACCTCGACCCCCTCCGCCTCTCGAGCCCGGCCGTGAGTCCTCGCCTCACACCGACCCCGTGCCCATGTTCCTGCGTGAATCCCATGCCTGTGTGCCTCTCCCTCTGCAAGAAGCGACAGACCGCCATCCATCCGCCTGATCCCATGTTGAGCTAAGTGGAGATGCTCGATAATCATGATGCCACCAGTGCGGCTGTGGAATGCTAGACCGACGGAAGATCTTGATGCCAGACGGCTATCCATGGAACACAGACAAGACCGTCGGGGCCCCTCCTCGACAAGACCGCTCTCGGTTTCGATGTTTTGAGGATACATGGTGCTACTCGGATACCCGACATTAATCTCAAGATCGCCTACACGGATCTCCATGTTCTTCCTTCCGCCGAGACCAACGACAAGAACTCCTTCCCGATGCCGACGACGCGCATGCGCCAAGATCTTCCGAGAAGCCTGTCCCATGTGCCGACGTCGCCCAAGCTCGCCCACGAGACCGTTGTCGCCGAGGACTCGCAACCTCGGACCCCCAAGATCTACGCCAGCGAACAACAAGGCCTTCGAGTTGGAACCGACAAGATCTGCATTCATGGACGGAAACACCCCGGAACTCCAAGATCGCCATGGACGATAAGCACTTCACCCCGACACCGAGACCCCGACGACAAGATCTACCCCGATATCCGAGAACGACCCGAGCCCGAACTTGCCGTCGAACCACGACTCGAGACCGACCCCGAACCCCGGAAACCCCAAGATCGTCGAGACCCTCAATGTGTGACCTCTTATCCGAGAACCCTATTTTATAATATATAATAACAACTTGTTGCATATTTAATTGTCATACTCGCATGCATATCATGTGGTTTGGGGCCTTATGCCGATTCACCTAATAATTAAATCTGGGGCCCATATGCGGGCAAATCTAATCTCATAATGGCCTCATTTAAACTTGTGTAGCGAACCCGTATCGAATCTAGCCTTGTTATAACAACATTTAAAATTGCGGGGTATCTAAGTAACATGCACCATCTAATTAATTGTCGGGGCCCCGGTTCCACTTAATATTGACCTAATTGCATCGCACTTTTGCCATGCCATACATCATACATGCATCATGCCGATCTTCTGCCGTTGTATTAAATACTACCTCCGGTGTTTCTTCTAGTGTTTTGGTTCTTCGCGGATAAGGCCGTTGAGTTGATGTGAGTCACCGATCTTGGTTGAACCTTCGACAATGTTTTCAAAGTAGCATCTCCCTTTCTACCTATCTTACCTTTATAGTATTTATTTCCTCTTGTTGATCTATTGCTATACGTGTTGCGATGCTTTAGTTTCGCACTGATATACCGTGCAGCCCTATATTGCCTTGGACACATCCTATTACCTGTTGTTTGGTAGATAGTTGGACTTGTGCGTCGTAGTCGCTTGCTCAAGTGCTGTTGCGTGTCGTCCAATGCCACAGATGTTGATGTATTGCCGCATGTTGCTGTTGGAGACGATTCTAGTTTTACTTATCGTCACTTTAATTTCTGTTTAACAACTAAAATTGAAATAAGCAGAGGCATCGTGGGTGATAGATAATATTTGGTTTCGACGCCCACTTGTGTCCCGTAAGACCCAGTACTTGATACCTGCCTTGTTTTATCGCGCTATCCACATTCGGGAGTATGGGATCCCCGAGCGAGCTTGATTCATCTTATTTCTTGGGGCCACAAACTAGTTTGAGGTTTTATTTACGATCCTGTACTTATGCCATGCTACTTTCGTATTTAAATTGTGCGAGGAGCACACTTTGCTTTTAGGATCGTAACGATTCATGGTGTCGACAAGCCCAGCCACACTTTCGGTTCCCGATGTTCTGACCGTCCCACAACCTTAAGCCCGTCTCGAGCCCGGCTTTGTTGGTTCTACTTAAGGGTGACCCTAAAATATTTCGAATCCTGTGATTGTTCATCGTGAAAGCCTCGTTGGGTTTTGATTTGGTTTTCCGAGGTTGATCGGCGTGTGTTGCTATTGGTGCACCCCGCGGGTAAAACTTTCCGAAAGCCGTGTCATGATATGGACGACTTGGAGCACTGAGATCTCGATCATAGACAAGTATAACTAAAGTTTACGCTATAAATTTGACTTATAATGACTAGTAATCAGCTTCACTATAATGGAATGGCTAATTAATACTGCCCACAATTGCTTGTTTGGTCGCCAGACAATTGTACGACTAGTAATCTTGCAACTACAACGGAATGGCTGAATAAAAGTACCAACAACTGCTGGGTTTTGGGTTTATCTCATACTATCTGTATCTGACTAGTAAGTGTTGGCACTATCACAGAATGGTTAACTAAAAATGCCCACTGCTTAGTTTATCAGGATGATTATCGAACGACTAGTAAAGTGCGCAACTATAATCGAATAAGTAAAGCGCCAACCGTGAGTTCCTCGGTTGACTTCCTCGTTTGGTCTCGGGGAAACACCAGATGGGTTTGTTTGGTGCTAGTTTCAGGTTGGATCCGTAGTCATTCTCATCCCTCTCGATATCCGCCGGTTGTATCGAGTCTCTATAGGTTGTGCGATGCTTGCCATTGCCGCTTGATCCACCATACCTATGTAGGCGAGGACCGCCGAATTCTAGCCTCGCCGTATACTTGCCTCAGTACTGACGCTCCTTCTTTTTCCTTTGCCTTTGTCGGCACCCCTTTGTTTAAGGTGTTTGAGATCGGCGTCGTTAGCGGGGTTACCCTTCCGCTTGGGCAGGGTTATGGACGCCATTGGTTATTCTTCAGGGCTCTTAGCCCCATTTGCAACTTGTCCGTAGTCGGACGCCCCATCGTTTTCAAGGTGATTTGGATCTTTGTACCGTATATTTGTATTCTTGACTCTTTGAGTCGCTGTTATATATATATATCTGTTCTGTGGGTCCCATCGAGGACTGTTGTGTAATGTTATTACTTCGTTTTCCACCCGCACGAAAGTGCCTGGTGGGCGCCTTTGAATCGTTTCTATGCGGGTTTGGCGAATTTTGCTCAAACTTGCATAGGTCTGATTCCGAGGGTGTTACATAGTGATTGGAGGACACGGTAAATCCCCAAAGCATTAGGAATCACTATACCCAAGCTTTGAAGTTTGTTTGCGTGCCCAGACATCTTAAGCACATGCTCACTGACGGAGCTGCCCTCTTCCATCTTGCAGTTAAAGAACTTTTCAGAAGCCTCATAGCTTTCAATTGCCGCATGAGTCTCAAAAATCAATTTGAGATCCTCGACAATATCATATGGGTCTGACTCTTCAAACCTTTTCTGAAGCTCCGATTCTAAACCATACAAGATAGCACACTGAACTATGGAGTACTGATTCTTCCGAGCGAGGTAAACATTCTTTACTTCATCAGAAGCATCAGCTACAGGTGGGTCACCCAGCGGTGCATCCAACACATAGGTCAAATTACCAGCTGTGAGGACAATCCTCAAATTGCGGAACCAATCCGCGAAGTTGCTTCCATTGTTTTTCAACTTTTCTTTCTCTAGGAACGCATTAAAATTGATGGTAGGGGCTGCCATTGATCTACAATATATTTGCAATAGTTTAGACTAAGTTTATGACAAATTGAGTTCAAATTAATTAATGAAATTAAACTAGGTGAACTCCCACTCAAAACAACATCCCTCACATTGTTTTAGTGATCACACGAACCAAATCCACTACATCAACACCGATCATCACGAGAGTTGATATAGTTTCAATGGCGAACAATCGTCATGTTCATCATATCTACTATATGATTCATGCTTTACCTTTCGGTAATCCGTGTTCCGAGACCATGTCTGTACATGCTAGGCTCGTCAAGATCAAACCTTAGTTTCGCATGAGCAACCGCTTGCTCACGTTGTATACACTTGCGAATCTAACACACCCAATCATCACGTGGTGCTTGAAACAACAAGCTTTAGCAACGGTGCTAACTAAGGGAAACACTTTATGATTTGAAATTCATGTGCATGAGGGATCATCTTATAATGCTACCGTCTACTAAGCAATACAAGATGCATAAAGGATTAACATCACATGCAATTCATAATGTGTGATATGATATGGCCTTTCTTATTTGTGCTTCCGATCTCCATCTTCAAGCACGAACATGATCTCCATCATCACCGGCATCGCATCAAGGTCAATGACGCTTCACCATGGTTGTCGTCCACCGGCTTCAACTATTACAACTACTTTGAATAGACACGCGGGTCTTAACATAAATTAAAGACAACCATATGGCTCCTGCCGGTTGCCAACTTACAATAAGGAACATTGCATACATCAAATATAATCACAATGATGGCCATATCACATCATCAAGACACCGCAAAACAAAGTTAGACGCCTCTACTTTCTTTGCATATTTTACGTGGTTTGGGGATTTCAATAAGTGTCGTTCTAACTTACGAACAAGAACCACAACATTGATACTAGCATTGTTGATTACCTGTAAATTGGATCTTAACTATGCTAGGAGAAACAGGCACCCAAAGCCACTTATGCAATACAAGTTGCATGTCAAGCGTGGAGCAAGTCTCATGAACGATGTCATGTAAGGTTAGCCCGGCGCTTCATCCCAACATACCGCAAGATGCAAAGTACACAAAAGCAATCTACAATAAAGCATCAACGCCCACAATGACCATTGTGTTCTACTCAGGCAATGATCTACATATAAACCTGGCTCGATACCCTTTGTAGGGTTCGTAGCATGGAAAACAAAATTTTCTATCGCATACAAACAAACAAGCCAAGATCTATCTACTAGATTGTAGCAAAGAGTCGATGGAATAACTTACCTCGAAGATTCCTAAGTGTTTAACGAGAGCGGATTCTCGTGGGTGATGTAGTCGTTTTTCCGATCTCAAGATCGTGTGGACGATCCTTCCGGCCACGCTCCGCAGTGGGTCACCGTTGATTGACGAAGACCTTCCTCTCCTTGTTCCAAAGGCAATGGAGGTTGTAGCACTCTCCTCGCGATTCCTAAGACAACGTGGTACCTAAGTAGAGGGAATCCCAGGCTTCGCCTTAAGCCGGTGCGAGTATGGTGGAGCTTATGAGAGAGGCTATTAGTGGTCTAGTAATTAGACACACCAATTAGAAGGCTCTAAACCAATTAGAAGGCTCTAAACCGCTGGCTAAAGCAATTAGAAGCTCTAAACCAAAACGGCTCTAAACCGGAGATTTAGAGGTAGAAAGTTGTGTGTTTAGGAGAGGAGCCCTGCCCCTCCTTTTATGGGTGGGGAGGCGCGGACAGGGGAGGGGAGTCCCTCCCCAAGTCGGCCTTGGGTGGCGCGCCGGCTTGGGGAGGAGACTCCTCCCTCAAGTCGGTTTCCAACTCCTCTTTCTTGTTTCCCACAGTTTCTTGTTTTAGCCGTTTGACTTTCAAACTGGACATTTGACTTTTCTGTTTTAGGATTCAATTTAATCCTTTATATGGGACAGCAAGAACACTTAGTACATGATGCAATCATTCCAATATGTAATGACACATTCATGTACCCCTCCCCGGAGTGGGACAATCCGAACCTTCTAGAATATTCGATGGAAACAGAATCATTCCCGAACTCAAACGGGACTTTCCTTATATGAATCTTATTCTCCGGACCATTCGGATCACCTCGTGATATCCGGATCCCATCCGAGACTCAACAACATTCGGTCTCTTTCTCATAATACCATAACTACTCAAACAACGTCGAATCCTTAAGTGTGTCTCCCTACGGTTCGTGAATTATGCGACATGATCGAGACACTTCTCGAACAATAACCAATAGAGGAATCGGAAATTCATATGGCTCCCACATATTTCTACGATTACTTTGCGATCGAATGAACCACTTACATACGATACCAATTTCCTTTGTCTCACGATATGTTACTCATCCGAGGTTATGATCGTCGGTATCTCGCATACCTAGTTCAACCTCACCGATAAGTACTCTTTCGCTCCGTGATATGTGATCCCTTGTGACCAAGTCACATGCTTGCAAGCCAATTGGATGACATTCCACCGAGAGGGCCCGAGTATATCTATCCGTCATGTGGATGGACAAATCCCACTCTTGATCCATGTGTTTCAACCAATACTTTCCGAACACTTAATGCCACCTTTATAGCCACCCGCCACGGTGTGGTGTTTGATGTCATCAAAGCATCCATCCGTAAAGGTGATATGCATGATCTCATGGTCAAGGAAGAATTAGGTTACTATGTATCGAAAAGCATATAGCAATTGAACTATTGAAATGACTTGATCTTTATGCTACGCTTATCTATAGGAGTATGTCCACCATATCATTCTCCTAACGATATGATCTTGTTGTTGATAACATCTCAATGTTCATGATAGGGAAACCACAATCATTGATCAACCAACAAGCTAGTGAAGTATAGAGGCTATACTAGGGACTTCAAATTAAGTTTACAAATCACACAAGTATCAATGTTTCCTTGTTAATACTATTATAGCATGAATGTAAACATTTATCATAAACACAAAGATATAATAATAACTACATTTATTATTGCCTCTAGGGCATATCTCCAACAATGTACACATAAGGGGTGTCTATGTTTCTTTACCATTTTACATGTTTATATCAATTCCTGAAAATATTAAACCATTTTAAAAGCGATTCTTTGCCACTTTACATCGACAGGGGGTAGTTTTTCACAGTGGTCTACCCATTGATTGACCAGTGGGGCTACCCACAGCTCGGGCAGCCCGCCAAATTTGAGGCGGCTTTCTGTCTTTCGTTGATGAAGCAGAGAAGTGAGATGGGGAAGAAGAAGAGGGACAGCACTATAGGAGTAGCATAGCATAGTAATATACATAATAGGCCTATCATGCACATACAAAAACATCACTAATGCAATATAGAAAAGATAGGACTTTTGATGACCAAAGTATCACTTGCTTTGATAGTAGAATATTTAGATACTCTCCTTAATATTGCAAATATCACACTCCTTAAAGTCTACAACAATACAATCAAGCAAAAATCACACACTCAAAACTACAACACAAATCAGCAAAACAATATAACGGAATGTATGCAAGCATGCAACAATATCATTTTATTGAAAAAGTTGTTCCAACAAAGTTCTGAACATTACAAACACCTGCCGGTACTTTTTATAAAGGTGGAATTCCAATTGGAACCAAGTTAGTGCAATTAAGTTATTTAAATTATTTTTCTTTTATTAGAAAAGCTTTATTCAATGGGATATTTTATACTACAATTAAATTATATGTTTTATTTCAAATGTTAATTTTTATGGTCAGAGGGTTTAATATACAACCATTTGCAAAAGGATTCACTCAAAAATAATTTACACAATAATTTTTATACTCAAAATACTCCTCAAATGGTTCTGCCTAAAACTCAGTTTTTACAAAAGTAATTGAACAAAATGGGGTTACTGAAGTGAATTTCTCATTTTTCTGAATCCAGGGACATATTATTTCTTATATTTGGATTTATGGTTGATTTTATATGAATTTTTGAAGTTGACAGCTATTTCTATTTATTTTGTAATTAAGAAACCCTAATTTCCATCGTGACAGGTAATGTGGCTGGTTCTTATTGGTCAGTACCGATTTGGCCGGATTGGAAACGTGGGCTGTTGGATCTTAAGGGAAACGAACGATCCAGATTGGCTGATACTGCTTCGGTATATGATCTAATGCTGGCCCTCGGATGCAGATCCAATGGATCTCATCACTTGGCCATGAGCTGGCAGTGCTGCTCACTACGCGCGGCGGCGACGCGTCGGGAGGGTGGTGCTCCGGCGATTCCAAAGGGGTAAGGGGAGCGTGGACTATTACCAGAGGTTGCGGTGGTCGAGGTGGGCTCAGTGGTGGTCGCGGTTGAGGAAGGGGTGCTCGTGTTCATCCTAGATTACTCGCCGGAGTTGCGCTTGCGGGCGGCGCTTGCAGACGAAGACGATGTCGAGTATCTGGGGCTCGAGCAAGCAAAACAGGGCATCAATGGGGCGCACTAGGTCCTGTATGAGACGTTGGTGGCCAAAGTAGGGCGGAGGAAGGATAGGTCTCACCGGAATTTGTCGGCAAACAGGGACAGCAGAAGGATGGCGTCGATGCCGACGATTGCAAATGCCCCGCTTCGATTCCTTTTGCGGGAAGATAGAGGGGAACGAGGCGGAGCTCGTGGCAGGGTCAGCAAGGCGGCAGAGCTCGGGCAGCCTGCCGGTGTCGTGGGGCGGCGTCTCCTGTGTGCGCGTCGATGAAGCAGAGAAGTGAGATGGGGAAGAAGAAAAGGAGGCGCGTCAGTTATAAACGAAGGGCCTTTTGACCCAGTTGGTGGCTCCAACCGGGACTAAAGGGTCATACGTCCCGGTTGGAGCCACCAACCGGTACGTACACTCCACCTTTTTTTCATCAGTCCAAGGGGGCGCGCGCAGGGGTCTTTAGTCCGGTTGGTGGCTCCAACCGGGACGTATGACCCTATTTTCAAAAAATTTCAGAAATTTTCTCTCTCTTCCCGCCTTATTTTTTATGTTGGGGTTTAAATTTGTAATGTTTTTTAAATGATAATTACTTTGGAATTTAGAAAAACTTTAAACATAAAAAGTGTTTGAATTTGAATAAATAATTCAAAACCATTTTACATTTTAAAATAATTAATGTAACCATTTAAACTATGAACCATTTAAAATTAAAAATGAATTAACTTATATTTTTTGAATATTAATTTGGAATTTAGAAAAACTTTAAACATAAAAAGTGTTTGGATTTGAATAACTAATTCAATACCATTTTGTGTTTTTAAAAATAATTAATGTAACCATTTAAAATTAAAAATGAATTAACTTATATTTTTTGAATATTAATTTGGAATTTAGAAAACTTTAAACATAAAAAGTTTTTGAATTTGAATAAATAATTCAAAACCATTTTCTATTTTTAAAAATAATTAATGTCACCATTTAAACTATGAACCATTTAAAATTAAAAATGAATTAACTTATATTTTTTGAATATTAATTTGGAATTTAGAAAAACTTTAAACATAAAAAGTGTTTGGATTTGAATAACTAATTCAAAATCATTTTATGTTATTTAAAATAATTAATGTACCCATCTAAAATTAAAAATGAATTAACTTATATTTTTTGAATATTAATTTGGAATTTAGAAAAACTTCAAACATAAAAAGTGTTCGGATTTGAATAACTAATTCAAAACCATTTTCTGTTTTTAATTTGGAGTTGAATTAACTTATAATTTTTATATATTAATGGGCGGCAAAAAAAGGACGGGAAATAATGGACGGGAAGAAAATTTTATTAGGATAGAACTGGAATTAAAGTACATAACGCAACTAACACTAAGTTATATAGAAGAACTGAAAATTAAGATACATGGCCAGATTAAGACACAATCGGCCGAACTTGTTTTGCAATGTTGGAGTGATTCAGTCATGCTCCTGCCTACACCTGTGATACTCGCCACTGTAGTCATCGTACTACGCCATCGTCATGCTGTCATCGTCGGGTCGCCGTAGTTGAACCTTGAAGGCTGAGCACGAGTGGGATGGACTTGAGGGTAGGCGGGGTTATAGTCGTGGTCGTGTCGTGAGGCCATGACGCCTGAGAGTCGTGGCGCCACCACGACCGACGGCCTCGTTGAAGTTCGGAGGAGGTGGGCCATCCTCCTCGTGCCTGGCGAGCTCCCTCTCACGCCGATCCACGAAGAAGGCTTCCCAAGTCGGAAAATAGTCGGGATGCCATCTGGGATTCCTCCGCTGCTCCGGCGTGAGCTCGAACTAGTAGTGGTTCGTGATGGCCATCCGGCGCGCTACACCTAGAGTGTGGCGCCCCGCAAAAACCACTACTAGAAAATCGCGTTGTTTTTGTGCATTGCATCATCATGACCGCATGCTCATGTCCTCATGCCGCATTGCATTTGAGCATCATCATCATGCATGGTTTTAGTCCAAACTATTTTCGAAATGCCTAGTTTTGTTTTCTAAATATTCCCGTCTTTATTCAAACACAAAACCCGGGTCTCCGGAATATTTTGTTTTGTCTGCCCGCGGTTTGCAAAAGCCTCGTTTTAAATAAATAAAATAGTTAAATTATTTTTGGGAGGCCACCAGTTCGAAAGCCTAGCCGCCACCTCGATAAAATCCTACCTACCTTAATCTACCCTAACCTTTTCTACCAAAAACCCTACCCTATTTTCCCTACCCAGCCCCTCCACCTCACCCCCTCCAATCCCATGTCGCCACCTCACCCTGGCCCAATCCTCCAGCCAACCACCACGCGCCACCTCACCTCTGGCCCCTGTCCCGCCACCCACTCCACCTGCCGCCAGCCACCCGGCCCCACCCACTCGCCCTCACGGAAACCACCCCGACCCCGCCTGGCCCCACCACTCCCCACGCGCTGCCCCATCTCTCTCTTCCTCACGCAATCCCCGCTGCCGCTTTCCCCTCTTCGGACACCGCCGCCGGTCGCCATCCTCGCCCTCTGTCCGCCCCGCCCTCGCGACCCTGGCCTCCCTCAGGTGTAGCGCCGCCGCCTCCCTCTCCTTGTCTCGACCGGCCGCCCTCCTCCACCTCTGCCGCCTCCCCTCCGACGCGAGCTCCGACCGCCGCGTTCCCGGACGCCTCGAGCCCAGCCCCTCTGTTCCGGCCACCGCCTCCGCCATGCGCTGGAGCGCCGCCAGTCGCTTCGCGTCCATGAGCAAGCTCTCATGATGCGCCTCTGCTTCCTCTCGGCCGCCGGCCTCCTCCTCCTCCGGCCGCGCCTCCTCGCCCTTCGCCTCTCTGCGACCCGCCGCCCGCACCCTCCTCCTTCTCGCTCGATTTCTCCCTGCCGCCATCTCCTCCTCGGAGCTTCTTCGCCTCGCTGTAGCCACACCGAACGGCCTACCTCGCCTTCCCCTCTCCGCAGCCACCGCCTTGCTGGCTCTCTCCGCCCGGAGCCCTCCCGAGGCCGCCTCGCTGCTGCCTCACTCCTCCGCCCCGCCGCCATCATGCGCCCGGCTGCCGTCCTCTACACTTCGCCCGCGCCCAGCCGGACGTCGTTCGCCTCAAGCAGGCGCCTTCGATGCTGCCGTCTATAGACCTCCAGCGTTTCCACCGCCAGATACGTTATCCGCGCCGTCGGTGGGAAATCCGTTCTGCGCGCCACCGCTCTCGTCTGCCCGTTTTCCCTAACGCTGCCTGCGTTGTCTCCATCGTGCGTGTCTGCAGACAAGCTTCCTCACACATGTGAGTCTTGGCGCCGCCACTACATGTGTGTTCTTCCTTCGGCACTTGTGGTGTTTGATGCTGCTTGTGTGTTTGTGTGTTTAGGATGCTCACAGTCCGTGAGACCGCCCCAGAATTCCAGACCGACTCGGTCCCTGTTCCCCAACCAGAACAACTACCCAAAGGACACCAATAAAACAAGTTCTCCTCGTCGACGGACCGGCTTGATGCCAAAGATCCTGACATCGGTCCAAGATCATCGTCGCGGATCTTCATGGACACCAAGTTCGCCTTCCCGGGATCCGACGCCACGGAACGAGCCCCAAGACCTAGAATCGAAGATCCGAAGACCAAGACTGAACCTCGCCGAACCCCAAGAACCAAGTGCGCCGAAACTCTAATGTGTGACCCTTTCCGAGCCCCATATTTTTATAATATGATATATATATGTTGCATATATTTGTACATGCTTGCATTCATCTCATCTTGTGTGGTTTGGGGGCCTTATGCCAATTCACCTCATAATTAAATATGGAGTCGATATGCGGGATATCTTTGTCTTATTCCGGACTCCATTTAAATTGGCATAGCGAACCGAAGCCATGTTTTCTCTTGCTAATCCAACATTTAATTTGCGGGGTAGATAAATAACTCGAACCTAATAATAAATGTCGGGACCCTGGTTTCCGCTTAATATTGCCTAGTTGCATCGCACCTTTGCCATGTCATACATCATACATGCATCATGCCCGATTTTCTACCGTAGTATTAAATAGTCCAACCGGTGTTTCTTCTAGTGTTTTGCTTCTTTGCGGATTAGGCTGATGAGTTGATGCGAGTGTCGACCCGATCTTCGGATGAACCTTCGGCAATGTTTTCAGGCGAGCATCTCTTCCCCTTCTACCTATTTTGCTTTTATAGTATTTATTCCCTCCTGTTGATCTATTGCTATCTGTGTTGCGATGCTCTAGTTTTCGTACCCGAGATATCCCTTGCAGCCTTATATTGCCTTGGACACATCCTATTACCTGTTGTTTGGTAGATAGTTGGACTTGCGCGTCGTAGTCGCTTGCTCAAGTGCTATTGCGTGTCGTCAAGTACCACAGTTGTTGGAGTATTGCCGCATGTTTAATGTTGGAGATGATCATGGCTTTAATTATTGTTTAATAACTAAAATTGAAGTAGGTAAATGCAGAGGCAATTGGGCAATAGATGTTATTTGGTTGTTAACCGTCCACTTGTGTCCGTGGGACCCGAGTTCTTGACACTGCTAGAGATCGAGCGCTAACCACGGTGGGTGTATGGGCACCCCATCGATTTAGTACCTGATTCCAAGTCTTGTCTTTGGGGCCACAAGGTAGTTTGGAGCTTTATTACTATCCTGTACTTATGCCATGCTTTATCGCTTAATTTAAAATTGTGCGAGGAATGCACTGATCGCTTAGGAAGCGGAGTGTTTTCCAGATCGACAAGCCTGACACACTTTCGGGTTCCCGTCGTTACAACCAGCAGCGCAAAACCCCGGGTCCGTTTCGGAGCCGGCCAACTTCGTTGCGGGTAGCTTAGTGGGGTGGCCCCCCGTGCTTGCTTTGGGTCTGGGAAACGTCGTGTCCGAAACCCCGTCGACATACCGTTGGGTGTATGTTTTGTGATCTTGTACCTACCTGATCCGACAACAAGGGTGTAGGTGCGTGTGGAAACTTTGGTGCACCGCGAGGTGTTTAATTTTCGAGAAGCCGTGTCCGCGGTTATGGACGACTTGGAGCACAGTTCTCGATCATAGACAACTATAACTAAAGTTTACTGTTATAATTTGACTTGTGTCCGATATGACTAGTAATCAGCTTCACGACAACGGAATGGCTAAATAAAAGTACCAACAACTGCTGGGTTTGGGATATCTCATGCTAATTGTATCTGACTAGTAAGTGTTGAAACTACAACGGAATGGTTAACTAAAAGTGCCAACTTCTTATTATATCAGGATAACTATCTATACCTGACTAGTAATTGCTGCAACGATAACTGAATAAATAAAACTGCCAACTGTGTGAGTTCCTCGGTTGACTTCCTCGTTTGGTCTCGAGGGGGAAATACCAGGATGGGTATGTTTGGTGGTAGCATCAGGTTGGTTCCTAATAGGTCTTTCTTATCCCCCCTTTGATATAGCCGACAGTTATATCGAGTCTCTATAGGTTGTTTAGTGCATGCTGCGCTGCCGCTTCAGTCCACCATACCTATGTAGGAGAGCACCGCCGAATTCTAGCCTCGCCGTGTACTGGCCTCGATCTTGACCGCCTTCTTTTTCCTTTGCCCTTTGTCGGCACCCCTTTGTTTAAGCAGGTTTTGAGATCGACGTCGTTAGTGGTTACCCTTCCGCTTGGCCCGGGCAGGGTTATGGGCGCCATTGGTTATTCTTCGGGCTCTTAGCCCCATTTGCATCTTGTCCGTAGTCGGACGTATCATTTTCAAGGTGATTTGGATCTTTGTCTGTATATCTGCATTTTGACTCTTTGAGTCGTTGTTGTATATATCTGTTTGTGGGTTCCATCGAGGACTATTGTGTAATGATATTACTGCTTTTCCACCCGCACGAAGTGCTGGTGGGCACCTTTGAATCGCTTTCTATGCGGGTTTGGCGGAAGCGCTAAAACTTGCATAGGGCCGATTCTCGAGGGTGTTCTGAGTGGTATCGAGCTCAGCTATTGCGATACCCCACAAGTGCAGCCTGTAGGATAACCTAGCTAACGGCCGAAGTAGAGTGTCAAAACTATTTTTGCAAAATCGGTTGGATAGTTCTGATTAGGTCTGATTTTACTCCTTACCCCTCTGCTGCTCTCCTCTCACCTCTGCGTGTTTTGAATCTGCTCTCTTCTCCCTCTCCGAGTCCAGGATTTCTCGTGGTTGGGTTCCATCGTACCTTCAGGGTTTCGCTTCCTCCTTTGGTAACGGTGTTGCTACATCTGGTCTTCATGCTATCCGAGGAATCCTTCGTCTGGTGGACTTCTATTTGTTCCTTCTCGTGCCTTCCGGTGTTTTTCGACGCGACGACATCATCTACGCCAGATCCGATGCAGAGTCTGCATCACTCCTTTGTTTCCGAAGCCCGATTGTCGAGATCTTCAGTCTGATTCCGAGAATGATTGCACGCTTTTCTACTGATTGTGCAGAGTAATAGTTTGGGTGCGTGATGGATTGGCCCCCATGCCGACTACTCACTCTATTCGCTTGTGTACACTGAAGTGGATGAGAATGCATCGGTTCCTTCTTTCTATCGAAGTTAGCGGTGGCTTTATTTGTTGATACCTCCACCTTCGACCTTTTGTTCCCGGAGTGTTCTCTCGACGATCACGGACAACGACCTCTTGTTAGTGGTGTCGCTAGGATCTACACGAAGCGAGAAGATTCAGATCGCCGCCCTTCTTCCCGGTACCATGAGGCGGATCTCGAGGGCGAGATCCATTGTTAGTGGTGTCGAATTGTGGCGCCCCGCAAAAACCACTACTAGAAAATCGCGTTGTTTTTGTGCATTGCATCATCATGACCGCATGCTCATGTCCTCATGCCGCATTGCATTTGAGCATCATCATCATGCATGGTTTTAGTCCAAACTATTTTCGAAATGCCTAGTTTTGTTTTCTAAATATTCCCGTCTTTATTCAAACACAAAACCCGGGTCTCCGGAATATTTTGTTTTGTCTGCCCGCGGTTTGCAAAAGCCTCGTTTTAAATAAATAAAATAGTTAAATTATTTTTGGGAGGCAGTCAGCCAGGCCCGAAAGCCTAGCCGGCCACCTCCAGATAAAATCCTACCTACCCAGAATCTACCCTAACCTTTTCTACCAAAAACCCTACCCTATTTTCCCTACCCAGCCCCTCCACCTCACCCCCTCCAATCCCATGTCGCCACCTCACCCTGGCCCAATCCTCCAGCCAACCACCACGCGCCACCTCACCCCTGGCCCCTGCCCCGCCACCCACTCCACCTGCCGCCAGCCACCCGACCCCACCCACTCGCCCTCACGGAAACCACCCCGACCCTGCCTGGCCCCACCACTCCCCACGCGCTGCCCCATCTCTCTCTTCCTCACGCAATCCCCGCTGCCGCTTTCCCCTCTTCGGACACCGCCGGTCGCCATCCGCCTCCTGTCCGCCCTCGCGACCCTAGCCTCCCTCAGTGCCGCCGCCGCCCCTCTCCTTGCCTCGACTGCCGCCTCCTCCACCTCTGCCGCCTCCCTCCGACGCGAGCTCCGTTCCCGGCCGCCTCGAGCCCGGCCTCCTGTTCGCCACCGCCTCATGCGCCTGGAGCGCGCGTTACTGCGTCGCCCAGCGAGCCCAGCGGATGCCTCGCTTCCTCTCGCCGGCCTCCTCCTCCTCCGGCCGCGCCTCCTCGCCCTTCGCCTCTCTGCGTCTCCGGCGCACGCGACCCGCTCGCCCCGCACCCCTCCTTCCTCTCGCTCGATTTCTCCCTGCCGCCGCCATCTCCTCCCTCGGAGCTTCTTCGCCAAGACAGGACCCGTGTACACGCCTGTAGCCACGCCAACGGCCTCGCTTCCTCTCCGCCTTGCCTTGCCTGCTGGCTCTCTCGCGAGCCTCCCGAGGCCGCCTCTGCCGTCCTCGCCCTCCGCCCGCCGCCATGAAGCCCTGCGCCAGTGGCCGCCGTCCTCTACACTCGCCCGGGGCCGCGCTCCAGCGCCTGACGTCGCTCGCCTCAGTCGGCAGTGTGCGCCGCTCGATGCTGCCGTCTACAGAGCACCTCCCTGGCTGTGCCACCTCCGCATACGGCTTATCCCGTGCCTTCCGGTGGCAGCCGTCCGTTTCCTGCGTGCCACACCGTCCTCCGTCTGCCCGTTTTCCCCAATGCTGGCCGCCTCGTCTCTGTTGTCTCCAGTGCGTGCCTGATGCAGATGCTTCCACTCAAGCACATGTGAGTGCTGAGCGCTGCCACTACATGTGTGTTCTTCCTTCGGCACTTGTGGTGTTTGATGCTGCTTGTGTGTTTGTGTGTTTAGGATGCTCACAGTCCATGAGACCGCCCCAGAATTCCAGACCGACCCGGTCCCTGTTCCCCAACCAGAACAACTACCCAAAGGGCACCAATAAAACAAGTTCTCCTCGTCGACGGACCGGCTTGATGCCAAAGATCCTGACATCGGTCCAAGATCATCGTCGCGGATCTTCATGGACACCAAGTTCGCCTTCCCGGGATCCGATGCCACGGAACAAGCCCCAAGACCTAGAATCGAAGATCCGAAGACCAAGACTGAACCTCGCCGAACCCCAAGAACCAAGTGCGCCGAAACTCTAATGTGTGACCCTTTCCGAGCCCCATATTTTTATAATATGATATATATATGTTGCATATATTTGTACATGCTTGCATTCATCTCATCTTGTGTGGTTTGGGGGCCTGATGCCAATTCACCTCATAATTAAATATGGAGTCGATATGCGGGATATCTTTGTCTTATTCCGGACTCCATTTAAATTGGCATAGCGAACCGAAGCCATGTTTTGTCTTGCTAATCCAACATTTAATTTGCGGGGTAGATAAATAACTCGAACCTAATAATAAATGTCGGGACCCAGGTTTCCGCTTAATATTGCCTAGTTGCATCGCACCTTTGCCATGTCATACATCATACATGCATCATGCCCGATTTTCTACCGTAGTATTAAATAGTCCAACCGGTGTTTCTTCTAGTGTTTTGCTTCTTCGCGGATTAGGCCGATGAGTTGATGCGAGTGTCGACCCGATCTTCGGATGAACCTTCGGCAATGTTTTCAGGCGAGCATCTCTTCCCCTTCTACCTATTTTGCTTTTATAGTATTTATTCCCTCCTGTTGATCTATTGCTATCTGTGTTGCGATGCTCTAGTTTTCGTACCCGAGATATCCCTTGTAGCCTTATATTGCCTTGGACACATCCTATTACCTGTTGTTTGGTAGATAGTTTGACTTGCGCGTCGTAGTCGCTTGCTCAAGTGCTGTTGCGTGTCGTCAAGTCCCACAGTTGTTGGAGTATTGCCGCATGTTTAATGTTGGAGATGATCATGGCTTTAATTATTGTTTAATAACTAAAATTGAAGTAGGTAAATGCAGAGGCACAGGTGGGCAATAGATGTTATTTGGTTGTTAACCGTCCACTTGTGTCCCGTAGGACCCCGAGTTCTTGACACCTGTTCCGAGATCGAGCGTGCTAACAACAGGTGGGGTGTATGGGCACCCCCATCGATTTAGTACCTGATTCCAAGTACTGTACCGGGGGCCACAAGGTAGTTTGGAGATTTATTACTATCATGTACTTATGCTATGCTTTACTGCTTAATTAAAATTGTGCGAGGAATGCACCTGTACTGTTTAGGGAAGCGGAGTGTTTTCGCGGTATCGACAAGCCCAGACACACTTTCGGGTTCCTGGCCACATACCATCGACGCAAAACCACAGGTCCGTTTGAGCCGCCAACTTCGCTATGGTAGCTTAGTGGGGTGGCCTCCCGTGCTTGCTTTGGGTCTGGGAAACATCGTGTCCGAAACCCCGTCGACATACCGTTGGGTGTATGTTTTGTGATCTTGTACCTACCTGATCTGACAACAAGGGTGTAGGTGTGTGTGGAAACTTTGGTGCACCCCTGCAGGGTTTAATCTTTTCGAGAAGCCGTGTCCGCGGTTATGACGACTTGGAGCACAGTTCTCGATCATAGACAACTATAACTAAAGTTTACTGTTATAATTTGACTTGTGTCCGATATGACTAGTAATCAACTTCACGACAACGGAATGGCTAAATAAAAGTACCAACAACTGCTGGGTTTGGGATATCTCATGCTAATTGTATCTGACTAGTAAGTGTTGAAACTACAACGGAATGGTTAACTAAAAGTGCCAACTGCTTATTATATCAGGATAACTATCTATACCTGACTAGTAATTGCTGCAACGATAACTGAATAAATAAAACTGCCAACTGTGTGAGTTCCTCGGTTGACTTCCCCGTTTGGTCTCGAGGGGGAAATACCAGGATGGGTATGTTTGGTGGTAGCATCAGGTTGGTTCCTAATAGGTCTTTCTTATCCCCCCCTCTGATATAGCCGACAGTTATATCGAGTCTCTATAGGTTGTTTATTGCATGTTGCGCTGCCGCTTCAGTCCACCATACCTATGTAGGCGAGGACCGCCGAATTCTAGCCACGCCTGTAATGGCCTCGATCGACCGCTCTCTTTTTCCTTTGCCCTTTGTCGACCCCTTTGTTTAAGCAGGTTTTGAGATCGACGTCGTTAGCGGGTTACCCTTCCGCTTGGCTCGGCAGGTTATGGACGCCATTGGTTATTCTTCAGGGCTCTTAGCCCCATTTGCATCTTGTCCGTAGTCGGACGCTGTATCATTTTCAAGGTGATTTGGATCTTTGTACTGTATATCTGCATTCTTGACTCTTTGAGTCGCTGTTGTATATATCTGTTTTGTGGGTTCCATCGAGGACTATTGTGTAATGATATTACTTCGTTTTCCACCCGCACGAAAGTGCCTGGTGGGCACCTTTGAATCGTTTCTATGCGGGTTTGGCGGGAAGCGCTAAAACTTGCATAGGGCCGATTCTGAGGGTGTCACATAGAGGGACAGGAGGAACCGGCACGCCTCCGGCGCTCATCACAGCCAACCGGGACACAGTAGCCCGGCGGGCAGGGGTAGTGCTATGGTGGAAGCCATGGGAAAGAGTGATTAGGTTGCAGATATGAGTCTAGAGATGTGCAATGACAATGCAGGCCAACCCTACATATATATATAGTGAGAAATGGCAAGAAGATAACTGGAGGGGAGAAATGGCGGGAAGAAATGGCGGGAAGAACTGGCGGGAAAAATGGCGGGAAGAAATGGCGGGAAGAAAAATGGCTCATTTAATACATATACTGTTAACAGAAGAAATATGACATTGATTTCCATGTTGAGATACATATATGTGCCAAAAATGGCTCAATTAATACATATAGTCAATCTTATGATCGCGGGAAGAAACGGCGGGAAGAAATGGCGGGAAGAAACTTGGGTTTAGGGTTTAGGGTTTTGTGAAGGTTTTTTCGAGCAACGTTAGAACTTGCATTGGATCTCTGAAGAAACCATATATTGTGAGTCTAAAAATGATTTTTTCGAAAAATCACAGGCGTTAGATCATGTACTTGTAGTACAAACCGGACCCACTTCCTACCGATTCGGCAGACATTTGTCCTTTTTACCCGGGATGGACGAAAAGGTTTGAGATGTCCCGGTTGGGAGATAGTCCATGTAAGGTGGTCTAGTATTTTAGGAAAATGGGACGGTAGCATTCTGAAACAGCATTTTGGTTGTTACTTCACAAAACGACCCGTTTTTTGTGCTCGGAAAATAGAAAATGGCTTTTCCGTGCCACGAAAAGGAAAACTTCCTCCTGAAACATTGTTCTCCATACCAGTGTCCACATGCATGCATAATATGGGCACATCATCACAAACTATGCCGTGATTCAGCACATAACATCGGTCATTTGGACCGAAAGGCATGAAACCTCGAACATGATAGGTCATTTTGTGAAGGATTTTTCGAGATATAATCAATATACCAAGTCTGGTATTTTTCCTTTCAACTATGTCACATAATATGACACCACTCAGAAGGATTTTCATTGTTCGGATTTTTTTGAATTTCTTATGCCCGTTTTGAATTTTTTGAATTTCTAACTATGGTCGAACTGGCGTGCATGAAGATAGGGGACGAGCATCGTTAGAACTTGCATTGGATCTCTGAAGAAACCACATATTGCGAGTCTAAAAATGATTTTTTCAAAAAATCACGGGCGTTAGACCATATACCTATAGTACAAACCGGACCCACTTCCTACCGATTGGGCAGACATTTGTCTTTTTTACCCGAGATTGACGAAAAGGTTTGAGATGTCCCGGTTGGGAGATAGTCCATGTAAGGTGGTCTAGTATTTTCGAAAAATGGGACGGTAGCATTCTGAAACAGCATTTTGGTGGTTACTTCACAAAACGACCCGTTTTTTATGCTCGGAAAATGGAAAATGGCTTTTCCGTGCGACGAAAAGGAAAACTTCCTCCTACAACATTGTTCTCCATACCAATGTCCACGTGCATGCATAATATGGGCACCACAACATTGATAGGTTCATCTTTAGTTCCGGTTGGAGGGATTTCGGCAGGCTGGGCCAATCAGCACTAATGATAGGGTGAGTGTCGACATTATGTCGTGCGGCGTGTACCTTCTCCCGGATGGTGTCGCCAATCGGGACTAAAGATTAACCTTTAGTCCCGGTTGGAGATACCAACCAGGACAAAACACGAGTCAGCACTAATAATAGGGGTGAGTGTCGACATTATGTCGTAAGTGTCGACACTATGCCGAGCTGCTTGTACTATAAATAGGCATCCTTGTGAGTCCGGTCTTCCAGCCAGATTGAGGCATCTCCAATATTTTTTTCGAGAGCAGGGACACCACTACCATTTTCGAGGAGATGCCGATCGCCCTCCCAAGCATCTCCAAGAAACTGGTCATAGAGGCACTCCCTAATATGTGAAATTAGTTAGCTCCCAGGTGTATTGATCTAGTTAGAGAAGTTACAAGTTGCAAAATGGTGTGCGAGAGCAGGGACACCACTACGACCAGTTTCAGGGAGATGCCTCCGAATCCCAGTCCTCCGGCATCTCCAAGAATCTGGTCATAGAGGCACTCCCTAATATGTGACCACGCGCGTTTGGAGATCAGATCTTAATGGTAAGTACGAATCGAGACAACTTCTTCATAGTTCGGGAAAGTCGTTCTATGAATCGGGACTAAAGGCCCCCTTTAGTCCCGGTCCAGCCACAAAATGGGACTAACACTCAAGACATTTATTAATATTAAAAACCGAGACTACAAAACCGGGACTAAAGGCCCCCCTATATATAGTCCCGGTCAAGCCACAAAACGGGACTAACACTCAATACATTTATTAAACTTGAAAAATTGCAAACATCATAAGATATCCCGGCCAGACATGAACTAGAGTTACACAATATGAGCATGAACTTCTTGGCATATGTCCTTCCTTATGATCGCTTCAGACGTAACCATGGAGCATCTTCTTTACTTAACAGAATGCTTGGGTCCGTTTTCACTATGAAGGGCGGAATTTTATCAAACTTAGTATAATATTCTGACATGTCTGTCTTGTCCTTGATTCCCACGATGTTTCTTTTCCCTAAAAGAACTATGTGACGCTTTGGCTCATCATATGATGTATTCATTTGCATATTTTTTTCTTTTTTTCGGTCTGGAGGACATGTCCTTCACATAGAAAACCTGAGACACATCATTGGCTAGGACAAATGGTTCATCTCTATAACCAAGATTATTGAGATCTACTGTTGTCATTCCGTACAACTGGTCTATCTTTACCCCTTCCCCATTCAGGTTGACCCATTTGCAGCGAAACAAAGGGACCTTTTGTCCTTTTGTCCATTCTCGTCTGTTGCATAGTATGTGTCCTTTTGTCCATTCTCGTCTGTTGCATCAAAGCGGACACCACTATTTTGGTTGGTGCTCTTTTTATCTTGGGCGATCATGTAGAATCTATTCCCATTTATTTCGTACCCTTGGAAATTCAATATAGTAGAAGATGGTGACGCGGCCAACAAGTATAGATGATCTCCAATAGTGGTATCATTCAAGAGATGTGTCTGCATCCAACCACCAAAAGACTTCATGTGTTCATCTGTAATCCATGATTCAGGCTTCCCCGAGTTTTTGGAGCGTACAATATTCTTGTTTTCCTCGATATATGAAGCTGCCAAGGTGGAATTATGTAGAACTGTGTAGTGTGCTTTAGTGAAAGAATCCTCGTCCCTACATATCATTGCTTTCTTTCCTAGCGTGCCTTTTCCACTTAGTCTTCCCTCATGCCGCGAGTCAGAAACACCAATCGGCTTAAGGTCAGGAATAAAGTCAACACAAAACTCAATGACCTCCTCTGTTCCATATCCCTTGGAGATGCTTCCTTGTGGTCTAGCACGGTTATGAACATATTTTTTTAAGACTCCCATGAACCTCTCAAAGGGGAACATATTTTGCAGAAATACAGGACCGAGAATGGCAATCTCTTCCACTAGGTGAACTAGGAGATGCGTCATAATATTGAAGAAGAATGGTGGGAACACCAACTCAAAACTAACAAGACATTGTACCACATCCTTCTGTAACCTTGGCAGAATATCTGGATTGATTAACTTCTGAGATATTGCATTGAGGAATGCACACAGCTTCACAACGGGTACTCGAACATTTTCCGATAGAAGCCCCCTCAATGCAACCGGAAGCAACTGCGTCATAATCACGTGATAGTCATGAGACTTCAGGTTTTGGAACTTTTTCTCTGCCATATTTATTATCCCCTTTATATTATATGAGAAGTCAGACGGCACCTTGATACTGTAAAGGACTTTAAAAAATATTTCCTTCTCTGCTTTGGTAAGAGCATAACTGGAACGACTTAAGTGACGCCATTTATCCGTCTTGTTCTGTGTATGCATGTTCTTTGGGTCTTTCATAATTTGCTGGTCCTCCCGTGCTTCTGGTGTATCTTTTGTCTTCCCATACACGCCTAGGAATCCTAGCAGGTTCACGCAAAGATTCTTCGTCACGTGCATCACGTCGATTGAAGAGCGGACACGTAGGACTTTCCAATATGGCAGCTCCCAAAATATAGATTTCTTCTTCCACATGGGTGCGTGTCCTGTAGCGACGTCGTTCGGAACTGATTGACCGTCGGGACCCTTTCCAAAGATTACTTCTATGTCCTTGACCATACCAAATACATCATCACCAGCAGGGAGTTCAGGCTTCTTCCGGTGATCTGCCTCACCTTTGAAATGCTTGCCTTTCTTTCTTACGGGATGATTCGTCGGAAGAAATCGTCGATTCGCCAGGTACACAACCTTCTTGCATTTATGCAAATATGTACCTTCGGTCTTATCTAAACAGTGCGTGCATGCCTTATATCCCTTGTTTGTCTGTCCTGAAAGGTTACTAAGAGCAGGTCAATCATTGATGGTTACGAAAAGCAACCCTCGTACATCAAATGGCTCATGAGTTCTCATCCCACGCATGTACGCCTGGTTTGCCCCACAGCTGTAAGAGTTCTTCAACTAATGGCTTAAGGTACATATCAATGTCATTGCCCGGTTGCTTCGGGCCTTGGATGAGCACTGGCATCATAATGAACTTACGCTTCATGCACAACCAAGGAGGAAGGTTGTAGATACATAGAGTCACGGGCCAGGTGTTGTGACTGCAACTCTGCTCCTCAAAAGGATTCATGCCATCCGTACTTAGACCAAACCAAAAGTTCCTTGCGTCACCTGCAAAGTTCGGGAAGTCTCTCTTGATCTTTCTTACGGTCTTCTTTGTGCCATCGCAACAACCTGGCATGCTCTTTGTTTCTGAACACGCGTTTCAACCTTGGTATTATAGGAGCATACCACATAACCTTAGCAGGAACCCTCTTCCGGAGGGGCTCTCCCTCAACATCACCAGGGTCATCTCGTCTGATCTTATACCGCAATGCATTGTATACCGGGCATTTATCTAAATTTTTATACTCCTTACCACGGTAGAGGATGCAGTCATTAATGCATGCATGCATATTTTGCACATCTAATCCTAGAGGACAGAGAGTCTTCTTTGCTTCGTAGGTACTCTCGGGAAGTTCGTTATGTTTTGGAAACTTTGGCTTTATTATTTTCAGCATATTTTCAAATGAGGAGTCAGTTAGACCACACTTTGCCTTCCATCGCAGCAATTCCAGTGTGGTATCGAGCTTTGTGCTGCCATCTTTACAATTTGGGTACAACAATTTCTTGTGATCTTCTAACATGCCCTCTAACTTCAACTTCTCATTTTCTGTTTCACAGTCTCGCTTTGCATCAGATATGACCCTATCAAGTTCATCAGCGGGCTGATCTGATGCCCGTTCTTCACCTTCTTCCACTTTATTGTCTTCCATTGCAGTATCACTGTATTCAGGAAACATATGATGATAGTTGTTATCGTCATATTCTTCTTCACCATCTTCCATCATAACCTCTCTTTCCCCGTGCTTGGTCTAGCAATTATAGTTGGGTATGAAACCTTTCATAATCAAGTGGCCGCGAATGATTTTCGAGGAAGAGTACTCCTTGTTGTTCCGACATTGACCACATGGACAACGTATAAAACCATTCTCTTTGTTTGCCGTAGCCACATCGATAAATTTATCCACGCCTTTAATGTACCCGGGTACACGCCGGTCACCGTACATCCATTCCCGATCGTTCATCTGCATCATATAAGTAAGTTTATCAAAAAAGGACATCATAAATAGTGAAATGACCAATTCACATCGACACATGCATTGTATCAATGACAGAGAAAAGATAAGATTGCTAACCTCGTTCGAGGAAAATAAAGAGAAGAAAGCTCAAATGCGTCTCGGACACCTTCTATATTTTTTTTCTGTGAAAAATTGAACGGATCATTCACTCAAACATTTCATTAAACACCTTGAATGCACGCATAGGAAAAAAAATAAACTAGCACACCTCTCACACCTTGCACCAAGAAAAAACAGAGGGAAGGCAAAGGGCTGGAGCGTCGTATTTATAGAGGGCGGGATCATACGTTCCGATTTGTAACACAAACCAGAACTAAAGGTGTGTGCCACGCCACGTGGCTGACGCCCAACCTTTAGAACACAAACCGGGACGTATGACCCCTTACCAACCGGGACGCATGCCTCCGGCCACCGCCTTCGAATTGGGATGACGCAGCATTAGTCGGTTAGGTAAGCAACCGGGACTAATACTGTTAGGAGGCATGAACGAATAGCTTGTTTTCTACTAGTACAGATTCATGCGTTTAAATTTACAGTAGGATTTCATATGACGTGTCATGTTTATGCTATCCTGCGTGCCACAAGTCCTAAATGAGTCGTGTTGTTGCTTGTGTGATGTGCATTTCTTTACAACCAGATGGTCCAGAAACAAATTCGATCCCTACCAACACCTTTCTATTATATTGTTCCAGCAGAAAAAAATAAAACAAGTACTTTCGGTTGCTGGCCAAGTATAAGCACGTGATCTTTTCGATTGGTATTCTAGGTACATATATGCTATGCTAAGCTTTCCGGTAGCTGCTTGGAAAAACTTTTGAAACGACCGGGAATCAAGATCTAATGATCGGTCCTTCTTCCGCTGTCCTTCCCAGATCGCACACCTACACAACCTTAATAGGCCAACGTTAACTGATTGTTAAAAGGAAATTCACTGCATATTTCTACGACAGATCGCTTTACAAAAGTATACAGAATTCTGCGATACCCCCAGGATAAGATTGTTCCTCTTATGAACAATCCCGGCAGCTTCGTCGATTTTTTATTGTTATTATCTGTGTGGCATGTGTACATGTGCTAACACACTACTGGTAGTACGTAGTGCTAGCTCGAATTATTCTGCCACTGCTATGTATATTTGGGTTAATTACCATCTCGCAGACGCATGCTAGATTATATCTGCATATATGCTCTTGTTAACCTCTCGGCAGAATTCCAGATAGAGGATCGAGAAAAGGTAGTAATTAAGTATCCGATGGTGACAAGTAGGAATTTGGCATTTGCACCAGTGTATGTCTAAACATTTCTTTGGCAGGAGAATTTCCCTTAACCCTTGAGGCTTTTCACAAATAATAAAGCCAATAAAAATACAGCAGAGAGTTGTTACCTGCCTAAAAACAATAAAGCGGTCACAACGAAACATCTGTTGCCAAAGATAGTTGGACAGTGTTGGATCATTTTGTTTTTTAGGCAATCACGGAGACTCGGCGGAATTGTATCATGAGTGCATGGGCTACATGCATTAGCAAATAACCACACTTTGGCCAGCCAAATATATCTCTTCAACATTTTGCACACAACTGCAGCTTCTCAGCTAGCTGATCAGGAATCAAAATCTTTTTTTTGAATGGCATAACAGGGGGCAAACTGCCCACCAGCATAATTTTCATTGCAAAAGGGCGGAAAAGCCCGATTTTTTTTACAAAGAAGGGGGGGAGGAGGCATCAGCTTAAATGAATTACAAGAGTGCGGCGCTCCACTGCTCCACACATTCAAAGCTAACACGCGGGGGGACCCGACCCCTCCAAAGCCGCAGGTGCTCAACGACTTACCCGAGGATCGCCGGGAGGGGGAGATGGACAGTGTCGAAGATCATCCGATTTCTGGTTTTCCAAATCACTCAGAGAAGGCACGAGGTGACGGTGCTCCACAGCGATACTCCCCAGGAGGGGTTGCTTGCCTTGACGAAGGCCCAGGCCGCCTCGTCAGAGGTGGGTAGGGCACACCAACGGGGCCCAAGCGCACGTCGCCAGAACAAACGCATGCGTGAGCAGGTGAAGAATAGGTGGGTGAGGGTTTCCGGCTGGCGCAGGCAGAAGGGGCATACGTCTGTGTCCAAGCACCCAATGTGCCGCAGGAACGCACACGTGCGGGTATTGCCATGGCGAAGGATCCAAACGAACACCTTGACCTTGAGCGGCGCGTACCCAGCCCAGTTCAAGTCGTGCGAGGGCCGGAGCTTTCAAAGATCTCAGACGTGGCCCGACATCAATCGGGGCATCGCCCCACGCCAGAGACCGCTCGTCGTCCGCAGCGGAAGAGAGCTCGAGGAGGTGGTCAAGAGAGCCGTGGAACAACCGAAGCTCTGCGCAACGGGGTCGGTCACCCTGTCATGCGTACAGAGCATGAGAGCCCGATTGGCAAGCGCATCAGCAATAGTGCCGACAACACTGATCATGTGGGAGTATGCCGCAGGCAGGGCGGTCGAGAGCGCGCCAAGTGAGGTCCAGTTGTCTCCCCATAGATCCACGGAACGGCCATGCCCTACACGCACCGAGGTGATTGCGCGGTATAGAGGCAAAAGCGACGAGAAGACTTGCCAGGTGGGTGTCGACGGGGCAGGGTGTGCGCACATGTAGTTCGCGCGGACCCAATCGGCCCATGGGGTGCGTTGCCCGGAGAGGATGACGTGAAGCTTCTTGAGTAGGACACACGTGTTGTGAAGAGCGAGGTCGACAACACCCGGCCCCCCCTCCGAGCGGAGCCGGCACACCACCTCCGACGACACCTGGCACGAGCCACCAGAAACCAAACCAAACCAAATTATAGGGGTATTTATTGTGGGAGTGCCTAGATCTCAGGCGCCTGAGAATTAGTTATGTCTAAGTCGCTGATGTCATCCTAATATTTATGCTAATTCTCGGTTGCAACCTAGTTGCAACTCATAAGATTTGTGCTAGTTTTCAGTTTACAACCTAGTTGTAACTCATTAAATTCTCAGTTACACCCGAGTTGCAACTCATGTGTAGCACGAATCACAAGGTAAATTAAACGGTGAAAGAGGCGACTGAGACTTAAGAAGTTCTCAGACGCCTAAGAACTAGCAAATCCGATTTATTGTGATCCGTCTCATCATCTCATCTTATCCTCGCACCAACCAGGCCTAACTTTCTTGCCATGCCCTTTTTGGAAACCATCAATTCATCGCTTCCAATTTCTAAAAGCTGGAAATTAAATTTTATAATCTCTGTCGATCTATCCTCCAGGAAAGCTGGAAGGGAGGCGTGCAAGCAGAGAAGAGCACTACCAGACGGACGGGCGCCTACTAAAAAAAGGGCTAAGGAGATAGATCGATGGCAGATCCTCACGAGCGGCTCTGATCAAGGAATCAAAGCAGGGGAGGAGCTCGACGATGCAGCAATGGCTCCGCCGAAACCATCATGGTGTTGACTGTTGACTGTTGACTGTTGAGTGAGATTTACAAGTGTACGGATATGATTGGTGCAGTGTCCTTTTTGTTATGGAGTACTGTAGCGTTCATGTGCACGATGGGCAGCGTTGCTACACACCATGCATGCGTGATGCACGGATTAATGGTTACCCTGTTGAATAACTTGGTCCCATTCATTCTTCCAGTTGAATCACGAAAGCTGTAGTTGCTTTCATGTATTATGCAGGAACTAACATAAGCTATAGTTCTATGCATATTATGAGATTTCATTCTATATATTTGGATGAACGGTTTGTTATTGATTGGTTTTAAAAGTTTCTCTCCTCAATTTTAATTGAAAATTCAAATTGTAGATCAGTAGGTAAAATATATAGCGTCCACCTAGTTTTTAGAACAAATCTAGCTCAATCAGCGTCCACCTAGATTCCAACAATCTCTCTAAAACGCCCTCCAAACCGTGACGGAGGGAGTAGTTACAATCCACTTACAACTAAACGGGGCGCGGATATTGAAGCAACCACAGAACCCTAACTAAATCTCAATGTGATGAGATCTAGCAAAACAGTTTAGGGCCTTTGGCCTTTCCTCACTAAAACTTTACATATACACAAACTACGCGCCAATAGCGATTGTACTTGTTGGGAGGGTGAGGCACCAGACTTTATGTCTGTCTTGGTCGCCCACCTATGGTTAATGAAAGTTCATTTCCACATATAAAAATAGAAATACGGTACACACTACATAGTAGCACATCTGAAAAATACTTTTATCTCTGGATCAGGCTGTGGCGATGGGAGCGGCGTCCGACTTCATGGCCTCGAAGCGCGGCTCCTTGGCCTCAAACTTGTGGCGCACGTACAGGTTCATGTAGTCCTCGAACACGAACCTCGGGTACACGGCCACGCCGCCCTCCTTCTCCTCCGCGGCGCCATAGGCGAGGAGCGCTGGCGCCGGGAAGATGGTGGCGTCCGCTCCCGGGTTGTAGAAGGACGCGATGGACATGCGGTTCCCGTCGGTGCGCGTCATCACGCGGTGCAGCACGCTCTTGTACCGCCCGTTGGTGATCACCTCCAGCTGGTCGCCGATGTTGACGACGACGGCGTGGCGCATGGGCGGCACGTCCACCCAGGCCCCGTCCTTGAGGAGCTGGAGGCCGCTCACCTGGTCGTCCTGGAACAGCAGGATCACGCCGCCGGCGTCGGTGTGCGCGCGGAGGCCGTCGACGAGGTCCGGGCGCGGGCACGGCGGGTAGCTGCTCACCTTTGTGCCGAACGTCGGCGAGCCCTTGGAGCCGGCGAAGGATTTTTTGAGGTAGCCCTTCTCCAGGCCCAGGTTCTCGCACAGCAGGTCCAGAACGCGCTCCGCCAGCTTCTCGATATCCGCCGCGAATTCCTTCATCACTTGCCTGCAGCGACGACACCAGGAAAGAAGGCAGCTTTGTTAGGAATATATTTGCTCATTCCGACAAGTGTCATCAGTCATCACTAGCTAAAAGGTCATTCCAGTCGTGTTGGTTACTGCTGCTCAATTAGGATTCTGATGTGTGCAATCTTATCTCCTGTTGATATCCCAGTTCTATATCAGTTGCATGCTGTTGCTGTCGGCAGCAGTCATAGAAATAGCACTCAGAGATGCTGATCGGATGCTAGAAAATGGGGAGTTTCTTGTGATGATTGGGTTTCCATGGATGGTAGATTGGTCTAGCTGCAGTTACAATTAGGCAGTCGAGTAGGATTGTGTTTTTAAGAGCTCTTGACCGTGTCAGGTGTGACTTTGTTCAGGCGAGTACAAAATGCTGGGTCAGGCAGGCCTAACAAATAGACTTCCTCGTCAGCCTTGCTACTTTGGGCTAGTAGAAAAAGCAAGAAAGCCAGGGCTCAAAGCTTCAATTTGGAATTGAATTATAGACCAGAATCTCCCGATTAAAAAACTACAGTACTACCTAATTCTTTCCCGTCAAAGCTGATTTCCTGGACCTCTGCTTTTTTCTTCAAGAGAAGCCAATAGGGGAACCAACAGGCGACTACTGATATGAAATTGCAGTTAATTAACTAACTAATCACGCGTGTAGTGTGTACCTGTAGTGGTCGTCGAGGTCGGGCAGGTCGGCGAGATTGGAGGCCGGGAGGTGACGGACGAAGAAGGTGCTCTCCCAGTCCACGCCCTTCACGTCGTCGCCCTTCTCGCCGGCCTCCAGCGTCCTCGCCGCGAACTCCTTGAACTTGTCCTCCCTGTAGTTCTTGTAGTGCGCCTTGCTCACCCGCTCCACCTCGTCCAAAAGCTCGTGCGAGATGCCATGGTTCAGAAGCTGCACACACATATGCCCATAATCAAGAATCATCAATCATTCTAGTACTACTATAAGTCTATATGTGTGTGGCAGTGGCACCTCGAAGAAGCCCCAGTTCTCGCACGCGTCGCGGATAACCTCCATGGCGGCGGCCCTCTCCTCCGTCTCCAGCTTCTCCATGCTGATCACCGGGAAGCTCAACGAGGCGGCAGCTGCTGCGGTCGCCATCTCTCCGATCCCTCGCCCTCTCGCTATCTGTATGTGTGTTGTGTTCTGTGCTGCTGCTGATGGGTAGCTGTGAGTGAGTGCGCTCTGAGTGCCCCCAATTTATAGGCCAGTGCTAAATTAAACTGGAACATGAGTCATACAGTATATGATGCTTAGCCGCTACGTACGAGATTAATTCGCTGAGATGGAATATGGAAAAAGCAGTCTGGACGTAAGCAGCTAGTAATTGCAAAGCGTGCACATTCCCTAGCTAGATAGTTAGCTAATCGGATCAGTGTGCGCGCCGAAACTTCGTGTGGGTTACCGCCGGCCGGACATACTTAACAAATACGTAGACGAATAGCAAAGTTGTCTCCAAGAATATTGCTTCTCTTTGCTAATATATAG
The DNA here is from genome assembly GCA_030063025.1 of Avena longiglumis. Lineage (NCBI taxonomy): Eukaryota > Viridiplantae > Streptophyta > Magnoliopsida > Poales > Poaceae > Avena > Avena longiglumis. The sequence continues at coordinate 457,395,166 of CP125978.1, read as the reverse complement.
CTGCTGATATATGCCTGATTGAGACCGATCAGTGCAGTATAATAGTAGCGCTAGCTATGTCATCATAGTCGTCTCTATGTCAGCCTGTATTCTAGTAAGTATATACCTAACCTAGCTATAAGTGTGTTGTGCTGATCTCTCTGTGGCGTACGGATCGAGTTGTCGTCCCTTACTTTATGGCCTGATAATGACCAGATTAGGCGTAGTACACCTGATCGATCATGCCGAGTACAGTGGGGGTTTGGCTGTCAACAATTGCAAACAACATCACTCAATCGGACTGTCAAAGAAAAAAATCACTCAATCGGCTTATGTCCAGCGCTGGGGAACATGGCACGCGATCAATCTAGTCTAGCCATCCAAAGCTCGATCGCTAGTGGTAATTCCCGACGTTTAATTACATGACCGGTGTCCGTCCTACTTAGCAGCTGCACTTATTGTCCTGACTCATGTGTGTAGCCGATCGACTTAAAGTTGGAACAGGAGCATCAAGTCGTGTGTATATATCTGGATGCATCGATCGGCATGGTGCTTGGCAGCTGGACCACCGTACCAGTCCAGACCCCGGCCCAGATCATATCGATCGATGATCGATGGACAGACCGAGCGTGTCATCGTGTCGCCTTGGTCACCGTCAGAGTAGAGTAGGGGCCGGCCGGGTTAAAGTCCCGGTCTCCAGTCACTAGGACCCTAGTACATTGTCGACAGTGAATTTTTAGATGGCTACTCATGACTCATATTGACTTTAGCATATCTTTAAGTTACATAGTTATTATCTACTACCTCCGTTTTAAAATGTAAAATATTTTAACTTTATAAAACAAATGTATGTAGACCTTTTTTAGTATATATAGGTTCACTTAGGTTCGGAGTGAATCTACACTTTGAAAAAAGTCTAGATACGTTTTATTCACAAATCTAAAACATTTTATATTTTGAAACAGAGGGAGTAAATTTTAAGTTACAGAAAATAACTTGGAAGTTCCTTCTTACTATTATTCGGGACTTTGTCATTTTTGACTAAGCTACATAATTTCGAGTTTACCCGTATGGCAAAAAAATAATACATGTGGCGTCTACATGCAAACTGTTATTTTAATTTTTTTACTTAGTTTACTACTATTATTTCTGATTTTTTGGAAGGGGGCAGGATCAGGAGTGCCCCCACTGCGTATTATCGGTACGTTGTCGACCTGAAAACCCATCGATCTGTTCTTGACAGCGTGCACTTCTAATTTTACATCCGGACTGTTGGCCCGTGTACACGCATGCGGTTCCTATTGTGGCATGCATGCATGCAGGACTGGTACCGATCGATTCAAAGTGCGCGAGCGAGTGGAGCTGCTTTTCCTCCATCCATTTGTCGACCCAGTTTTGGCCTAGCCGAAACAAAAGTGAACGTGCCTAGCTTTGCACTGTCGGTTCTGTTTGGGTGTGTAACCATCCAATTTCTAAAGGGTTCCGCTAATTCTTAGTTCTTTTTTCTTGTGGGATGCTAATTCTTGGTCATTCACCTAAAATTAATTTAGAGCTCAGTCAGGTCCTAATACATTAAATTTGCAATGCGATTGCAATCTGATGCACACTGCGAAAACAACATACATGTGGGTTGTTGCATTTTTCGGAAATCGACTTAGATATAGGAAAATCCAAGCCATGCTATAATAGATTCTTTTTCAAATAAACAGTATAAAAGAGTTTCGGTGTAAAAAAAAGTACGCGGGTTGAGATGAATCCAAATAGACGTTCTACTATGCAGTCAGCTGGCATCTACAAGTTGTGCATTGGCTGCATGCATGACTAGCTCTCATTGCTGAAATTGGAAAAGTAAAAGATAAAGCATGTCTCAAGTTCAATCATTCGCCTACAAATGGAGGAGATACGTTGCATCGGAAGCCTGCGAGTATATTTGGTGCAGACGAAATTCTAGCTTTTACTAGTGGAGAGCTCGGTTTGCAACAAGCTACTCCCGAAAATGGAGTACTTTGGCACTAAGGAACTCACAGATGGGCAAGTTGCCTAGCTCAGCTGGCTAGCCAATACTTACATGTAGCATCCCAGTTGTCTAACACCTGTAATGCTACTTGTTCTAGTAATAAAAGGACCACTCCCTACATATAATTGTTGCATCATCATCATATCATGCTCATGTCATCATGCCACCTTGCATTTGAGCAACATATAAAACCCCTTCTTGTTGGTTCTTATCTCATGTGCATTATTAATTGTATTTGCCTTTTGCTATTGTATTTGGTTCTTGATACATTGTCAAATGCCCAAGTTGATTTGGGGGCATATCTCTTATTAACTCCACCACCTTTCTTTCACCACCTTATAATTCCACCATCCAACTAAATATGAGCTTTGCACTTTATTTTGGTTTTACCTCTAGCTCATGTGGGTTGGGATGGATCACATTCTAGCTCCCCATGCTCCCATGTTTGCACCATGTTGTTTTCACAATATTGGTATATGAGAGCCACATGGCCACCTTTGCATGCCTTGTGAGTGGAACCTTTTCCCTAGTCTCCATATGGGTTGTTTTGGGGGTTATTATCATGTTGGGATATTTGGGACTATAAAATATCTAGTGGCACATACACACTAGCATGTCCCTTTTTAATTCAAACATGTTTTCCCTCATCCACTCCACATGGACCTTTCCTTCTTTTCTTTTGCTTGGGCCTACTCCATCTTGTGAGGATGCAAATAGTGAGTGCCTTGCTTATTATTTTTTCCACAAGGATGAGGCATGGCTTTTAATGCTTTGCATGGCACATGCAAGTATCACCTTTGCTTGTCTTTTGGTTTATTTTGGTGTTTGCTTGGATCATTTGTTTTTCTCCCCATCTCTCTCCCTCCTTTGGCTTGATCTTGCTTGTTTTTGCTTAAAAACCTAATCAAACCCTAAACCTCCCTCTCTCTCTAATCCTCTATCTAGCTCCTCTCTCACCTACTCCATCATCACATACCCCCATACCCCATCCTAGCTAAACCCTAAAACCCACCTAATCTAAACCAAACCCTAAGTTTTTCTTCCCTCTTTCTCTCCCCTCTAGCTAACCTAGCTCGACCCTAGCTAACATGTCCCCTCTCTCTCGGCCTCTCCTCTCTCTCTAGCGTGCAGGCCCCTCCCTAGCTACCAACCACCCCATGCCGAAGCTGCCCCCCCTCCTATCCAAACCCCAACCCGAGCCACCTCCCTGCCTAACCCTAGACCGAACCATGCCCCTTCCTCTCTCTTCTCCCTCTGCCCTAGCTGCCCCACACCGAGCATCCTCTCCATCCTAGCCTAGCCGACCCCACCTGGCAGCCTCCTCCCTCCCCATGTGCCTGCCCGACCCATGCACGTGAGGAGAGAAAGGTGGCACCGAAGCCACCTTCCCCTCCCCCACGCAAGCCCCCACCTGCCCCGTTCTTATCTACCCCCCTCGCCCTCTAGCCGTCCCCAGATCCACCCAGAGGCTCTGCCTCGTTCCCCTCCTCTGCCCCCTCTTTCTCCACCGCAGCCTCACCCCGACGCCGGCCACACCGTCGGTCTCTCTAGTGCACACGATCCAGGAGGCGGGCGCGGAGCTGAGGTTGTCGAGGAAGCTCCAGAGGTCTTCTGCGTCGCCCGTGCTCGGCGGCGAGGAGCCCCAGAACCTGCGTCGGTGCCGCCCGACAAACCCTAGCTCGAGTCCGTTAGCCTCGCCGTCGTTCGACCGCCCTGCCCGAACGCCACATCGACACACCGCGGTGAGCCCCCTTCCTCCTGCATAACCTCCTCGATCCCGTTTCCTGTATGCGCCACGTAGCCGAACACCCTCGGTGCCGCCCAGCGTCGCCCACTCGCTACCACGCGCGGCAACCTATCTAGCCGCCCCTTTCCATGACAAGAACACGCGGTAGCCGTCTCCATGGCACGCCAGGCGGGTTCGATCCCGCCTCGTCACCACACGCTCGACGCGGATAGGAAGAAAAACAGTGCACGCCAGCCACTTTGCACATACCCCCCCTCTTTTGTTTTCCTAACCCGCGGTCCAGCCAGGCCCACAAGTCTGTGTCTCTGGCTCTTTTGCAAAAAGGCTCCCGTGGTTTCTGTGAATCAACCCGCGGTCCCCCTCCCTCTCAGCCGCTGGCGTGTGGGTCCGTGTGTGCCTGGCCCCACATGTATGTGTCTAGGGCTAGGTTGGCCTGAGAGTTAAAATGTTTTTCAGATTCTGTTTAATTCAAACCTATTTAAATTTAATTCAAATTCAAATTTTAAATCTGTTTTCAAATAACTTTAAAAATATAAATCCAAATAATATAAATGTTATATGTTTTTGAATCAGAAAAATGTGAGGATTTCCAATATGCTATTCAAATTTCCTTTTGCTCATTTAAAATTCCAAGTTGAGTTAAATTACAACAAATGCCACTGGAACTTAAATAATTAATAACTTTTGATTTATAATTCCAAATTTAACAAATGATATGTCTAAAATGATCAGCTCGACGAGACCTTTCTGTTTATGCTATCCATGACTTCAATTGCAGCATGCATCATATAAAAATATAGTGTATAGCAACTAATATGACAACAAATGTGATCCAGAACCCCATTAAAATGTTATTTCTTGTCTTCCACACCTCACCCATGCCATGCTACTTTATTGCCATGCAACTTGTGCATCATTCATCATGGCATGATTGTTTGCTTGACGCATCTTATTCAAATGCTTGCGCACTTTATTTATGTTGGCCTTTGTTTGTTTGGTTCTTCTTCGAATAGACACTGAGCAGGGGTTATATCAAGAGAACCAGGAGCACTACCCAGATCCGTCTCTCGCTTCAACTGAGTTGCCAGGCAAGCAATACCACATGCTTGCATACATACAGTACCTATTGCCTCTATCTTTTTCTTGCATCATTGAGTCGCGATTGCATTAAATTGAATCCCAAGTATTGCATAGCCTTTACTTTTAAACCCCACCAAGCTTGTTCCTCCATCCCATGAGCCATTACTACAGGAGTTGTTTGAGCCATGCGAGTCGTAGAACAAAGATGTGTAGGGTTTGTGAGTGTCTCGATGGATAACGAGGTACCTAAACAACTTAACCCGAGTAGTAATGGGATAACTAATGAAAGTGGCACCGTGAGCAACATCTCGCTATTTGGTTTTCCTGCTCACTTGTGTCCCGTAAGACCCCTAGTACTTGATTCTGTTCCAAGATTTTATCGCGCTATCCACATCCGGAGGTATATGGGACCCCTGAGCGAGCTTGATTCCGTCTTATTTCTTGGGGCCACAAACTAGTTTGAGGTTTTATCTACTACCCTGTACTTATGCCATGCTACTCAGTATTTAAATTGTGCGAGGAGCACTGTCTTATTTAGGATCGGGACACGTTTGCGGTATCGACAAGCCCAGTCACACTTCGGGTTCCCGATCGTTTCTGATCCACCCAAACCTTGAGTCCGTCTCGAGTCACTAACTTCGCTATGGTAGCTTAATGGGGTGGCCCTGAAATATTTCGAATCTTGTGATTGCTTTGTCGTGAAGGCCTCGTTGGGTTTTGATTTGGTTTTTCCGAGGTTGATCGGCGTGTGTTGCTATTGGTGCACCCGGCCGGGTAAAACTTTTCAAAGCCGTGTCCGCGGTTATGGACGACTTGAGCATGGTTCTCGACCATAGACAAGCATAACTAAAGTACCGCTTTAATATGACTAAGTAAATGACTAGTAAATAGTGCAATACTCATGGAATGGTTAATAAAATTGCCAACGGATTGGGGGGTTGTTCGTCCGCTTCCTCGTTGGTAAGCGAGGAGGAGGATGGATCTGATGAAATTACTGTTATAACTGTTGTCCTTAATTCACGGACATCCGTCTATCATTGGTTAGGCGGATGGTTAGCGTTTATCTGTAGAACTGCTAGGGTTTATCTTTTGCTGCAATGGCGTCACCCCAGGTTGTGTCCCCTTTAGAGGCATTAAGACTTGCTGAGTACCCTTAGGGTCTCACACGATAAATTTTTGGTTCAGATGAACAGGTACCCTCGCAGGACGGATACTGGGTGGAAGAGGCTGATGATGTGGGCAACGATCGTTCGGTGTAGAGATTCCGGGAACGGGGATCCGTGAGATATGTGGGCGGGATGTGCTTAGTTCTATGGCATCTTATGCCGATTTGCTTCTTATCCGTACTCGGACTTTGATTTGCCGCTTCCGCTTGATACTCTGATGTGTGATGTATGAGGAATTATCCTAAAATATTATATCTATCTAGGTCATTTGAATCTTGCCGTATGGCGTTGCTATATTTCCTTTCTTTTTAGATGGTATGGCTCTGATGTACTCTTGTATGGTGGCTTGCATACATACCCACTTGTGTATGTAGTTGATCCCTCGCCTGGAATTCGCCGCCCGTACAGGCCCCGATGAGATGGAAGTGGTTGGGACGGCCGAAAGGTCTACCCGTGAGTGGCTTTTGGGGCCCCACCGTACTATTTCAACCACTACCGCTCATCCAGGCTTGTATCTAGGAGCGTAATTCACCGAGATAGTTACATTACATAAGCTAAAAATGTTTGGCCATCAAGCAGGTAACTAAATACCATGTATTGGCCACCAGGCAGGTAACTGAAAATGTATTCCCTCCGTCCGCAAATAAGTGTACATCTAGCTTTTGCCTAAGTCAAAGATAACCAAATTTGCCTAAGTATACATCTAGCTTTTGCCTAAGTGTACTAGTCTTAATTTGTTGATGTCATCGACATGAAGCAATTCATCGCATCGCCACCCACCCGTGTTTTGTTGCTCTTGGTCTTCTAATACACGGTTTTTTCCTCATGCACATGTGTTGCTACTCTATGTCTCTTAGAGCATCTCTGCTCGGGGCCCTAAAACCTCCTAAAAGGCTATCGAGGGTGCCGGCGCTCAAAATCACTCCCAGCTACCCCCTGCAATCCTTTTTCGCGTCGACATGGCCCGTTTTGTTACCCGGCACCCCGCTACCCCCGCACCGGATTGAGATGAAAACGACGCGGGTCAGTCCTGGCAGTGAGATAGACGGCTGATTCCCGAGCGTCATCCTGTCGCCGGCCATGCGACGACAAAATTGCTCACACACACACACACACACGCAACGCACGCACGCACACACGCACGCGCGCACACACACATCCCTCTTTTGGGGGGGGGGAGGACGTGACCATCTATTCACATAGCCCTACAGGGTTTGGGAGTCATGGAGAGGTGGATTCTTTTGGGTTCCAAAATGTGTTGTATATAACACTCCCTCGGTCCCGAAATGTGATGTATATATTTTTTACTAAAAATCATTTTTTAAGAGTTTCACCATGGTTGCCGATGTTGTGATGTGGTGAGATGGCCACGGGTGGCCTACTTGAAAAGGCAAACCAGCGATTGCATTGGATGCCGGGGTGGAGACCGAGAGGCTGGCAATGAAGTCCAGCGGCAGCATAGGCGGCAGGCGCGTGGCTACCGCAAGGGCCAGCTACCCATCGATGAGTCGAGTAGAAGGTCAGTGGTTGTTGGATTGCTGCACGGTGGGCCTGGACTTGGGGAGCGAGGATAGAATCGTACTCACGTGCGGTCCTGGTGGACGCATCGGCCAGACGCATTTCCAGCTCAAATTTTGGCCACGAATGGATCGTTTGGGCCGACCCGCTGAGACAGTTTTTTCCAGTTTACATGTCTATTCAGACTATTATTTATAGATCATGGTCTAACAGATTGATCCGGTGGAGATGTCCTTAACGGCGAGACTGTGCGGCTGCTCATGTGCAGGGATGTCTCATCCGTTACCTATGTAAACAATTCAATATAGTGGACTTTCGTTGGATGGTGTCCGTGGTTTTTCTCTATTTTATTGGAAAGATTTTTCACGTTAAATCCTGTGTTCCCAGCTGTGATTTCGTTTTTATTTTTTATTATTTGCTTGTCGCGTTTATAACATAGGTGATTGAGGAATGCTGCCTCCCGTGCACTACTTTTGCTTTGGTGCCCCTCTCTTCTTCAATTTTCAATAAACAAAAACTCATGGATGGCTAGAATTGATTCTTTTCAAAAAATGTATAAATCTAACCGATGCTTGTATGGTCCGCTTAGACGTATACTGATACACGTACACTCATGTGCCCATGGGAGGCAAAAAAACATGAGATATATAACAGCAACAACAAATTTTAAAATGTGTTATATAAAAACGTGGATCGTGATAAAGGGAGGTGAGATCGGCCGGTGGGAACGTGATATATACCCAGCTCAACTGAGTAGAATATAAATTTTGACAGGTCAAAAGAAAATCGCACGATGCAGATTTAAATTTAGAGGGGGACACCGAAGCGCACTTGGCCGTGCACATGAACTACAGTAGTCCATAACAAAAGGACACTGCACCAATCATATCCATACATTTGCAAATCCCACTCACTGAACAGTCAAACACCATGGGATAAGGGTACTTGGACCACGCGACCGACGCCCTTCGCATCTGTATGCAGCATGCTACACGGGCGACATGCATGATAGTTTCGGCGGAGCCATTGCTGCGTCGTCAAGCTCCAGCTCCTCCCCTGCTTTGATTCCTTGATCAGAGCCCCTCGTGGGGATCGGCCCTACTGCACGCGAACTCTGCATGGGCTGCGGATCCGCCATCGATCTAACTAATATCCTCAGCCCTTTTTTTAATAGGCGCCCGTCTTATAGCAGTGCTCTTCTCTGCTTGCACGCCTCCCTTCCAGCTTTCCTGGAGGATCGATCGACAGAGATGACAAAATTTAATTTCCCTGGAGTTAAGTTGAGAAATTGGGAGCGATAATTGATGGTTTCCAAAAAGGGCATGTCAAGAAAGTTAGGCCTGGTTGGTGCGAGGATAAGATGATGATGAGACCGATCACAATAAATACCCCTATATATAATTTGGTTTGGTCTGGTTTCTGAAGTTAAACACAATTTTGCCACGCGTTCAGATTTTGATTCCTGATCAGCTAGCTCCAGTTCTATCACGAGGGCCACCATGCATCTGACAAGCCGCAGTTGTGTGCAAAACGTTGAAGAGATATATTTGTCTGGACAAAGTGTGGTTATGGGTTGGAGAGAGGTGGTGAGACGCAAGTAAGCTGCCCAGACTCGACCCCTCCCGTGCCGCCCCCGCGACGGGGGGGAGGAAACCCTAAATTGCCGTCGCCGGGCCCGCCTCCACCTCGCTCTCCTCCCTCGCCACCGCCAGGGGGCACGGCCGGGCAAATCCTGGTAGGTGCCGGCGGCGGCGGGCCCCCTGCGTCCTCTTGCTCGGTGGGGCGGTCTGAGGCGGCGGGGTGCTGGACGGGCGCAGGTGGGCAGGGCTCGACGCCGGAGGGTGGCGGCCGACGCCAATCTGCACGGTGGCTAGGCTACGCAGGCCAGATCTGAGCCAGTATGGGCTTGATCTAGGCCTGGCGGGCCATAGCTGCAGACACCATTTGCAGATCCCCTAGCCTATAGTGTATCAACGGAAACCCTAGGACCAGTCCGGGCAACATCGTTGTTGTCGTCGCTTCCTTCTTGGAGGAGCTCCTTGATACGCGATGCTTCGGAGTGCTAGGAATGGGGGTAATTCTCTGGAGGGCACAACGGTTGTGGGTCTTCATCGTTCGTCGAGTCACTGTTGTCGGCTTTGTTTTCTCTTCTTTGCTTTCTTTGTTGTTTATTTTGGGCGATGTGTTTTCTGCCCAGCAACGGTCTTAAATGGTTGCTATATTAATATAGTTGAGCGAAAGACTGTTTGGAAAAAAATGTGGTTATGTGCTAATCCATGCACTCATGATACAATCCCGGCGAGTCCGTGATTGCCTACAAAATAAAATGATCCAACACTGTCCAACTATTTTTTTTTGTTTAGTTGTGACTGCTTTATTATTCTTCTTAGGCAGGCAACAATTCTCTGCTGTATTTTATTTGGTTTTATATGTAATATTATTTAAAAAAAAATGAAAAGCCTATCTTAAACAAGGATTAAAAGTTCTTCTGCCAAAGATATGTGTAGACGTACACCGGTGCAAATGCCAAATTCCTACTTTGTCACCATCGGGTACTTAATTACTACTTTTTCTCGATCCCTATCTGGAATTCCGCCGAGAGGTTAACATGAGCATATATGCAGATATAATCTAGCATGCGTCTGCAGTGGCAGAGAATAATTCGACCTAGCACTACGTACGTACTAGTGTGATAGCACATCTCCACATCCCCACAGATGATAACAATACAAATCGACGAAGCTGCCGGGATTGTTCATAAGATGAACAATCTTATCTATCCTGGGGGTATCGCAGAAATCTGTATACTTTTGTAAAGCGATCTGTCGTAGAAATATGCAGCGAATTTCCTTTTAACAATCAGTTAACGTTGGCCTATTAAGTGCGATCTGGTAAGGACAGCGGAAGAAGGACGGATTAGATCTTGATTCCCGGCAGTTTCAAAAGTTTTTCCAGGCGCTACCGGAAAGCTTAGCATAGCATATGTACCTAGAATAGTAATGCCAAAAGCTCACGTGCTTATACTTGGCCAGCAACTGAAAGTTCTTGTTTTATATTTTTTGCTGGAATAATAGAAAGGTGTTCGTAGGGATCGAATTTGTTTCTGGACCATCTTCTGGTTTGTAAACAAAAACAAAAGTACTAAATGCGTATCACACAAGCAACAACACAACTCATTTAGGGCTTGTGGTACGTAGGATAGGATTAGCATGACACGTCGTATGAAATCCTACTGGAAATTTCAATGCATGAATCTGTATCAGTAGTTATTTGATTGCACCACACAAAATAAAATGCAGCAATTTATTTGATGGAATAGTTACATACAAGGTAGCCCGAAATTCGAAACCATTGGAATTTTCCAATCATACAAACCAGACAAGCCTATAGGAAAATTTTCTCAAGACTACAATCCTGCAAAATTCCATGGTTTTTTAATTAGAAACCAAAAATGCCCTTAGCTAGTTTGTGTTTTCGTGTGTTGCTTGTATTCGTGTTGTTGGTTATTCTTCTTGACGAACAGGTTCAAGGTTCTACGTCTAGGTAGTTGAGCACCATTTCCTTTTCTTCCCAGATTTTCTAATAAACTGGCTAGCTCTTTTTTTTTTTACTTGAAATAGGCTTTCATCCCGTTTTATAAATAAAGCACACATGTAAGAGATCGCTGCTGGGCCAGACAACCCACTGTTGGGGCCGACAACACAAAGACGCCAAGAAAAATACAAAAAAACGAGAGAGAAAATAATGCTCCTGTTGCGTCCGCCATAATAGTCCCACCGCGCTCTTATGCCACTGAATTGCCGTGTACCAAAAAACACCTTCAAACGGAGTGCGACGATGGTGACGTTGTTCCTAGAATTTCTCCTGATACACGTAGGGGAGTGAGGAGAGTGTACACCGAACGCCCTTCAAGAAAGAAGGTAGCACCCGCAGGTGTCACCGCACCGGCGTCGGCCTAGCCATCAAGGATTTCTCCCGACCCTCAAAGGACCACAACCCCATCCAATTCTTGCACTCCACCGAACTTCCCATCCACCAACGTACACCACCCCGGTCTTGAATGCACCATGTTCGTCTCACCAAGGCAAACACTGCGGGACCGACTAGACCGCAAAACAGAAAGATAGCCCCTTAGCCGCGCGGGAGGGAACAACCTCCTTAGCCCTTTTTTCTTCCTAATAAATAAACATTGGTCATGCTATTTGCTAGAAAAAAAGACAAAAACAACCCAAAGAAAATCTTCAATAAAAGAAATTTTGTAACTATTGAAGAAACAGTGTAATGGCTGTCCATGGAGGGTTTTTTATAACTCACCACTTGTACCTTGCCGACATCACAGGTTTTCAACGTCTGAGATGAGGTCCGATCCTCAGACCGAGCGCACGCGCGCGAGGCATGCAGCTAGCACGCGAGCCGTAATTCAAAGCAGCAAACATGAAGTTTCACCGTCAGATCAGTGTGTGGCGTCTCGTGTGCCGCTCGATCTGCCACGGCCGGTTGGAGAGGGAAACTAGTCGGCCTCCAAACCTGGCCGCTAACCTAGTTAATGAGGAACAATATTACACTCACCCTCCCTCCCTCTCCTCCTCCCACCCTCCCCTGCTTCTGAGAGTTCCTCACCTCAGGCCGGGCCCCTTCCATGGCCTCTCCGCCGGATTAGCTGGCTGGAGTTGGCAGGGAGGCGGCGCCGGAGTAGATAGGTTTAGGGTTTGTGGCGTTATGCCGGTAGTGGTCCTCGTGACCGTTGATGCTTGTGCTCAGATCTGCTGCAGCCAGATCTGGAGAGTAGGGCTGTTGTTTGCTGTTCTTGAGCTCCTATGGCCGGAGCAGAGGATGGCGACGACGGCTACAAAGATCCCCAAATAAAGCTGCTTTGTCGCCTCCCTATATCCTGTTGTATCCTTTCTCCTCCTTTCTTTGGCGGCCCGTGGCGAGGATGGAAGGTGGGAATGAAGTGGTGTTGCACTGGGAGCGCTGGAGTGTCCACTGCTGCGTTTTGGCGCGTCGCCAGCGGTGGTTGTCCTCTCCGCTTTCTTCTTCTTCCGCCGGCCGTGGCGGCGAGAACAAGAAGGACCGCGGGGTGGGAAACCAACTCCCTCCATCCACGCTGCGGTTTCCGTCTTGTCTCACGGAGCTCCTCTGTTCTTCTCTCTCACGGCTATGGCGGGAGAGGAGTGAAGGGCATATGTTGCGGCGTCAAGTCGGAAGCTTTGGGGTGCATCTGAGCTTGTGCCCCCGGCGTCTTCCAAGCAACGCCTCGCCGCTGCTATCTCCGGCCAGATTGATGGCCACGCCGAGCTCGTCGCTGTTGTTAGCGCGAGTGTCTTCATCCTCTGTGTGAGGATCTCTGCCAGCATCGTGGCGACCTTCATGCCCCCCGCGCAACCAAGTGGTTGTGTCCCCGGTTGGTGCTGGGGCGGCGCCGCCGTGATGCTGTTCGTCGCCGGTGGTTGCCAAGGACCTGATTGCTTTTTATCAATCCTTGTTAGGGTGTGCTTTGTAAAAGTGAGGGGTCTGGTTGTATTTTCTACTTTTATTTTAGACCTCTTTGTATTTGTACGCCCGCCGCTGGAATAGAAGCTCCTGGTCCTTCGGGACCTTTCCTGTTCAAAAAAAAAAAAAAAAGAGGGAAACTAGTCAGCGAGCGTGCCGGGCGAGCTGCATGTTAACAATTAGAATTAGTGGCACGTCGTCGATCTCTTTCGGCTGCGGTCGCCTTGCTTGCCTGGATTCGAAGGGAAGATCTTTGTCCGTCGCCACAACTAGATCTTCCCTTTGTTTTGTTCTTCTGAACCGCAATTGCAGACTTGAGGTACTGCATGCCTTGAGCATTTTTCCTGAACTCTCCCGTGGTCCGAATCTTTTGACTCTTGCTCGCTCGATCTGCGGTGACGTGATATGGTGCCAGCAAATCAGATCGATCGATCGATCGATCCCTTTTCTCAAGCTGCTGGTCATGCGCGCGTGCAAAATTACGTCAAGATTGAGGATTCTCGGCCAAAGCATAATAATAATAAGAAAACTAAGACGATTCGTTCGATCGAGTTCTCTAGCAATAAACAAAGATCTAATCCACGGAATAGTTAGCCACGCAGCATGCATATATACTTCCTTTGATCCATATTATTTGTCATTGAATTGGATGTATCTAGCACTAAATCATGTCTAGATACATCCACACAATACCCAAAACTTTTGTCACTGCATCCCACATAGATTCAATACGAGATAAGGTTGTGTAGTGAGAACCCCATCTTGTATCTCCAGGTCGGCACAAGGATGTTTCTTGATTTTTCCCTCGTCCCGTGGGCATCTCACCGCCTATAATCTTAGCTAAAAGAATCTCTTTGTGCTTATCGAGCAATATATCCATCCTCCCGCAAGATGAACTAGAGAGATTGGCAATCTCTTTCGCATCGTTAAAGAAATCCTCAAGACCTTTGCAACAGCTTGACAAAGAAACAACTACCAACTACAACTGGTGGGCAAAGCAATGAATGTAGAAAGCATAAGAGTTCTCATTACTGATTAGCTTCTGAAGGTCATGAAATTCTCCTCTCATATTAGATGCTCCATCATAGCATTGCCTTCGTAATTTGCAATAAGTAGACCGTGTTTGAAAAAAAACTACCAACTGCAACTCGGTATACAGTACGATTCTTTCCATGATTCGATCATCACTCATCCTTTTTTTTGCAAAAAAACATACTTTGATTAAGTAATCAGAGTGTTACAATCACCTATTACATCCTTCTGAATCTCCTGAGAAAAACCCCCAATCCAGAATTGAATTTTATTCCAAGTTCTACCAAACTGAGCCGATTTGTGGCTGATTATGTTCTGACTTCTATCAATTTTGTGAAGAGAACACATACGTTCGCGAAGGCATTGCTTGATGCTGGAAACGAGGTGAGTCAGTGTAGAGCAGTCCTTATCTATGGAGCTGATCATTTTGATAGCCGTAGCGCAATCCATCTCCACGTCAATCGGCTCAAAGTGCACCAGGTTAGGGCTAGTTTTAAACCTTCATTGCATGCGAGGAGCTCAGCTTCCAGGGCAGAGTCACAGTTATGACAAGCACGGCATGCTAAGAACCTCACACCCCCTTCCCAGTTCCTTAATATCATCCCAGTGCCCGCTTTACCGTCTTCCATCAAGTAGCTACCATCCACATTGAGCTTCATACGTCCTCTCGCTGGTCTCGACCACTTTGTTGGCTGCACATCCTTGCTTCTAGGCTTCTTTCCTCTTTCCACTCCCTTCGTTTGCTTCCCTTTCAGCACCTCTTCTTGCGGCAAATTCTGTAAAGCCATAAGGGTATTCACATAGCTACAAAGAAATCGGTTGGATACCTGGACCGGAGGGGCAGGTTTGTCGTGTGTTAACTCATTGTGAACATGCCATGCTCTCCATAAGATCATGAGGACTTTGAGACGCTGGTTCTCATCAAGCCTGTTGAGGAGGGGTAATACTCAGTCTGCTCCTTCCCTCCTAAGATCACTCGCTTTTGGCAAATCCCAAACCGAACGCATTTCCTGCCACAACTTGCTTGCTTGAGGGAAAGTGACCAGTGCATGGTATGTATCTTCTTCTCCATAGCCACATAAAGGACAAGTGCCTTCTGGGATCATCTTCCTTCTTGCCATATTACTCCTTGTCGCTGACCATTTGTTGCAACTTTCCATGTGAATGTTTTCACTTTTGCGGCCTTACACTGTGCCATATTATCTTCCACTCACTATTATTCCCATGGTCGTCCGCTTGAGGATCCTTTGCGTCCTCCCTCATCTTAGCTTCCATCCCAAGTCGATAGGCACTCCTGACTAAAAACAGACCTTTATTATCAGGGTTCCAAGCTATAAAATCGTCCTCGTTTGTCATCGCCAATTTTATCTGGGTGATTTTATCAATGTCTATCGGTAGGAACCATCTATGGAGCAGCTGTCTATTCCACGATCCATCGTGGTTTATTAGCTCCGATACCCATTTAAGTCTGCATCTTCCCTTGGGCGAAATCGGCGACAGTTGATGATTCCTTAGAATCCAAGGGTCCCTCCAGATCCTGACCCTTGCCCCATTACCGATTCTCCAGATAGCCCCTTGCTTAACAAGTTTCAAACCGTGCTCTATGGCGTGCCAGGTCGACGAACCATTGCCTGTACATACGGTATCCAGTAGGTTGCCGCTCGGGTAGTACTTAGCCCGCGGGATCTGTGCACAGAGGGAGTCAGGAAACCTTATAAGCCTCCACGCCTGTCTTGCGAGTAAAGCCTGATTAAAAATTCTCATGTCTTTGAAGCCCATACCCCCTTGCTTCTTTGGTCTCAACAGCATGTCCCATGCCACCCAGTGGGTTTTCCTTTTGCCTTTTTCAGTACCCCACCAAAAATCCCTGATAATCTTCTCCAAATCATCACAGAGACCTAGGGGTAATTTATAAATGTCCATAACGTATGTAGCAAGGGCCTGTCCTACAGCTTTGATCATGACCTCCCTGCCTCCTTGAGCCATGTGATTTTCACCCACCTGCAAAAGTCTCTTGGCTAATTTCTCTTGCAAACTCTGAAACTTCCCTTTTGTCATTCGGCCATCAGGGGTGGGAAGACCCAAGTATTTAGTTTCAAAGCTCTCCATGATGATTTCAAGGTATCCATGACACTCTGTTTAGTCCTTCCTCACAATTTGGCGAAAAAAACTGAGCATTTTGACGGGTTAATTAGTTGGCCTGTCTGTTGCTATATTTATTCGTAACCGTCAACACCTTATTTGCTTGTTCTGCTCGGCCTTAAAAAATAGAAGACTATCATCTGCACGCAAGCAGAGGTGCGAAATGCCTGGCGCTCTTCTACAAATTTTCAGCGGTGTGATCTGATTATCCTGCACTTCTTTACAAAGTAACGCAGATAGTCCATCAGCAATGAAAAGGAACAAAAAAAGGGATAAGGGATCACCTTGGCGAAGGCCGTGCGAAGGCAAGAACGATTCCAGCAGGGCTCCATTGAATTTAACTTTATACCTCACCGTGGTCACACACTCCATAATCCAGTCGATCCATCGGTGAGCAAAGCCTAGCCTTTCCATCGAACTCCTTAGAAAATCCCAATCCACTCTATCATAAGCCTTGGACAAATCTAGTTTATAGGCACAGAAATTTTCAGATGGTTTCTTGTTATGCTCAATATAATGTAAACATTCAAACGCGATGAGGGCATTGTCCGTTATTAACCGCCCTGGGACAAAGACGCTTTGGCTCGGTGAAATTAATTCACCAAGTATAGGCCGTATGCGGTTAACCAGGCATTTAGCAACAATTTTGTATAGGACTGTGCATAAACTAATTGGTCTGAAATCTTTAAGCTCGGTCGGGTGTTCCACCTTTGGTATTAATACAATCGTGGCTTCATTAACACCCTCCGGCATATGTCCTGTGTGGAAAAACAATTTGACCGCTGCGACTATTTCTCCTTTCAATAAACCCCAGTTTCGTTGGTAAAAACGCGCCGGGAAACCATCTGGTCCTGGGGCTTTTAGAGGGCCGATCTGGAACAGGGCATTGGATATTTCTTCATCTGTATAGTCCCGTAAGAGCATCTCATTCATCTTGTCAGAGACCTTCCTAGTTAACAGTGGTAGAACTTCGTTTGCATTGAGTGTTGGGTCCCTGGTGAAGAGCTCTTTGAAAAAGGATGTCGACATCCGCTCCATGTCAGATGGTACCGTCTTCCAGATTCCATTGTTGTCTTTGAGTTTTTGAATTTTGTTTTTCCTCGCTCTCCAGATCGCTTTTTGGTGGAAATTTTTTGTATTTCGGTCGCCTTCTTTTAGGCATGCAATACGTGATCTTTGTATCCACAACATTTCTTCACGGTATAGCAATTCATCAATGTAATCCGACGGCGAATCTCCTCCTTATTGATATCGTCCAGATTATGTAACAGTAGTTGTTCTTACTTTTTCTTGTGGGTCTCTAGCTCCTGCAGTATGTTCCCGGATTTTCTTTTGCTCCATCCTTGAAGCTTAGTCATTACCCTGTCCAGTTTGAGCATTATTCCATGCAGATCTCGCTGCTCCCCTTCCTCTTTCCACATGTTTTCAATTATTTCCGGAAGCTCACCAGCTCGCTCCCATAAGATCTCATATTGCCGAGGCGCCCGCCTTCACGGTAAGTCTTGTTCCTTCTGCAACTTAATCAAAAGAATTAGGTGATCAGAACGTGTAGTAACAATATGATTTACCGCAACCTCACTATAAATATCACGCCAATCCTTGTCAGCTATAGCCCAGTCCAGGCGTTCTATGACATTATTGTTTTCCTGTCTTTTATTATCAAAAGTATACGGTAGGCCTTTAAATCCTAGATCATATAGTCCACATGTATGAAGAGTTTACCTGAAAGCCACTGAAAGGATCGTATGGGCACCTAGAGGGGGGGGGTGTGAATAGGTGCTACTTCAAATTTTACTCTTTTTCAAATTAGGGTTTGACAAGAAAGGTAAATTCTCTAGAATATGCAACTATAGTGAATTTACCTATATGTCAAACAAGCACAAACTAACACAACACTAAGCAAGAACAAGTAAGTAAACTGCGGTAAAGGATAGAAGTAACCAAGGGAGTGGACGTGGAGACACAAGGATTTGTTTCCCGTAGTTCCTTCCTTTTGAGGGGAAGTACGTCTACGTTTGGAGAGGGGGTGGTTTCAAACCACCAACGCCACGAGAGGCCTCCCTTGTTCTCCGGTGAACCTCACCCCAAAGGGCTCGATTCACCTTCCACTATATCGGCAACCTTCGAGGTGGAAGCCGGCACCTTTACAACAAGTTCGGGGCACACATCCACAAATGAATTGGAGGCTCCCAAATACAAGCAAGTTGTCAAGACAAATCAAAGACAAGCTTGTAAGAACCAAATCAAAGTTAGGGTTTCCAAAGAAACACTAGAGCTAGGGGGCCCTCAAGTGAATGAGGGGGAAAAGAAGATCTCTCTTGGTGAAGATGTGAATCAAGGCCTCCTCCTTCGATTCTCCAAAGATCAATGACTTTGGATGGTTGGATGAATAGATCTTGTGGATTTGGTGGCTCTAATGGTGTTGGTGTTCTTGAGCAGCTCGAGCAACCGGAGGAAGAAGATAAGGGTCCCTATTTATAGCGGCCCCCTCCACGAACCGTTTCGACCGTTGTAGAAAAGTCGGACGGAGACTCGGCTCAGACGAGACTCCGGCTACCGGACCATTCTCCGGACTGGCCATCTGACTGACCCAGCCCATTTCTTCACCAGCAACACCGGAGACTCCGGACTTCCAACACCGGAGACTCCGGTCCGACCAAAGTCTCTGGATAATCTCCGAACCAGTCTCCGGACTGACCATCTGACTGACCCAGCCCATTTCTTCACCAGCAACACCAGAGACTCCGGACTTTCAACACCGGAGACTCCGGTCTGACCAAAGTCCGGAGACTCCGGCCAATCTCCGGACCAGTCTCCGGACAGGCCATCTGACTGACCCAAAGAAAGTCCAGGAGGCACCGGAGCCAGACCGAAACTCCGGACCATCGGATACTCCGGTCTTGGCGCATCGGAGACTCGTCCGGAGTTTCGAAAGGGCAAATGTATGTGGTCTTTTCCCAAGAGTGTGTGTGATGTTTATCTATGATAATACCAACCTGTGACAATAACAAATCAAAATGATCTACTTGTTACGAACACCAAAAGTGATTATGACAATAAATGTCCTTTTAATGTCCCCCTTTTTGGTGTTCGATGACAACAAGTGATTTGCATGGAATAACATATAAATGTGGCTCCCCCTGACTATGTGCAACAAGATAATGAAGTAAATCATGTAAAGAAAATAATACCAACGATAGCACACATAGATCTCACATGAGTTACAATAGATGTTGCACACAAGCACATAGTCATAGACACACATAAGAACAGTAGATAACACACATAAAGTTCAATTTCGAATATCCAAATAACAAAAAGAAAGGCAAATAACGGCAGATAGTCGCAAATCCCAAGTCCCATGCAAAGCGGATGAGAATGTCTTCTCCCCCTTTGGCATCAAAACGCCGAAAAGGGAAAATACCTATACTAACGCCCCAATGACTCAGTAGTCATCGTCATCCTCGTCGTCCTCGGCATCCTCAACCTCAACCTGGTCATCCTCGTCCTGGTCATCCTCATCCTGGTCATAGTCATCATCATCATCATCCTCAGAGATAGCAGGCCCTTTGCCGTGAGGGAGAGAGGAGGAAGTACCCTGGTATCCAAACCCAGAGGTGACATCAAGAACGTTGCTACCCACGGACTATCCTCACATGCTCCATGCCCCAAATGAGAGAGTGTGATCAGACTCTGTGGACTGCTGGGCCCCATGCTCATCATTGTATTCATCTTCACCTTCCTCAGTATCAGCAGCACCCTGGTCCTTGATCTCTTTGAGGAGCTTCTCCATGCGGCGGTTGCTTTGGTAAGATGCATGCTGCTGCTTGCGAATGTCAACGTTCATGCAGCAAAGAGTCCTCTCCCAGAAACTAGCCTTCTTGACCTTCTCATGCACATAGTCTCTAGTCATGGAAGGCATAGGGACATTTGAGGCATTCTTCCTCCGAACTCTGGGTGGGGAGGGAGCCCTCTCCGTCTCAGTCTCCTCATCATCATTTCCATATCGGCGCCTTGGAGCTGGCCCCATGTGCCCCTTCTGCTGTAGAGAGACCAGGTGCAAGGCGTGAGGTGTGGTGGAATGGCATTGGGAGAATCATGCGGCTGCGAGTTGATTAGTCTCATAATCAAGGGTGCATATGGAGGAGATTTCTTGAATAGAATTGCTTGGAACATCTCCTCGAAAATGAAGTCCATCACATCAATGGGTGCAGCCTCAGCATCTGTTCCAACATTGAAGGTCCGGTGAGTATGGTACAGGAGGTTGACAAGTCCTCCCCTGAGAGCATCATCATTTCCAGCACTTGGAGCAATAGTGTGACGGAAAATCCTCAGCATAAGGTTGTAGAGGGGCTTGAGTCCCTTGGAGGCCCCCACAACACCATCATCATCTGAGAGGTGCAGGCTTGTTCTCACCCAAGGCTGCTTAGTGCATGCGCAGCCCCACAGGAGTAGATATGCCGTGGAAAGTCTCAAAGATGACATTGGCAAATTCATGGAAAGTAGTTGTGCAGCGAGTAGAGCCAGTCATCCACACCATAGTCCTATCAAGATCAGTCCCAAATACCACAGTGGCATAGAACTGTTGAACGAGGTGCACACTGTAGTCTTCATGCAGCTCCATCAAGTTGTAGAGACCCAGATTCTCAAAGATCCACAAGGCATCACTGAAATACGGGCTCTGGCGCATTTGCTCAATGTTCATGAACTTCTGAGGGCAAACAGGTGATTTGGTGAGTACACCATACACATCCTTCATGAACACACTCTGCTCTTTCCTCCAGAAACGAGGGTCATCACTGGTACGAGGTAGTGCATAGAAATCTGTCTTCCTCAGCTCATGGAACTCCTCTTTAGACATCTTGTTTAGGGACTGGAGGTTGTCATACTTGGCTCTCTTTGCACGTTCCTCCCGTTTAGCCCTTTCTTGATCCCTCTTCATGTAAGCTGCATCACGTGCCCACTGTTTCCGGTTGGATGGAGGCACGATAAACTGACCCTGAGCTTCATCATAGCAAGGATTGCCCCTTTGGGACTTGGCCTTGGTACGACGAGGGCGACTAGAACCATCACCTGTGAACATCAGTGAGGGAGATAGCATGGAGATGAGTATATATGTCCCAAAGTTGCAGTACAGGAGCTTTGATGCATTTCTGGACTACTTTGATTCACCCAGCACCGGAGTCTCCACGGATAATCGGAGTCTCGGCTCAGACCCGGAATCTCAGTCCTCGGGACCGAGTCTCCGACTGGAGTCTCGGACCTAAGTCCGGAGTCTCCGGTCAGGAGGCTCAGGCGATGGGGAGATGCTGGTGAGGGTAAATCTAGTAGATCGGGCAATGCAACAAGGCTAAAGTACTAGAGTGCAAGCAAACAAGTGATTCCTATGGAAAATCCGCAACAATCCTCAAAACACATCTAGGGATGAACCCTAGGAGGAAAAAGGAGAGGAGAGGCAGATCTGTCCATGGGATCGATTCCTTGTGGAATGACCCAATGGAGGAGAGGAGGAGGTTGGCCTGCAGGCGGATCCCGGGGCTTCTTGACCTCCGGGAGGATTTTTGGAGGAGGGGCGGGTTTGGAGGTAGGGACGGGGTGAAGAAAGAGGAACTGCTGTTCAGTTCACCCGTGCCCCTTCTTTAAGTGTGAAACCGTCCAGACGGAGACTCGGCCTACACCGAGACTCGGCCTACCGGAGACTCCGGTGTTTGTACCGAGACTCCGGCCCTCCTCGACCAAAAATCCGGGAAAGGTGTTTGGGGACATATATGGGATATAGATGGTTTTTAAGATAGGAAAAGGGTTTGGGTTGAGACATCAAACTGTGAAGAACCAATAAGAGCCATGGAAGTTCGAAAATAATCAGAAAAGCTCCAAGAGACGAAAAATAATCAAATGACGAACATGAGTAAGTGCCAACCTCTCAAATGAGAGAGGGAGGTGGCCTTGGCCACCATATTTGAGTATACTTGGCTTGGCACCACGAAGATATATCTTGGGTCCATTACCAACACTCATCATTAAGCTCACATATCACTAAATGATATTAAGAGGAATGATTTTGATTCCTTTGGGCATCATGGGGGGAGGGATGGTCCAATCAATTAGGACCGCACTCCCCCTATATCCATGCCTACACCTAGACCAAATATGAGATGAAACATAGGTGAGAGTGCAAAAACATCAAGTCAAGCTCCTTGAATCCACGATATTTAGTTCATTCCTCAAGTAGCAAAATCTTGCTTCATCAAGTGGCTTCGTGAAGATATCGGCAAGTTGATCTTTGGTTGATACATAGGATAGATCAATATCACCTCTAGCAACATGATCTCTAATGAAGTGATGTCGAATCTCAATATGCTTTGTCCTTGTGTGATCCACCGGGTTGTATGCAATCTTGATGACACTTTCATTGTCACATAGAAGAGGCACTTTGTCACAAAGGACACCGTATTCCTTTAAAGTTTGCCTCATCCATAGCAATTGGGTGCAAGCACTAGCAGCTGCCACATACTCGGCTTCGGCGGTGGAGAGAGATATACAATTTTGCTTCTTGGAAGACCAACATACCAAGGACCTACCAAGGAATTGGCAAGCCCCGGATGTTGATTTTCAATCATCCTTGTCACCCGCCCAATCTAAATCCGTGTATCCACAAAGAGCAAATGTTGAGCCTCGAGGATACCAAAGACCATAAAATGGGGTATGAACCAAATATCGAAAGATTCTCTTGACCGCCATTAAATGGCTTTCCTTAGGAGCAGCTTGATATCTTGCACACACACCTACACTCAACACAATATCGGGTCTAGATGCACAAAGGTAAAGCAAAGAACCAATCATAGACCGGTATACCTTTTGATCCACATCTTTACCATTAGGATTTTGTTCTAGATGAGTCTTTGTAGCCATGGGAGTAGGAGCTCCATTCAAATCTTGCATTTGAATCTCTTGAGCATATCTTGAGTATACTTGGCTTGGTTGAAGAATGTTCCTCCTCTAACTTGCTTGATCTCAAAGCCAAGAAATACCTTCAACTCCCCCATCAATGACATCCGGAACCTACTAGTCATAAGCTTTGAGAATTCATCATTAAAAGCTTTGTTAGATGAGCCAAAGATAATATCATCAACATATATTTGGCATACAAAAAGCTCCCCATTGACCCTCTTAGTAAAAAGAGTGGGATCGATTTTCCCAACCTCAAAACCACGGTCAAACAATAACTCTCTAAGGTGCTCATACCACGTGCGTGGGGCTTGCTTGAGCCCATAGAGCGCCTTATCAAGTTTGTAGACATGGTTTGGGAAGTTGGGGTCCTCAAATCCCGGGGGTTGCTTAACATATACCAATTCATTTAAAGGACCATAAAGGAATGCACTTTCTACATCCATTTGTTGCAACTTAAAGTTATGATGTGCCGCATAAGCAAGAAGGATACGGATGGACTCAAGGCGAGCCACGGGTGCATAAGTCTCTCCATAATCAATGCCTTCAATTTGAGAATACCCTTGTGCAACCAATCTTGCCTTGTTCCTTACTATAATTCCATGCTCATCTTTCTTGTTCTTGAATATCCACTTTGTTCCAATAACATTGCGGCAATCCTTTGGCTTCTCAACTAACTTCCAAACTTTGTTTCTCTCAAAATTGTTGAGCTCTTTGTGCATAGCTTCTACCCAATCCGAATCTTCAAGAGCTTCCCACACTTTCTTTGGTTCAATCATGGAGATGTGTGCTTGGTGTTCACTGAACCTCTTCAATTGTGCTCTTGTGGAAATTCCTTTCCTTAGGTCTCCAACAACATTTTGGAGAGAGTGGTCTCTTATTTCCAACATTCTTTCTTTTCTAGCTTCGCGACGAGCGTGGATCTACTCATTGTTTCTTGGAGGACCCTCTTCATCATTTTGATCCTCGTCTTGACCATCAACTTGACCTTGATCATCATTGGATTCATCCTCTATTTGGGAGGCAAGGATTGACCTTGGTCTTGATCAAGTGCTCTTCTAGCCTCAATTTGAGCACGTCTCAAAACAGCTTGGATGGATCTTCCTTGGCAAATTGACTTTGCACCACTTGACACCCCATCGAATGGACCAAGCTCCCTTAGACTAGAGTTCACACATTGATCACTATGTTGAGGGTCCACATCTTGTCTTTGGCTTGAGTCAATGTCCTCTTCGGTAGATGGAGCATGTCGAGGTTGTGAAGATGAGGGCTCCACTTGAGTGGAGCATAGTTCTTCTCGATCCGCCATAAGGGGTTCCTCAACGGGGCGGATATAACCCACACCCATTCTTCCTATGGCATCTTGAGGCATTTCATCATCGCATCACAAGCATCAACACGCCTTTGGGGACCATCATATTCTTGAAGGTCACACTACAAGATTCTATGACGGCTCAGGAGCTTGTCATAGATTCTATAAGTGTGAGATTCGAGACCATAGCCAACAAAAATACCCTCTAATTCTTTAGACTCAAATTTAGACAAACGAACACCTTTGATGAGATAGAAACACTTACAACCGAACACCCAGAAATAAGATATGTTGGGCTTGTTACCGGTAAGTATCTCATATGGAGTTTTGTTGATTTTCTTGCGGATGTAGAGCCGGTTTGAAGCATGGCAAGCGGTGGAGATGGCTTCGGCCCAGAAGTTGTATGGAGATTTAAACTCCGCCAACATGGTCCTAGCCATCTCAATAAGAGTCCGGTTCTTCCTTTAGGCCACACCATTTTGTTGAGGGGTGTATGCAGCGGAATATTGATGTTTAATCCCCTCATCACTAAGGAAATCATTCAAGGTGTAGTTCTTGAACTCGGTGCCGTTGTCACTTCTTATAACCAATACGGGAACATTGTGTTGCCGTTGAACCAAGTTGATGAAGTCAATAAAAGTCTTTTGAGTTTCACTCTTCAACTTGAAGAAATAAACCCAAGAGTATCTTGAAAAGTCGTCAACAATCACCAAACAATATTTCTTCCCTCCAAGACTTGCATGAGATGGAGGACCAAATAGGTCCACATGAAGGAGTTCCAAGATCTTGTTAGACTTGATTTGGTTCGTGGGCTTGTGTGGAGCGTCATGCATCTTCCCTAGAACACATGCCCTGCAAACACGATCTTTGGCAAAGGAAACATTTTCTTTTAGTCCAACAATATGGCCCTCTTTATGGAGACTTTGCAAAGTTCTCATATTGACATGGGCTAGTCGGTGCCATAGCCAACCCACATCGGCCTTCCGTATAAGCACATCGGACCTAGTGGCTTGCCCGAAAAGTCCACCACATACAAGTCATTTCGACGTACCCAAAAAGCGACCTTGAGAGACTTGCTCCACATGAGGACCACAATATCATTATCAATAAAGACGGCAAAAGCCCATCTTTCCAAGAGCATGGACAGAAGTAAATTGTATCCAAGGGTTTCAACAAGCATGACGTTCACGAGGGTAATGTCGTGAGCCACCACTACCTTGCGAAACCCCATTACCGTAGATTTTGACTTTTCGGCATATGTGGCGGTGATTTGATCTTCATTTGACACCAAGTCCTTGACAATAGCGAGCTTCGGTCATATGACTTGTGCAACCACTATCGATCACCCATTTTGACCCTCAGGAAGCATAAGTCTACAAAAGATCAAGTTAGTTTTTAGGTACCCATTTGTCAATGGGTCCTCTTTTATTAACAACAAGGGTCTTGGGAACCCAAATAGACCAAGCAATATAACCATCATAAGGGCCAACATATTGTGCATACACATCACCATAATAATCTCGCATTAAAACATAGTGAGGGTTAGCACTTCCATAAAATCATCATGAGACATAGTTTTACCACTTGTGGTCTTACTTTCCACAATGATCTTGTTGGTCTCTTGTGGGCTTGTCCTTCTTCTTCTTATTGTTCTTCTTCTTTGTTTTGGAAACAAAACCAATGCCCCTTTATCACCACTACGCCTTTGTTTGCTCAAAAGATCATCAATAGACTTGTTGCCTTGTGGAAATGTGGCCTTAGCAAGCTCTCCCTTCAACCTAGCATTCTCTTCAAGAATAGTTGTGCTACTAGATGGAATGAAGTTACTAGGTGAAGGAATATTGGCCAATTGAGTTTGAAGCGTTTCATGGACTTTGTGAGAGACAAGAGTTCACTCTCCAAGGCTTTGTGGGCCTTGTTAAGCAAGCTAAAGTCCTCGGCAAGTTTTTCATGAACCACACCAAACTCAACCTTGTCCTTTTTAGCTCTTTTGTATTTATCAATAGCATGATCACTCTCTTTGATGAGTTTGTTAACAATAATTTCATTGGCCTCATCAAGCCCTTCAAGTTTTAATTCAAGTGACAACCTAGTTTCTTGTTCTTCTTCTAGAGCATTGTTTAGGGCCTCTAGCTCAATCATATGTTCATGCCCAAGTTTACATCTTACATATAGAAGCTCTTGAGTATGTGATAGTTGATCTAAGATGTTTCCAAAATGTAGCTTAGCATCACCTTCTAGGTTAGTCATAAACTCATCAAAGGCAACATCAAGTGACATCTCATCATAAATTTCATCATTATATAAGTGAGTAGAGCGGGATGATGAAGATAGCTCCGTTCCTCTTGCCATAAGGCAAGTGGCGTTCTTGGTGGAGGAGTTCTCATTTGGAGAATCGAAGAGTGAGAATGTCGGAGTAGATGTGGT
Organism: Avena longiglumis; assembly: GCA_030063025.1. Taxonomy (NCBI): domain Eukaryota; kingdom Viridiplantae; phylum Streptophyta; class Magnoliopsida; order Poales; family Poaceae; genus Avena; species Avena longiglumis. Next base: position 457,368,305 of record CP125978.1, on the reverse strand, counting down.
GGCAAGAGCAGCCACACCATGAGAAGTTTCCTCTTCGTCATCTTCATCATCTTCATTGTCGGAGGAGTACTCTTCATGAGTGATCAAGACAATTTCTCCCGGCTTCTTGTTGATGGGATTCCTTTTGATGAAGGGTTTCTTGTAAGGTGCCTTGAGAGTCTTCTTCATCACAAGCTTACCACCATTATCTTCTCTCTTCTCATAGGGGCAGCTTGCCAAAAACTGATATCGGTCACCACAATTGAAGCAAGTTCTCAACCTAGTGGTGTTCTCTCTTTTCCCATTTGGATTGCTTCTTCGTTGCATTTCCATCTTGGCCTTGGCGGGGTTCTTCCAAAAGTTCTTTGCATAGAAAGCCATATATTGACTATGAGCAATCTTGACGTCATCGGGATGGTCCAAGGAGAGGCCTTCATCACTATCATCTTCATCTTCAAGGTCCACAGCTTTGGCCTTCAAAGCAACATTGACCACATTGCTCATACCGAGAGCACGAGCACGGGCATCTTTGGCATTCTTGGCGGCAACCTTGAAAGCCGCCATCTCTTGCATAACTTCATTTGAGGTCATGAGATGATAGTTGTATTCCTGTAAGCTCTTCAAGTCGGTGGGCTCAAAAGGCATGAGTGCACTCACATATTTCCTTTTTATCCATGCATCATCCACATGTGAGGCACCCACATTTCTAAAAGCGGTGGCGGTGGTCTTGAGCCTTCGATACATGTCTTCGTGGTCTTCACCTTCTTTCATGTAGAAACCTTCGGCTTCATTGCTTAGAGCATCATATCTGTTCCTCCTCATACTCTCATTTCCAACAAACAACACAGTGAGAGCATCCCAAGCTTCCTTGGCAATACTAAAGTGCTCAATGTGTGGGTAATCCTTTGTTCCCAATCCTTGTTGAATCATATGCAAAGCAGTGGCATTGAGTTGACTATTGACAACCTCTCTTCTTGTCAAGTTGTTTGGATCCCCAATAAAGAGTCCATGCTCGATGATGTTCCATAGTTCAATGCAAGAGCTGCGCATATGAGTCCTCATTAGTGATTGCCATTGAGCAAAAGTAGCAGACTCTTCTAGCTTAGGTGGGTCACCTCTATTGTACACATGAGGGTGAGGATGGGAGGATCGGGGAGTACCAAGAATCACGGTGCTCACCCTTCCCCATCAAGTCGTGTGGAGGAGTTAGCATTGTCTAGTTTGTCCCTACCACCATACCTTCGGGATACGGAGTATTCCCTTTAGGTACGGATGGTAGTTCCTCTTGAGGAGATGGGGTGATGATCCATCTTTGTCTTTAAGAAGTTGCTCAAGCATCTTCTTGACTTCATTGACCAAGGAAGAGCTCAATCTTGTTTCCAAGTTTCGATATCTTCCATGGTCACCGGGTTGACTCACTACCACCACCATCCCTTCTTGGCTACCCATATTCTCTTAGGCGGTAAAGCCGAATAAAGAGCCGAGGCTATGATACCAATTGAAAGGATCGCCTGGGCACCTAGAGGGGGGAATAGGTGCTACTTCAAATTTTACTCTTTTTCAAATTAGGGTTTGACAAGAAAGGTAAATTCTCTAGAATATGCAACTATAGGGAATTTACCTATATGTCAAACAAGCACAAACTAACACAACACTAAGCAAGAACAAGTAAGTAAAGTCGGTAAAGGATAGAAGTAACCAAGGAGTGGACGTGGAGACACAAGGATTTGTTTCCGTAGTTCCTTCCTTTTGAGGGGAAATCGTCTATGTTTGGAGATGGGGTGGTTTCAAACCACCAGCATACGAGAGGCCTCCCTTGTTCTCCGATGAACCTCACCCCAAAGGGCTCGATTCACCTTCCACTATATCAGCAACCTTCGAGGTGGAAGCCGGCACCTTTACAACAAGTTCGGGGCACACATCCACAACTGAATTGGAGGCTCCCAAATACAAGCAAGCTGTCAAGACAAATCAAAGACAATCTTGTAAGAACCAAATCAAAGTTAGGGTTTCCAAAGAAACACTAGAGCTAGGGGGCCCTCAAGTGAATGAGGGGGAAAAGAAGATCTCTCTTGGTGAAGATGTGAATCAAGGCCTCCTCCTTCGATTCTCCAAAGATCAATGACTTTGGATGGTTGGATGAAGAGATCTTGTGGATTTGGTCGCTCTAATGGTGTTGGTGTTCTTGAGCAGCTCGAGCAACTGGAGGAAGAAGATAAGGGTCCCTATTTATAGACAGCCCCCTCCACGAACCGTTTTCTGACCGTTGTAGAAAAGTCAGACCGGAGACTCCGGCACAGGACGGAGACTCGTCACGAGACTCGGCCAATCTCCGACCAGTCTCGGGTGGCCATCCGATCGACCCAGCCCATTTCTTCACCAGCAACACCGGAGACTCCGGACTTCCAACACCGGAGACTCCGGTCCGACCAAAGTCTCCGGATAATCTCCGGACTGACCATCTGACTGATCCAGCGCATTTCTTCAACAGCAACACCGGAGACTCCGGACTTTCAACACCGGAGACTCCGGTCTGACCAAAGTCCGAAGACTGACTCATGCAGAGTTTCGACGATGGCAAATGTGGTCTTTTCCCAAGAGTGTGTGTGATGTTTATCTGTAATACCAACATGTGGACAATAACAACC